>VDFB02271358.1:1013291577-1013863508 GCA_007258455.2 Sequoia sempervirens | reverse complement strand
GGGATACCTCCCTACAAGTTTGTGGGCCTATAGGGTGCTTCTTCTGAGCATCCTCCATGCGAGAGATCTTGGGGGTGGCTCCCCTATAGGTTTGCGGGTCTGTAGGATTCTTTCTTTGGGTTTCCTCCATGTGAGAGATCTTGGGGGATACCTCCGTACAGGTCTATGGGTCTGTAGGGTGCTTTCTTAGGTTTCCTTCATTTGAGAGATCTTGAAGGAAACCTTCCCTATAGATCTCTAGGTCTGTAGGGTGCTTTCTCGGCTTCCTCCATGTGAGAGATCTTGGGGGTCACTTCCTTGTAGGTTTGCGGGTCTGTAAGGTACTTTTCTGGGTATCCTTCATGTGAGAGATCTTGGAGGACACATTCCTTCCAGGTCTATGGGCCTATGAGGTGCTTACTTCTTAGGGATTCCTTCATGTGAGAGATCTTGGGGGTTGCCTCCTTGCAGGTCTGCGAGCCTGTAAGATGCTTTCATTCTACAACTTCATAGTTCTGCGAGGCTATGAAGTCCTTTACTTGTCCTGCGCTCTCGAGTTTGCTAGATCGTGGTTTGCTTCCTCGATGGTTTAGGTATACATTTCTAACTCTACTACTTCTTTGATCTACTTTACTGAAGCACTCATTAGTATTCATGCTCACAAAAGTGGGGGCAAGATGTATAGGCATGAATTTTCACCCCTTACACAAATTCCCTTTTTACATTCCTTCACCTTAGAAAACCAAATTCGAAGGTGAAAATCCACATCAACTTGCTACCTCCGTGCCACTTGGTGTCTATTTTGTGTATTGACAAAAGAATAACTGTTGGGGACACCCTCACAATGTGTAGACATCTGCATGACACACTTACGTCCTTGACAACTTCCTGCATCTGAAGCCTGTAGAGGCATTACACTTCCCATTGGGGTTGACTTGTAATGCCCCTCTTTGACCAACCGACCTGAATATGGCTATTTTTCTCATTCTCCCTTCAAATTCACTCATTCTTCATGCAATCCATCTTCTTTTGGCACTCCCTAAGCTTTCTAGCATTCACTTCTTGCACTCTCAACCTTCAAGCAAAACTTTGCACTCCATAGCATCAACAACAATACTCCATCAACTCCATAGAGAAAGTGTGGAACAACACCATTGCAACAAGGGCTTGAGTCCTCTCATTTTTTCCTCCATTAGCTAGTGTGCTCTTGGTGGAGGTGGTAAGCATTTTCACTCCTCTCCTCTACGATTTGGTTGAGTAGCACATTACTGTTTTGTAGTGTTATTGTGTTCTTTACTTTCATTCCCCCTTTATCATATTTTTCTCTATAGTTGCTATCTTGGTTGTCTATGGAGGTGGAAACACCAAAATGGGGGTTTGACTGAGACAGACCCCTATACACCCCCCCAACAATTTTCCTCCATGTGTGTAGGTGGACGTGTATTTGGAGCTAGTTGGCAAACAGACTCTTGTGTGAGATCATTTTTGTCACCCTAGCTTTAATATACTTGCTTTATTATATTCGATTGTATATTCTTATTTTATAGTGTTGTTTTGTTCCCTTAAAAACCAATAGCTAGGCTGTCAGCTCATTTTCTGGCAATTCTCACTGTACTTTTGGTCCTCTAGTCTTAAGAACACCAACACACCTGAGAGACACTAGCACATTGCACTGTCATCCCAGAACTATGCTTTCATCCTCAGACATAGAGCTTCCTGAGGCACAGTGTTGAACCTCAAAACCAACTTGACTAGCCCCAAAATTGATTTTGGGTCTGTAGAGTGATCAAAGGACCTTATAGTCCTCACCATTCTCATCCTTCATTTCAAAACACCCCTTTAAGCTGAGGTAAGTTAGGGCAGCCATCCACTCTTGGCTCTCCGTGACTTGGGGCCTTGAACGTGGTTGGTCCCCCTCTCTTACATGCACTACCAACTTTCCGAAATAAAACTTTCATATGTTTGAAATTGGGATAGGCTTGTTAACTTTCATTTATGAAAATACTCAAATAATATACCTAGTAACAAGAATGATTACATCTTTGATCAATTTAGCCCTATCCTACAATCTATCTAAGAGAATGCCTATGCATTTTTGGGTTCTTAGCTATTTTTATGGACCTTGAGAATTGACTTACTAGATCTTGGCCTAAGCATCTTTACTTGAATTAGAACTTGAGTGACTTATTTTGAAGACTACAAAAGACTTCAATTGAATTTGGACTAGGCAACACTTTGTGAATTATAATTTCCTTACCAAATGAATCACATAAATGATAGATTATAAATAATTTGTAGAGGTTTTCAAGATTCTTGATGATTTACCATTGCTAGAGGCAATCATTGAGAAAGATTAAGCACCAATGGAGTCAATAATATTTCCTTTCTTGTTGTAGTCTTCAAATTTCTCTCTCATCTATAATTAATTTTGAATTATCTTCAAACTCTAATGTAATGGATTGCTTGTTCCACCACATTTTGTATTAAATACAACATACCAACTTAGGATTGATGCTACAATTATTAATGACTTTTGATCCTAGTTGTGATTCTAGTTATTGATTTTCTTAGATGATCGAATTGATGACTATTAGACATTTCTCAAATCAATTTTGAAGAAGTTTGATAGTTGTCAATATTAAGCTCATGTCATGCCAACTAGGAACATTTTGACACATGTAGAAAATATAATGCAATGAATTACATGTAGCATAATAAAAGAATAATTTTTACCATGTTTATCGATAGCTAAGTCATTTCAAATATTAATTCACCATCTTTTATTTCAATCATGCATTTCACAATCTAAAGTGCTACCCACAATATGATTTATAATACAAAAATCCCATGTGATACAATTAATTATTACTATCTATCCCCCATTTTAGCTTACCCTTTGAAGATTTCAATAGTTCATTACACATCACATACATGAAAGTGGGGCCTTCTAAAAATATGTGATGTAAAGGACACATGATGCAATAAAGGATTGATAGCTATCAAAGCCTCAAGGGATATTGCACCATCTCTATAATGAGTACATGAAGACATTGTCCAAACCAATAATGAAATGTCACATCATCCTAACACTATATGATTCAACACATATACTCACCTACCAATGATACATGTCAATAGGTCACACTATCATAGTCTATATAAGGATCCTTAAGTGGAAATATACAGTAGTAAGCTGTGAGCTTGATTTTAATATAACAAAGAGCAAGTACAAAGTTAACAGAATAATTTTTTTTTTTTTTTTGTCAATACATAAGTTATAAAGTATCTAAGACGTTGTTACATAAATTTAATAAGTAAACTAATCACATTGATGATCAATCAAAAGAACAAATTTGATTTCATGTAAGATCCAGTTATAAATTAACATACAATAAAATATCTCATATGTCCATTTTACATAAAGCGAGATTTCAAGGAATCTCTATACCTCAAAGGTGGTACAATTTGTACACTCTTACACAAGAGGTAAGTTTACAAAACATTAAGTGTTCAAAAAGGGATCTGGTACATAATCCACGAACAAGCTCTGCATCCTCAGTCACGAACAAAATAGTAACTGGAATCTGCTGCGAGCTTAGGATCATCTGCAAGAAAAATTATAAGATAGATGAAGCACGGTTACCTCCCGACCACGTGGAACCCAAAGGCCCACTCCCTCCGTGCTAGGAGATACTGACAGGTCCACAAACAAAGCAAACAGAACATCACTATACGGGGTTTACAATTCACTATACGACATAACGTTTACAATCAAAATGCATGAAATCACAGTATCAAGTCACATTAAATCGAAATCTCAACAAAAGAACACCATCATGATATAGAATAAGAGAGTGTCATCGCATTGTCAGGATAGGTTACCCTGGCGAATCTTCCTAGACTACCGGCCCTCACCAAGAGTTACCCTGGCAGTCTCTACCGATTCCCGGCCCCTATGCAGACAAATGCGGCGTCGTTACATCTTTCAAGAGGACAAGATGGCGACTTGCCATTCCAGGCCTTCTCAGCCTTTTCTCAACCTAAACGAGCGTTAAGAAGTAGGCGAGGCATATCATTATCTGATTTAGTGTTTAGAACTACCCAACCCCTAAAATATTAGTTAGGTTATCACTTAATTAACTCACCTACGTTAGGTTACCCAGACAATCACTTCCGGATTTCGGCCCCTAACGCAAGCCACTCTCTCTATAGCATGACTCAACATAAAAATCCTAGGGGTAGCCACCAAACGTAAAATTCAACCCTCAAAGGTTTACTTCTTTCACTAGGGTCAAACCAAAATTTCAATGACATTTCTTTTGTCAACAACAAACGATGTAAAACTATACCCCCAATGAAAATAAATGCTATACTTGAGCAACATAATAAAATGAAATAATCATAACAATATGATTTTCACCTAGTTTGTAAAGAAATGAGAACATATATCCACAACATTTCAATATATATACATCAAATAATTACAATATATTTCTAATATTTTAAAAAGAAAAGCATTTATTAACATTGTAACACAAGATCAATATAAAACCTTTGTATATTATAACCAATTCTATCACTTTTAAATAAAAACAATTACCACTTACTTAAATTATAGATGTATAAATAATACTGGAATATTTGTATATATACAATCTATCCAAAGGTATTTATATTATAATCATATAATTAAGCTTTATAAATCTCTTATTATTCTGCTTGTATATATATATGTCAAATGCTATGTTACAGATTTTATTACATTTTGTAACTATAGTTTAATATTTATTCCGTTTGCATGCAGAATTGTAAAGCAGATTATTTAGACAGTTGACAGAGAGGATTGAGGAATTGCATTGACCCAGCAAGACATACTTCCAACTGGCAGTTCAGTTAATTTAACAATTAAATAACTGCTACCTACATCTCATACATAGAAGTGTACGCATCAACATGAAGATTTACAGTTTACATATATATTTATCTTATCTGATATGATCAAAACTTTTAAATGCATGCAAAATACAGCATGAATAAAAAAACGCGGATCTGGCATGACTAAATTATTTAATTCAGTCAAAAAGAATCTCATTATAATATCACAGCCTTAAAATTCTATTTTATTATATATTTTGTTTAAATCTCAATTCCATATTTATTTACTATATGCGCCTTGAGTATTTTCCAACTGGTAGATAACTAAGAATGATTATATGATAAGGTAACTGTCACTATTATTTCATGCAAAGAGAGCTCATTCTATGGCTAGAATAACAGTTTCAATTAGATAACATTACAGTAAGAAGTAAAGAAAACGCCTTACACCATGCACTATAGACTTTATTACATTGTGACTATAAGTACAGTCGAACATTCCTCTTGTTTACATGCAAAATTGAATATATACTCTTAACCGCAGAATATTCTAAATATTAACAGTTGCCAGGGGAAAAATAGAAATAGCGCTGACCTTGCAAATCATTATAGAACACGGTTGCGGACACAACAAACTGGGCGCAGGTGAAGGAGTTTAAGGAATACGGTGCCTAAATGGAGTCTCTTCATTCAAAAGATAAAAGACAGCGTACCAATTCAAGCAAGAAAGACAATGATAATTTGATACAGCCAAAAAAAAAAATCAAAAAAAATCAAAACTCCAGAGAATAAGCTTTTACCTCTGCCATCAGCGCTGGTAAAGAGAAATGATGTCATGCAAAGAGGATTTATCAATACTACAGTCCTAGTTTTAAATCAATCTTCAAATCAAAGATTATATAGCAAATAATATATGAAGAGGTATGCGCATAATTCAAATAGACAATTTGTTTTATAACTGACAGAGATTAATCAACTTGTGACAATAAATAAAGGTATTAGAAAACAAAATAAAAACTAAGAATTATGTTATACCTAGGTTCCTAAAAATGGTAGGAATTGAACAATATAATGATATATTCTTCCATATTCTTGTGCACACCTTTCATAGCTAATAAATATCCAGATCAGAAAATTGTTTAAATCTTATTCTGAATATAAAGAATAATCTTCAACCTTTTCTTAAAATTTCAATTTTATGCATTTACAATCATCTTACAGCCAATTTAAGGATGTTTCTAGATCTGGAATTAAACTTATTTACAGTATATTTTAACTCTTTCCTATTTTAATATTGAAATACAATTCTAATTTTGTTTCTTTGTTATTTGTGCAGGTTCAGCAAAACAATTTCCTTTCAAATCAACGATTCCTACTATAAATTTCCAGAATTCAAACACAAGAAAAAGAATTCAAGAATAAAACCTGTTTAAACTCGAAAACTGGCTGAAAAACGATCCTCAGAAAACCTTTGTCAACCCCAAAATCAAATCACCCGATTTCAATGAAGAATTTGCAATGATCTCAGCTTCCAAAATTACGCTTCAAAACAAAACCCTTAAGAAAATTCCTCTGAAACAATTGCTGTACTGAATTTTGCTATTAAGCTGCTGCCGTAAAATTCTTCCCGTGAATGTGTGCACAATTTTCACAAAATCTAAAAACCACTATAAACTCATGCAATTCCACTTTTCATCACAAAACTTAACTGGCAATTCAATTTGCATTGAAAATAACTCTCTCAGTTCATCTAATTCTTCAAAATATCATAACAGACCTTTAACTGATAATCAGAGATTCTTAACTCATCAAAAATATCTTGCTTTAAAAATATCTATTTCACACAATTCAATTTGCACAATTATATCAGCAATAATATTATTTTAATTAAAACATTTCGAAGAATTAACTTTCACTGATAAATTCAATAGCATATTTAATTTAATTAAATAAATTAAATCACAAACGTTGGCATAAACATAAATAAACATTTAATAAAATCGATATTAAATACGCAAACACAAAACAATATACATTTAAACATGACAAGACAAATAGGGCTACACGGGGAAACACAGAGATACTCGTTCGAAAACGAACGATGGTTAAAACGGACCTGTCAATACCTCCGACAACAAATTTATATTGGATTAGGGTACACTCAGACCTGACAAGCAGGTGGAGCTGTTACCCGGTACCTGTGTCTGCAGGAAAACATCAAGGTTAAAAACATGTATATATATAATCTCATGTTAGAAAACACGCCGTGAATAAGAATTGCAGCGTAGCAGGGTACTCACGAATGAGTAATGCTACACTGTCTTATCCATCGACACAAACAAGCAAGATCAATCATATCAACATGATAACATAAGCAATAATCATAACCAATAAGCTATAACATGAATGAAACTATCACAGTATCATCGAACCAACATAATCAAATAACCAGGATGTCAATGTATCATCTGAAAATCAAAACAACATAGTATCCAGAATCTACTAAGCATCTAACAAACATAATCAAACTAAACAGTATGTCTACTGGAGGGACACTACAAAATGACTCTTAGGATGCAATGAGAGACCACCACATATGGTCTAGTGTATAGCATCTATATAGCAAAGTCTTCCCACAATGACCATCTCACGTCACATAGTTAATGGTGGGGCCCATACCTAAGATTATGATGTGAAGGGGAAGTGTGATGAAATGAGAAGCCACCATGTAGTAGAAGCAACATGGAGCTTTACTTCATCTACCTAAAACATACACATCATGAATTATAAAATAATTAAAAGACACCAACTCAACATAACTATGATACCAAGTCATGATAGTTGGAAATGTGACTTAGACTTGGAGACGTGTGGCATCATATTGATAACTCCTAGTCTCAAAAGGATCTTTCCAATAAAACTAAGATGTTAAGATCCTATGAGATGAACCAAGTTTTTCCAACTAGGAACTAAAGAATTTAGGATATAGCTAAACCATTTAAACTGTTAGGAACAAAAGGGAACCGATGGTACTAAGTTAGCAGGAAGCATGGGGCTAGTGAAACAAAGGGCATAGGGGGATTAAATCTCATGACTTAAATGATTTCAGCCAGACAACCAATCACCATTAAAATAAAAACTTGGGGTGACCAAACACATGAAGAAATCTATGAGGACTAGGGTTTTAGCCAAAGACCTAAAAGATAAACCCTATTGAAGAAAATAGGATAAAAATTCCTATGGATCAAAGTGAAAAATACACTCCAACAATGGATAATGTTCGGGGATGTATGTTCCAATGGGACATAGCGATGATCTAAAAAAAATCTAGGACATAAAGCAACAAGACTAACACACAAACCAAAATTTCACCATGGGTCACAAACAACTGAGGCTATATTATGAGCTTTATTTTACTCTAATTAAGCTTAATTAACTAGTTTATTCTACAAGTCATAACATCGGATCATATTCCTTATCAAATTCTTGCAAAAAATTGTATTGTAGCAATACATTGTTGACAATTAACACCAAATGTGCTCCATATACTAGCTTAAAAGGTGATTTATTAGTTTACGTCTTTGGTGTTACCTTATCAATTCAGATAGTGATCCTCAACTTGGAGTCCCATAACCTTTTTTTTACTAAGAAATTTCTTGATGTCATTCATTATTTTTTTATTGGTTGACTCTGCTTGTCCTTTCCCTTGTGGATGATATATGGATGAACGATATGTATTAATTCCATTATTAGAATATAGATCAATGAATTATGTTGACCTAAATCACATAGAATTATCTACTACAATTTTTTGAAAAATCAAACCTAGTTATGATATGGTCAAGAATGAAGTCAATTACAACTTTAATTGTAGCTCTTTTAGTGGGAATTTCTTCCACCCACTTTGCAAAATAGTATGTGGCTACAAGAATACATTTGAAGCCCCCACAATGCTTCTCAATAATATATCTAATAAAATCAAGTCCCCATTATTGAAAATGGGATTCCACCACTAAATGCATTAAATTTAAGGCCCCATATCCCTTCAACTTGCTAGAAAAGTGTGGGTAGGCCTCACACCTCACACCTTTTAAAATATTGAGGGCATCAAGAAAAAGTGATGGTCACTAGTAGCCTACACTAAGAATATAGCAAGCTTTCGTTTTGGCTATATAATGATCACCATAAACACCACTATGAATTTTAGATAGAAAATTTACAACCTCTTCCTCATTTAGACACCTTAATAACATACCATATTTATTTAGCTAGAACAAGTTCTCACTAATTAGAGCATATTTTATTACCTTTAGTTTCAAAGTCATTTTCTTACTTTTATTCATTTCACCTAGGCAATTTAGGTGGTACATTTAATATAATTTATCCTTATACCAAGGTGAAGTTTCTAATTTGCACATTACTCAACACTATTCCACCTATATATACTTGATTTATCTAAGAAGCTTCAAGATTTGATTTAGCAACCAGTCAATCTAAACCTTGTCCTTTGACCAATTTAGCTATTTGGAACTCAATGTTGGATTCCTAGATCTTGTTGATCCATTTGCACCTTCTAAAAGTAACCACTTGCTGAGTAAAAATGTCCTTCATTGTAGCATATGTTACATATACAACTATTTGAGCACAAACTAAATAGGGTATAATTTTTTATAGACTCTACTAGAGAATAAAATTTTATCTATCGCATCATACTTCAATTCTTTTGATTGGAGAGACTTGTTAAAAAAGGATATGTGTTGTTCAAACCCATCTTGATTCTTCTATAACAACATTATTGCTATTGTGTGAAAAGAACCAAATACAAATAATTGAAATGACTTTGAGAAATTTGGTGAGGCCAATATTGGGGCTTATTTGATGGCCAATACATGGATGTAGGGTTAATCTTTCCCATGAGGTCGAGTCCCCATTGAGAGAATGGCCAAAGTGACATAATTGGATGAAGTTCCTAGGTAGGTGCATGCGCTAGATCTCCATGTATCTACCATTGTCGATATTTCTTAACAAAATGATAGGCATCATGTTCCATAGTAGGCCAATAGTATCTCGTTCACACGAACTTCTTGGATAATGTAGGACCACTCTTCCTACCTTAGCCTATATAATAAATGATGGTCACTAGTATATCATCTTACATTATAAGATTATAAATATAAGATTACGAAATACTCTTTAGATCACTAGTAGATGTGCTCTTATTTATTCAACAATAAATAAATATTTCTAATAAATAGCTATAGAAATAAATATGTTTCAACTAAATCACCATAGGTTATGTAATTATATATGAAATATTTGATTTATTGTTGAAACATTATAAATATGTTTCAACTTATCAGTATCATATATCCTTTATCAGGAACAACTTCAATTAGTTCATACAAATCATTCATTTATCAGGATATATATTTGCTATTTACTATTTCCCAATCCTGACTTAAATATTCAAATAGAGCATAAACTTTTGTACCGGGATTCAATTTCTTTGGACAATTTGTGGCATAGTGGGTTCGTTTACAGATAAAACATTTGAATCCTCTAGGAATCTTCTTATTTATTTTCTTCAATAAGTATGGTGGAGGTTGTCTTGAGAATTTCTTTCTTTTGTAAGGAACAACCTTATATTTTTTCTTATAACCATACTTACCATGTTTTCTTTTCTTGAAAGTGTATTCACCATCATGTATTTTAGAGAATTTCTTACATTTGCATTTTCTTCCACAAGTATTTCGTTTAAACTGCTTGAGTTAGGTGGAATATTTCAATTAATTAACAAAAGGCAAATCACAAAATTCTTGCAGATTGCATGTGTAATTATATTCCTCCTTATTATCCTACAATGTGCCTAACAAACACTGCTTTTCAAGCTTATATCCTATCATCCCTTTGAGTTTAGCAAAAGTGCATTGTTCTACAGTTTTGCATTATTTTTTAATAATGTAGTCTTTTTCCCATTGACCCAATCAACAAGGCAAAGAATTAAAATAATATTCTTTAGTGGTCAAGTCATCCATCTTATCAACATCAATCATATATTTCTCAAAAAATAAATTGTATTGATGAAATTTAGCTAAGTTTTTGAGTTTTATTGCTTCTAAAACCTTTTTAGCTTTTGTGCACTAGTTCTTAATGTCTCCACAGAACAAATCAGTGAGCAAAAATTTGAACTACTCAAAGCCAACAAAGAATATATCATTCTTTCCCATATCTCTTTTTTTGACATATTTGAAAGCTCATCATCAATGGGAGTTATTTTCCCATTATCTAGTAGATTATTCCACCAGTATGCATTTTCCATATAACAATCTTATGTCATACAAAACCTTTGATGCTTCATTCCATGGGCCACTTTTCTCAAACACATTTTCTAACATATCTTCCCATGCACAGATAGTATCATAGGGAGATACAATCTTATCAATCTTCAGGATGTATCCACTCGTAGCATAAAGTATCATTTTCTTAGGCTTTGAATTTTTTGTAACTGCATCCTTCATTTCAATGTCAAATTCTACTAGCTTCTTTGTAGATTCCCATGGCGTGGTTTCTATCATAACCCAATTTTTTTTGCATTTAAATTATAATGTGATAAATTGAATTATTGAGGAAATTCAATATGTTGAATGAAAATTTTGATATTTTTGAAATGTTTGAAAGAATTTGACCATCTTTTGACCATGTGATCTTATGAACTATCTCATACTTTATCATGAGTGAACATTATTGATGAACTGTGTAAGTGCAAGTGTGTGCAAATGCAGGGTAACAAGTTGAAGGATGAGAACATGGTTGAAGTAAGATTGTTTAGCTGGATTGAACGGTAAGCTTGATGGAATCTGGATGCACACACTACAAAACAACATGATAGATTGCATTTAAAATTTCATTTAGAAAATTATATTGACTTGATTCGAAATGATTCAATGTTTGAAAAGAATTGGCTTGTGGAATGTTATACATGTGACTTCTTATTCAATTGTTTATTTCGATCATATATTTTTGAAATTAAAAAGAGAATCATAGCATGATTAAACATATTTGTATGTAATTAAAAAGGCATGCTTGAAGGATAAGAAAACTACTTCTTTTGAAAACAATTATTCGAATAAAATAAAAGTTTATTCCTTGCTTGCAAGTGATTGAATACTATACTATTATAAAAGTATAGTATTCAATCACTTGCAAGCAAGGAATAAACTTTTATTTTATTCGAATAATTGTTTTCAAAAGAAGTAGTTTTCTTATCCTTCAAGCATGCCTTTTTAATTACATACAAATATGTTTAATCATGCTATGATTCTCTTTTTAATTTCAAAAATATATGATCGAAATAAACAATTGAAGAAGAAGTCACATGTATAACATTAGTTCTAGACAAGAGATGTAAAAATCCTATCAATTTTAAATAAAAAATTGTAAGTAAATATAATATTGTAAATAATATATATATTACTTTTATAATAGTATGTCATAAATACATATATATAAATATATATACATATATATATATAAATACATATATATATGTATAAATAAATACATATATATATACATATATATATGCATTCATATATATAAATATATATACATATTCCTTATAAAGCTCAAATATGGGATCAAAATTTTATCAAAACCATATTGTTAAATTCAAATAATATTTAAAATAAGACATAATGAAATAGTGGCCTTCATTTGTTCAAATTTAAGGCCAAGATATTCAAATTTGAATAGTGGGGCAGACAAATTAATGTCAATTATGAATGAATGACTCCCATAATGGAGTGAATATGTAAGGAAAACATGTATTTTCCATTTTGGTAACACAAAAATACTTGGGAAGGAATCAAAAGGGGTCTACCAGTGGCAACAAGAAATTAGGGAAAATAAAGCCAACGAATTGCCTCATTTGGAAAAGAGGGAAAAAGCTGAGGAAAAGCCACGATCAAAGGTAAAAGTTGTTTGATGTTGTTTATGCTTGATTTTTGCATTCAAAACTATTCGAAACTTTCATTTCCCCTATTTTTTTGTCGATTTCATTCGAGTTGATGGAAAAATATTAGATGCCCATTTTCTGCAAGTGTATTTTGCTTTGGGACCAAGGCATTTGAATTTGAGATTGATCATTTTATTGAAAAATGTTGCAAGGGCCTTATCGGCCAATGTTTTCATGCACCATATCTTTTCATATTCTTTCTATCAGCATGATAGACGAACCAGGTTAAGCTAGGTATGATTTATTTGTTTCACCTCTTTCATTTATTTCTTGCATGTAACTTCTATTGACCATTACATGGTTAATCAAATGAAATCCAATAGCTATTAGTGTTGTTTTCTTTTAAAAAATGATTTTTAAATCATTTATCATATCCCTCTAAGAGATCATCTATATTTCTAATGCTATTCTTCACTATTGTTGATCCTCCTGCTAGCTAGGCCGAGCAGGTAAACCCCACCAAGATGGGTGCGAAGGATTCAATAATAGTTCATTGAATGATGTTCAAATGTCACTATATTAAAGCTTTTCACCTTGTTCCTCTTAAACAAAGGCCGAATGATTATATCGTTCGATTTTAATTTCATTTAGTTGACTCGATCTTTATGATCGATTATCAGTGTACCGTTTGTTTATAGATTTAATCGTTCATCAGAATGATTCCCAATTATATTGCTTCCATGTAGTGTTCACAACATTTTTTTCATCAAACCTTATTGCATGCATAGTGTCGTTCTTGAGAATGATACCTAGATTGTCTTATTGCACGAATGTCATAGAGGTTGATGATCGAAAATCATAGGTTTCAGCCTTAGATAATGTTCATAATAAAACCGAGCAGTTGTTTGACTAATTAAAGTCATTCTTTAGAATGATAGTGGCTTGGATAAATACATATCTTATAAGTGACACCATTAGAAGCACGGGTTTCTCCAAACCCGCACAATAATAATTTTTTTCCCATATTCATATGTTTATTTTGGTTATGAAATGACAAGCAATGTTATTCAATTCTTTTATTTTCACAAAAAAGATATTAGTGTTGTTTAAATATTTTGTATATTCAAAATGATAGAAATATTGATCGTTTACATGTTGAACTGGTTAACTTGAAATTGCTAATGAGATATATTGGCCCAATAAATTGTAAATTTCTACAAACAACATGAATTCATTTCGAATAGTGTACTAGTATGTAGTAGTTGTTTCAAACTAAACTGTTCTTTCCTTGAAAAGGGAATTTTTACATCTGGTATAAGAGTCAAATGATATGACAATCTGTAGCATTATTTTTGAATGAAATCAAATCTTTTATAATGGTTTTTATTTCAGAATGTATGCACAAATATAATAACTTAAGTCAGCACATATATGTGTATGCACATAGACCTTCGTCTACGTACATAAACATATTTGTGGCATACCTTATTTTGTTACTATTTACTTCATTTTTAATGAATACTTAATTACGTTGAATGTAATCATGTGAAATGTGTATGAATTGAATGGATATTGTAATGAACAAGATCCACTTGAATTATTTTTCTGAATTTATTAAGTTGAGGGATTAAGTAGATTGAATTACTTTTTTGTAGATTTGTGTGTAAAGAATATTCTTTTTTGTTTAGTAGAACAACAACACCTAAGTAGAATAGAGCACCTCAGGGTAGATGTTGCTAGAGGGTAGATAGTTGCTAAGGAGTAAACTAGGTTGTTGAAAATTACCTTCTGAGACGGGTGCCAAAGTGGAGTTCAGAGGGTATAGGTTTTGCTTTATCCAAAACCTATCTTTTGTTGTTGTAACTAAATTTTATGCTTGGCCAAGTAATTAGCCTATTATGTACATATGGACTTTGTGATAACACTCTCTTCCATTCCTAGCATAGATCTTTCATTTTTCTAATCATAGATAGAGATGCATGTTGATGTTTGGGCATGCACTAGATTCCACCTTGCAGATTGTTCTCTTGCTAAACTTTATGTGTAGGGTCGAGCATTCGTCAAGTAGGAAGAATTTTGGGGAAGCATAAGCTTCATGGTTTGGTAGTAAAGCACTTTAGCCATGTTCTTGTCCACCAGTGGAGGCAAGCATCAAAAGGAAACCTTGGATGTTTTCATGATTATCATAGATTATGATGTAACCTTGATGTAAAATTGTCTATTGTATTGATTTTGTGGCCTATGAGCCAAGTCAAATTGGATATTGTAATTGACGTTTGGAAATGAATACATATTATTATGACTCTTATTTTAATTAGACATATGTTTCTATGATTGAAAATAGCTACTTAAGTTGTCTTTTTAAAATTAATATTCATAATGTCATTTGCAATAATATAATTAAATAATAATTAGAATGGGTTATTACATTTGGTATCATAGCTTAGGGTTCAACTCTAGTCCTTTTGAGTCCACAATACCCATGACTAGGGGATAGTTGACCCTTAACAAATTGAGTTGTCCTGAGGATTGACCAATTTGGATTAAATACAAGTATGGGAGGGTCTAAGTCAAGAAGAAAGAAAGGGAAGACCATTTGGACCTCGAACGAGAAATTCATAGTTGAAGAAAACACCAAGACAAAGGTTCAACCTGAGATTCCTGACGATGAGACTCTAATTCAAGCCCTCACTCGACTTAAGCTAGAGTGGGGCAACAATATTGAGGAATCAAAGTGAACTCCTAAGATTAAGAATCTTTTTGCAATAAGAGATTGGCCCCTAGGGTGTGGACCAAATGCACCCTTATTAACTAAGGAGGAAAAGGAGAGCCTACATGCTCAACCCTCCTCTTTTGAGAAAATTGATGTAAATTTTGACAAGGAACCAAAGGAAAGTCCTCTCTCTGAGAATGAGAAAACTAATTAATGTATCAAGAAGATTTTTAAATAAGGGCCTATTGACCCACACTTAATATAAACAAAGAAAGATGTTATTTTTGGTGTGTTCAAGTGAAGAACTCCAAAACATGTTTACCGTGCATGAATGTGTATGTCTTCAATGAATGAGTGATATATGCATGTGTATGTAATGTATGTGAATAGGAGCGTTTACTTGTAGAACCCAATGTTAAGTTGCGATAGACATGAAATGTGATGCAGGTCGAGTGTGATTCAGTATGGTGACCACCAAGCAAGAGAAAGGAAATAGTGGGTCAGAAAATGGACCAAACAAGAGGTTGGAATAGATTGTAGAACTCGTGAACAGGCAAGAGGCTTGTATGGACCACATAGAACATGAGATTCGGGTGGCACGCAAGGATAAAATTCATAGGAATTTGGAAGTCAATTAGGGAGAAGGCTGTCTAGGAGAAGGCCCTCGAGGTCAAATTAAGGAAGAACTAGGAAAGGATCTCAAAAGAGTAGTGTTGATGCCTAAAATTTCTAAGCACATAGCCTTATGGGAAACTCAGTTAATGGAGGGACCAATTGCGCTAAACTGAATAACCTCTGAGCTTTAAAGAAGCCAACTCTTCATACATTGGGGGGTGAAAAGGGAAAAGGAAGCAAATATACGAAAAAATAAAATCTAAAGCTAAGTCGATGTGCCAATATTCCAAGTAAATAAGCACAAGAAATCTTCCTTTCAGGTGAGATTTGAAGGCCCTTTTAGCAATCTACATACTCAAAAATAATAGAAAGTAGAGATGAAATTCCAAATAATTTAATCAAATAGCATAATACAACTTCCATATGCATTCATTGAACATGAAGAGTACAAAACATGATTTGAACAATAAAATTATATTGAAATTATAGAAGCTTTGTAGATAAACTACTCATTACATCAAAATAGCACAGTATAATGTTTTATCAAATAACTAAGAAAAAGAGAAGCCAAACAAATTGGCACAATCTGGAAGTATTAATACAAAAATTAAAAATAATACAAAGCCTGAGAGTATTTTTAGTGCTTTCTCCACATATCTTCAAACCCTTTTTCACAGAGACAAAGCAATATATATAGATTTTTCCCACCACCTAAATGTTGGATAACATAAAATATTCCTAGGCACAAGCCGTGCCACTCCTCATAATGATTCTCCCCAACTGAAATGATATTCTATTGCCTCAAACAAAGAACGTCCTCCTGCAAATGATGGTCGTGGTCCAAGAGTGGAAGCGGCATAAATCTCCTGAAGACAAGTGTCAAAATGCCCAAGGAGTCGGTTAGGACACGTGGCATAGAGGCGGGGCTTCTCATTCTTTTATCCTTCCTTGTGGCTATGGTCCCTAAAAAGATGACACCTAGTGCAGTCCTCACTCAAAGCTTTGACTATAGGGTTCACAAAAAAGGTACCTATGGAAGATGCAACGTGGCAACCGGGGGGAGCTGAAAGATGAAGCAAAGGGGAGAAAACTCTCAAAAGTGTGCATTACTGACATGTGGCGCAAGCAGACGAAGGCACCAACAAAAGGGAGCCCAGAGAGGTACAACATGGCACATGAGCTAAGGTCTTTGCAAAACCAAACAAAATATATCTGGAGGGAGCTTAATGATTATTAAAATTCATAGCTTTTAGCAACTAAAAAGGGTCATTTTGCCTGTAGAATGAGAACCCAAAAAATCCTGGTTCTAAGACCAGAGCCATATCCATTGGGACAACACTTAGAGCTTTGAAAGGGTGATTTGCAGAGGTATCCAATTAGCCTCATATGGCATCGATAAGGTGCACATATTCTCTTACGCCTCATGCAAATCAATAATTTCCTTGAATGGTAGCTCCATGGAGATCTCGATCCTGAACTCTAGTTGGAAAATAAGCTACATTATTTGATGGATGGTGCCTTCAATATCTGCTACTGTGGGAGGTTGATTGAATGACTGGAAAGCAGATAGATCCTACTACTTTATTTTTATTTTTATTGCAATATGCTCCACTATGGCCACTAAATTATCAAAGAGAAAAGGGGAGGGAAAGCCCATCTGAGTCAAATGAGATAATTGCATCTACATGTTATTCGTAGTCAAACTTAGTGTGACCAAGAAATTGTTAGCTTGGAGGATTGCTACATGATAATTGAGGAATTCCTTTTCCTTTTCAGTAGCCGACCTCTAGTCATCTATTCCTACCTTCGCCAAGTCCACATTTATCACCATGTACAATTTTCCCATCAATTGCTCGACCTTAGGCACCATTTCAACAATAAATTGTGGGACTTGCTCAATTGTATCACACACCTTCCCACTAAATTTCGTCGCATCCGCCATGAATTGTAGTGATGGTTGAAGGGATAAATAGAAAGACTTAAATTTCTCCCAGTAGGAGACATAATTTTTGCATCACCAAGAGAAGATTTGAATGATGAACAAAGGGTTGGGAAGGAATTTTTAAAAGATTTATCTCAACCTCCTTTGACTTGATTTCTTCCATTAGCTCCTCAATATTCTTGTTGGATGTGGTGAGCTATTCTTGTAGAGTTGTCAACTCTGCATCTTTTCTTTTCAACAACTCCTCAGCTTGATTTTGGGTTCCACATTCTTTTTCCAGAGAGACATTTATCTCTCAGATCTCCTTTTGAAATTGATCCCATTGGTCTTGAAGCTCTTTATCCTTCTGCTACATTTCCTTCTCCAATTGAGCTTGCTAATCCTGAAGCTCTTTGTTTATCTCTTGGGTTTCTCTCCCCATTTGAGCCAGCTGGTCTTGAAGTTCCTTGTTTTCTTGCTGCAGATTTGCAACCAAGTTCGGATCCTGAGACTAGAACTTTGCAAGTTCCTTCTAGATTTGGCCTTTTCTATTTGCGCTTGTCAAGACAAGCATTTGATTTCAGCATCTTTAGCATTTTATTTCTTCTATAGGATCTCCACTCTTTCTTTGACGTTCTTGAGTTCTTCTTCCCTTTTGGTCAATTGGCGACTATGCTTCAAAAAGTTTGTAGTCACAACCCGTTGAGTTTCATCCATTAGTTCAACCTTTTCTTGTGGTCAGGCCTAGTGTAGATTGATCCCAATGGCATGGACTTTGTAATCTTCAGGTTGCATCTACCCTTGAGGTTTGATGGTGTTGGGCATCATGGATGCAAACATTATCAACCCTTGATCCTCATTAAAAAAGGTTTGCCTGAATGGCTCGGTAGGTCTCGCAACATCCTTTTATTTTATTTTTTGGGCTCTCCTAGCCCACACCATCTTATTCATGCTATTTTTCCCAAATAATTCTGATGGTGACCTAATCTATTTGCCGACAAAGGGTGCATCGGGAGGAAGAGAAAAAGGGAAAGAAATCATCGCAAATTTAGATGATGTTCGCTTTGGTAGTGACCATTAATGGGGAGAAAGCGGGAATGCTATGCGAGGCTCTGGTGAAAGGGGAAGCGATGGAAGGACTCGCAAAGGGTGGTGGTGTGGGTTACAAAGACGTAGAGGTAATCATTTGTTGGGAAGGATGGGCTGAAATTGATGCAATAGAAGAAAAATGGTTTGTAATGGAGGGCTCAGATGAGGCCCCGACAAAAGATGGAAAAGCCTATAGGGGAGTAAAATCTACCCAACCGATGGGGGGAAGGAAGACTGAGAGGAACCTTGCATAGGCACATAAACAAAAAATAATAGGCCAACACTTGAGGTAGTCGAAGACACAAACATAACTGGGTTAACTAAAGATTGAGATGCGAGAAGAGGAGGAGAGAAAAGTACCTGTGTCATTGAAGACTCTAATCCTTGGCTTTTTGTCATAGGTACTTGCGATCTTTCTCCTGATGTGATATTGGTTTTCAACCTCTTCTCGAGTGGAGAATTGTCCATGTCTATGACTTCTTGAGATTGTTGAGTCGCTTTGGGTCTCTTAGTGGCCTATGTATGTGGTCACGTGACTACCACATGGGATATAGTTACTTGTGTGCTCAGTGGATTTTTGCTGGGCCCCTTCGCTACTTTTCCACCTCCCTATATTTGATCCTTCTTTTCCTCTCTGGATCTTATTATTATAGCTACTTGCTCTTCTTCCATTTCTTTGTCTCCATTGACATCAATGTCATCATGCTCTCTGTTCTAGATATCATCAAATTTTCCATCCATATCTGCATCCTAGAATTTGGCCTTGAGACATTTGGTCTCCTGAAAATAAACCTAGAAGTTAGCAATCTTCTCCTCACTCCATTGGCTCCTAACCAATTCATTATAGAGGGTGGATCTGATTTTTCAATTGTTGTTGGCTTTGGCCAAAGGGAAATAAAAAGATAGCCATGGTGGCCTTCTTGTCTTTGAGGGAAGATAGGCTAAGTCCACAAAGAGATTATGGTTCCCTGACAAAAGACTTTGCCATGTCTCCCAGTAGGGCTAGGAGCTATGAGTCACCTTGATGTTGAGATTTGCTAAGTCATCTTTAGGATTGTAATCCCATTTGTCACAAATCAACACCAACCCCAGATGAGGAAGCTTCATAGATAGCAGACCTTTTGTTTGCTTCTTTTCCATTATTACTATACCAAAGCTTAAGGGGCATTTGAAAAATCCTTTTTTATTCTTTCTCGAACAAAACTTGTGGTCTATAATGGATAGTTGCCTAAATACTTCAAGGGCCAACACCCATTTTGTTACACAAACTGAGAGCTGGAAAGGTTCCTTAGTAAAACCATGCATATTGACAAATGAAAAGTCCTCTCCAAGGAACCAGTCATAGGGAGGGACAAAATATTTCATCCATCTCACTTCCTCATTGGAGAACCGGAAACAACCAACCTGACCTTCTTTATCAAAATCTTGCAATATTGGAGTCAATAATGACTCAAAAAATGCATAATAATCATGAGTCATAGAAAGGAGATGGGTCCACGTAGAAACTGGCTTCCTCACCCCATTGTCATAAAAAATGGACAAATTCATATGCTCTTTAAGGAAGTCATGGTTTTGATGTAAAAATATATGAGCAAGAAAAGAGGAAAACCTAAATTTATAATGTGTGATACTCCTTGAACTGGTGCAACATCTCCTAAACAATGGCCTCAACGAAGTCATACTAGAATAGGGTATGTTGTTTTCTTATTGGAAACCCATACCCATTTGAAAATCCTACACCATATTGTCACTGTCCAGGCCGCAAACAAAAGCCAACATTGAGAAGACATCTTGTATGTTTGAATTGAAATTGTTGTTCCCAATCAGAAACTGAGGTGCACACTTGTCTCCCTTGGTCCTTTTTGCTTTGATATTGTAAAAAATTTGCACCTAGGTTCTGGTCTTCTAGAAACTATCTAATTTGTTTATGGAGAATTTCTCAGGAACTTTTGAAATATGCCTAGTTGGGATACATAACATATCTCGAATAGCATCAATGCTAATTACTATTCTCAAGTTCTGGCCTTCTATGATTCCTATATTTGGATTAAAATTTTGAGCACATTCATGAACGAAATATGGGAGGTGATGCACTAAGCAAACCATATACTATGGAAGACCATAGAACCATAGCTTGTACCCCAAAGAGTCTTTGTTATTAGTCTCGACCTATTTCATTCTTTCACAGGTTGCTTCCCTAAGAGTCTTAGGGGTGGTTTTGAGCTTAGGGTCATAGATATTGTTCCAATCTTCTACTATCTGGACCTTGTTTCTATGAGCAGTCTTCTGTACGACCTTTGTGTGAGGCCACATTGGCTTTCCAACATCCTTGACGATGCATAAGAGATATCACTAAAAACATGGGCCATTGGCGCCGCCATGATCACGTCCAATAAGCTTCTAACCGTCTCTTCTTGTGTTGCCATTTTAGGATTATGTGCCATCTTAGAACTCTGTGAAAACTTTTGCAAACAATTTACCTCCCTCAACAACTCACACTTGGGTTCTTTCTCAAAAAACTATATACTCAACCCTCTTTGCAATGCTCTTCTTTTGCATGCAACATTACCCTTCTAGAATTGGATTTGGAAACAACGGATACTTTTAGCAATAAATTTGGCATGCATTGCCAACTCATTCGTTCATGCGAAATGAAGTCCTACCCTTTGGAAAATAAATTAATTCATAATGACGATTAGCCATCATGTCCTATGGTGCCACCCCTTGGGAATTTGAGCTAGAAATTAAAGGCGTACGAATCCTTTCGCATGTTTTTACACTTAATAACATTATGAGAATGATTAAGCATTGAAAGGAATAATAATTACACAAAAATATTTTGATTTGATGTTTGTAGACTAAAATGCATCCACAGCTAGAAACTTTGCACTTGACCATGTGGATTACCACTTGCATATGCTACAAGTTTTAGTTGATTAATTACCCCATCTTACCTCGCACATAACAAGCACAACTTGGTGGGATTTTTGAGTTTTCACCTCGATCAACATCATGCTTATCACATGCATCGTACTCCCAGCTACCTCTATAAATAGACCTAAGGATAACAAAAAAATTCATACTTGGTAATTGGGTCTATTGGTAGAGATGATGGATATTCCCATTAGGTTGATCAGTAATAGAGCTCAGGTAGCTTTCTTAGGAGAAGTTTCAAATAGGTGTTTGATGTGTATGACAAAGAATAAGCACACATTAGCCATAATTGCAATTAAGTGGGTGCTGGGAAAAGAATTTGTAGAATATGACGACAAATATCGAGTGAATACTAATATTAGTTTCCACTTTGTTTCCTTTCTACTGGATATTTAGGTACCAAAACTAATGATATTAAGGCTTACTAGAGTGATTTTTCCCAAGCGCTATCTCAAAGGCCTTGGGGAGATTGTGGCAATTGCAGTGCATGGCCTTGGTATTCCGAATACACGCGATCTCTGTCGGCTCATTGAAGAGGATGGGTGGTGCCTTGGGTACCTTTCCTAAACGTATTTTGCACTATGACCATTGGGGAACACTATCAGAGGGCGTCTCGTGCCTGCCACTTCCTGCTGAGGTGCTTCAATGTAGATCCAATCTACGGTGTGGAGTGGTACATTGATTTTAGAGACTTGGTGTATCCTCCTTTGCCCGTTGTGTTGTAGCTCCTACTACTATCGTAGCTCCTTGTGCTACTTAGATTTCAAATGAATGAAATCTTCTCTCTTCTCTTTTTCTCTATATATATTCTAAAAATTCTTAGCCTAAGAGCGATTTTGTATTGTAATATCTCAAATTAAATATTACCATACAATGAATATATATATGGTTAGCCTAAGAGCCATTTTGCACTGTAATATCTCAAGTTAAATATTATCATAGAATGAATATATACTGCTCTGTTGTCTAGTTCTTGTCTCTTTTGCTTTTGGCTACTTTTTGCGTAAAGGGTTTTGCTTAGATAAAGACTCGTCCTAACAAAACACACAAAATAATTACATATTTACATACTTACATGATTAAATGTTATGAAATAACTTGTACAATAGGATAATATGATATGAAATATGTTGCAAATACTTGATAATAACTTAGAATAACAAGCCACTTCGAGGGGGAAAACCTCCAAATATCTCTAATGAGAACACACTTCACAACTTGATGATGAAATAAGACTCACAACCTCCTATATATACCTATTTATGCCTAGGATATCACCTAGGCCGACCTAAACAACTAAATAACAATATAATAATGATAATATGGCTTAATAGAGAGTTAAGATAGCCACAGGACTATTCGTAACGATGTACACTAATATTAAGGGCATATGCCCCCTTCTTCAAAGAAGCATTGTCCTCAATGCTAATCAAGTTTGGATTCTTTTGAATGAACTCCTCGTCCTCCCATGTGGCATCTTCAACTGGTAAATTCTTCCATTGGATGAGATACTCAGTGAGAGTTCTATTCCTCAGCTTCTTTGTGCGTGTTTGATGAATGCACTTTGGTTCCAAAATGATTATTCCTTCTTCATCGAGCTCTGGTAGTGTTGTTTGAGTGGGAATATTATGCCCAATTACCTTCTTTAAACATGAAACATGAAAAAATGGATGTATCTTTGTTGTTGGTGGCAACTCTAGCTTGTAGGAAACACTACCGATCTTTTGCATGATTTGGTATGGACCATAATACCTTGGAGACAGCTTATTGTTATTTTTTTGTTGCTTTAGTGAGATTTTCTTATAAGGCCGCAATCTCAAGAAGACCCAATCCCCAACTTCAAAACTTTTTTCACTACTTTGTTGGTCTGCCTATTGTTTCATTCGATTTTGTGCCATGGATAAATTCTCGTTGAGTCCTGAAAGTACTTGTTGTTGATCAAGCAAGTGGTCTTCTACTACCTAAAATCTTGGTGACACCTTTATTGATGATGTGATGGAAGGAGGATGATATCCATAAAGTACCAAAAATGGAGACATTTTTGATGAGATCTGAAAAGAAGTGTTATACCACCATTCTGCAAGTGGTAGCCAATCTACCCATTGGGGTTGTTTCTTTGAAGTGAAACAACGTAGATATCCTTCCAAAAACTTATTAACAACCTTAGTTTTCCCATCTAATTGAGGGTGGTATGAAGAGCTATGAGCCAATTGAGTACCCAAACATGAGAATAAATCTTTCCAAAAGTGACTAGTGAAGATAGGATCACGATCACTAACAATAACCTTAGGTGTACCATGTAGCTTTTGGATATTCTCCAAAAAATCTTTTTCCACTACACTTGTTGTAAAAGGATGCGATAATGCAATGAAATGTGCATATTTAGTGAGGCCATCAACTACTACCATTATGACATTATGACCTTTAGATTTGGGAATCCCTGTGATGAAGTCCATGGATACCTCTTCCCAACACTGGCTAGGAATAGATAAGGGTTGCAAGATACCTGGTGTCTTAATTGTCTCCCCTTTATTCCTTTGACAAACCAAACATTCAACCACAAATTTTTGAACATCACCTTTTAGCCCTTCCCAAAAAAAATCTTGCTTGAATCGATGATATGTCTTCAAAAATCCCGAATGACCACCCATTGGAGACTCATGCAACTCTGTGAGAATCTCATGTTTAAGAGTGGAATTCTTGCAAAGATACAAACACTCTTTATATAAAAGAGTATCTCCTTTCCAAAAAAACTTATCTGAACTACTACGATCACTTTTTAATTGTTCGATGAGATTACTTGTCACAACATCATTTTTCCACTCTGCTTTGGCTTCCTCCGCCAAATTTTCTTTTAATATTGAAAGGGAACACAATAAGGCTTCATCTTTCTCATCCTTCCTTGAAAGTGCATCTGCTACAATATTTTCTTTCCCTTTCTTATATACAATCTAAAATTCATATCCTAACATCTTAGTGACCCATTTTTGTTGCTCTTCAGAAGATAGTCTTTGTTCCAAAAAATATTTTAGGCTATCATGATCTGTCTTAACCTTGAAGTGTCTACCCAATAGATAAGGCCTCCATTGTTTAACTGCATGGAGGATTGCTAGCACTTTCTTCTCATAAATAGGTTTTAGTTGATTCTTACCCTTTAATTGATGACTCTCAAAAGCAATTGGTCAGACTTCTTGCATGAGCACTACTCCTATCCCATTTCTAGAAGCATCACATTCCCCAATTAATTCCTTGGTGAAGTCAAGAGTGGCAAGAACTGGAGTTGTACACATAGCCTCCTTCAATCTCTCAAATATTGTATTGGAAAACTCGTTCCAATGAAAAGAATCCTTCTTCAATAGAGTGGTGAGAGGTGCTGCTATATGACCATAATTCTTAACAAAT
This sequence comes from Sequoia sempervirens, assembly GCA_007258455.2. NCBI lineage: Eukaryota > Viridiplantae > Streptophyta > Pinopsida > Cupressales > Cupressaceae > Sequoia > Sequoia sempervirens. The sequence continues at coordinate 1,013,838,026 of VDFB02271358.1, read as the reverse complement.
ATTCTATAGTACCCTATCAATCCCAAGAAACCCCTAAGCTTCTTAATGGTTTTTGGAATAGGCCATTCCATGATAGCCTTAATTTTGTTAGGGTCCACCTTTACTCCTTCATGTGAAACTATGTGTCCCAAATACTCCACCTCCTTAAGACCAAAAGCACACTTGGATGGCTTAGCATAGAGTTTATGATCTTCAAGTATTTGTAATTCTTGATCGACATGTTGCAAATGTTCTTCCCAAGTCCTTCTATAAATCAATATATCATCAAAGAATACTAACAAAAACTTTCTCGAGAACTTCTTAAAAATGGAATTCATCAAAATTTGGAATGTAGATGGTGCATTGGTAAGACCAAATGGCATCACCAAAAATTCATAATGACCCTCATGAGTCTAAAATTTTTTCTTACAAATATCTTCCTCCTTAATCCGAATTTGGTGATAACCAGATCTAAGATCTAACTTGGTAAATACATAGCTCCATTCTTCATCTAGCAGATCATCAATGACTGGAATATGAAACTTATCTTTAATGGTGTACATGTTGAGCACTCTATAATCTAGACACATGCACCAAGTATCATCCTTCTTACGTACCATCACCATAGGCAAGGAGTAAGCACTTTGGCTATTCCTGATAATTCCTACCTCTAGCATCTCCTCAACATTTTTTTCTATCTCACTCTTTTGTATGTGTGGATATTGTTAAGGCCTGATGTTCGGTGGTTGGATCCCTGGAACTAACTGTATGGCATGATCATGATCCCTCTTAGGAGGAATTCCTTTAGGCATATCTCCAAGAAAAGCTGAGTGACGATCAATTATAGCTTGCAAATTTGGATTCGTAGGAGCATTAGATTGAGAGACTTCTAATGAACATAGTTGGGCCACAAATCCATCCACTCCTTTCTTAAGAAAATTTTTCATTTGATGAGAGCTTACAATTTGTGGAGATTTTTCCTTCAAACCCCTTAGCTTTACTACCCTTCCTTCTGATTGAAATCTCATGAATAGTTCTTGGAATTTCATCTCAATCGTTCCCAATGTAGTAAGCCATTATACTCCCAAAACAATATTTGCTGCACCCATGGATATTGCATACATTGGGGTATCAAGTTGATAATATCCCATGGATAATTTAATGCTATGAAACTTCCCTAAAAAAATAATTGTACCACCATCTGCAATCAAAACTTGAAACTGTGGAGCTGGATATATAAAAAAAATTAGACGAGTAGCTAACTTTTTGTTGATGAAATTATGAGTACTATCTGAGTCGATCAACACTGTTACCTTCTACATCTTTAAGAACCCCACCACCTTGAGAGTTTGTGGAGCACTGAAACCTAAGAGTGCATGAAAAGAAATGATTGGCTGAGAATCATGTGATTCCTCATTTGACTCCCTTTCATCCTCTAGTATGGGTTCCTCCTCTTCTTCCTCACTTGGACCTTCAATATAGAACAATTTCTTTTCACTGCGTTTATGTCCTCGACTGTATTTGCTATCACAATTGAAACACAACCCTTTTTCTCTTTTCTCCTCAATTTTCTGTGGAGTCAACCTAGTAGGTTGTGTTGAATATCCTTTCTCTCTTGTCACATTAGCCCCTTGCTTCTTAGGAATCAAATACTTCTCCTCTACCCTATGTGCTAAGATAAAAGACTCATTTATGGAGCTAGGGCTAAAGATGTGTACCTCATGTTGAAAGTGATCCTTGATACCCCCCAAGAATAAATCATTCAAGTTTTCCTCCATAATTGTATTCAATCTTAAGGATAGATTTTTGAATTGCTGAATATAATCCTTAACTGATCCTGTTTGTTGAAGTTTAGCTAGTTGGCTGAAGAAGTTGTCTGTCACGCTATTGCTATATTGTGCTTGGAGTTCCTCTGTAAAAATTGACCATGAGACGGTGAGCCCCTTTTTCCTTCGATGAGTGCAAAGCCAATGATACCAAATAAATTGATCTGGTTCTAGATATAGGGAAGCCATCATGACCTTTTGTCCATTTGTGATTTGGTGTACTTCAAAAAAATTCTCCATTTGGTTTATCCATGTTAGAGGATCCTTGCCATCGAACTTGCACATATCCACCTTTGGAAATAAATTCCTAGATCCCATAGGACTACTAAATCTTGTGTCAATGTTAGCTGACCTAGAATTTTCACCTTGGTCACTTAAGAACTCCTTTCTTGGTTCAACCATGTAGGTGCTTAACATGTTTCGTATGTCCGATATATCTCCTCTTAGGTCACACATATCCATATTCATTGAGGAAATGTATTCCTTGACCTTACTGATTTCCTCATTAGGATTAATATCCTCTATTGTTACCCTATCCTTATTAGGAGTCTTCCCCGGAGTGACAACATTCTTTTTGCCCCTTGTTGCAGGCCCCGTCATGATAGGAACCACTAATTTTGAAATAAATCACACAAATGAAACTTAAACTCTCTTAAATTTTTACTGTAACTTACTAGGGCCAAAATAACTCTCACCTAGAAAAATTTCAAAGAAATAAGCAGATTTGCAACGTAGAGAGTGATAATTGTGAAAAAATTAATTTTTCAATAACTTGCATATTTATGCTCCAATTCCTACAATTTTTTTTATTGTAATATCCTTTAGTATGTATTCAAAAAACCAATAAAAATTAGACTCCAATTCAACAAGATGTGTGAGATATACAGATTCCAAAAAAATTGTGTAGAAACCCTAATTCTGCAATAATTTGCTTAATTCTACTCGAATTATTCTGAAATATGGATTGTAGCTTCTTTAATATGTTCTTCAAAAACCATTTAAAATCATAAATTTTTTTGCCAAAATATGAAAGACATGCTCTTCCCAAAATCGCCTCCAAAATTGAGAAAAAACCTTGCCTCTACGGTCCAAGATCATAATCTAATACCACTTGTTATGAAATAACTTGCACAATAGGAGAATATGATATGAAATATGCTGCAAATACTTGATAATAACTGAGAATAACATGCCACTTCAAGGGTGAAAACCTCCAAATATCTCTAATGAGAACACACTTCACAACTTGATGATGAAATAAGACTCAGAACTTCCTATATATACCTATTTATGCCTAGGATATCACCTAGGCCAACTTAGACGCACCTATATAAGTCTTAGGCCGACCTAAACAACTAAATAACAATATAATAATGATAATATGACTTAATAGAGAGTTAAGATAGCCACAAGCCGACTATTCATAACCCGATGTACACTAATATTAAGGGCGTAGCATTAAATGGTTAATAAAGCTAATTGAAAAGTTTAAGGTGAATTCCATTGGAAAGAATTCCTAGTGTTTCTTTTTCCATTGTTTCCAATTCAAATGCATTGTGTTGTTTGCATTGAATGATGTGATAAGGAACCTCCCATAGACTATCAAATTTGCTATGTTGGACAGGATTCATGGCTCTCTCATTGTATTTCAACACCAAATCTTCGCACTTAAGACCTTGGTCAGAAGTTTTCTTATCAAACCATTTCTTAACCACTTGTTTTCGATTGCACATGGCAATTAGTGCATTTCCCCTTTTCTCCTGCACCTCTAGCGGTTTAGCTAATTGGACCTCCATGGCTCCATTTTTCTCTACTTCCAGAGATTTAAGAAATTGTAGTGTAGGAATTTCTAGGGAGATAGGAAATAGTGCTTACTACCCGTATATTAGTTCATACGAAGAAGTCTTTAATACTTGTTTGGGAGTTATGCGGTATGCTCAGAGCACTGCTTTGAGGTTCCTATGCTTCTCTATCTAGTGTTCTGACCCTATTGTTTTAATAAGTCAGACTAAATTCTTGTTAGTCAACTTGGTCAGACCATTTCCCTGCAGATAATAATTCGAGGGTGTCTTTAGGAAAATTCCATGCCTAAGTGCAAATTGACATACCTTCAAACCTAGGAAGGCTTTTGTGTTGTTGGAGATGATGGTCTTGGGTTGACTGAACCTTGTTACCAGCTCTTCCAATAATTTTACAATCTCCACCTTAGTCACATTCTTCAAAGGCATGGCCTCGGTCCATCTGGTGAAATAATCCATGGCCGTAAGTATCCATTTATGCCTGACACTGGAGGTGGGATTAATCATCCTAGTGAAATCAAGACCCCATTGCACAAAGGGATCTTCAACCACTATCGGATTCAGAGGCATAGTCGAGTTCTTCCTCCTTCCCATGAAGAAATGGCATTCTTTATAGGATTTGACTAGAGAGTGTGAATCATTGAACAGTGTAGGCCAGATATATCCTGCACACATAATCTTAATGGTAGTGGTCTTAGCAAAGAAATGTCCACTCGTAGGACTATTATGGAATACGTCCAATTTTTTTTTTGTCTACTCTTGAGCTACGCACTGCAGACAAACACCATTGAAATTTATTTTGAAGAGAACCCTTTCAATGAGCACATACCCGTTGTTTTGTAATCTATAAAACCTTTTCTTCTGAGAAGGGAGGCTTGCCAAATATTTCCCGGTCTACATAAATCTCATTATATCTTCCAACCAACAGCCTTCAGACTCATATTCATTTAGTAGAACTAGCTCTAGTTGTTCCTCCTTGGCTGCCACTTCATTATCTCATGCCAAATATTCACATAATCCTCTTCCTCACACGGTCTTTGTGGGCTTTACCTCAATGTCATACTCAAGGATCTTGGTTATCCAGTTTGCCCTCTTTTCGGTGATCTCTACTTCCATATTGTATTCGTACACACTAGAATGCACTACGTATACAACCACCTTATTGCAAAATATGAGGTGTTAGAACTTTTTAAGCCCCTTGACGATGGCAAATTCCTGCCTCTCAAAAAATTTGTACTTCATCTTATAGGCTTTTAAGGTTCGAGAGTGGAAGGCTATCGGATGTTCCCCCTTCCCTTCATCATCTTTTTGAGTTAAAACAGTAGCGATGCTAGACTTGCTATTGAACACATACATTGTAAAGTACTTTGATAAGTTTGGGTTCACCAGCATAGGAGCTAAAGAAATAGCCTCCTTAACCTTCTCAAAGGCTTACTACTCCTTTATATTTTTCACAAAAATACATGATCCTGTCTTTATCATGTTGCGAAACATCTTTATCGACCTTAAGCTTCCTCCCTTCTCTGACCTGGATATCTGCATAGTCACCCTTGTCTGCTACAAAATTCCTCTTGTCATTTCTTGTATCATCGCAATTGAATAGATTTTTGAGAGTAACCAGTCCTTTCAGAAGCTTGTTGGACTTTAGCTGAATAATTTACCCTTCATAAGCTTCTACAATTTTTGGTTGGAGTTGATCAGAAAACTCTCCTGAGTGCTAAATGAATGAGGCAATTGATCATCACTTGCAAACACTTGCCAATTCTAGTCATTGTATGGGATTGTGGGTCAAAAAATCACTCACATTGAGTATATGTTCTCAATTAAGTCAGAAACAGGGTCAAATTGAGATCCTACTGTCGCCATGCAATCTATAGTTGCATTATGCTCTTTAGGAACTATTTGGATATTGAAAGATTGAAAAATTTCAATTAGGTCCTAGACCCTATGTCTATAAGATTGCATGCGGACATTCTTGGCTACAGAGACACCTTTGAATTGATTGAATATTAGCTCAGAGTCTTTGAACACCATTATCTATTTAATTCTCATCCGCTATGCAAGAATTACACCTTGCATGAGGCCTTCATATTCAACTTCATTTTTTGAACAAGAAAGTTGAAAGTGGAAATATTTGAGTGTCTTTTCATTGGATGGGGACATTAAGCATATCCCAGCTCTCACACCAACTTTGCATCTTGCTTTGTCAAAATGTAGCATCCACAACTCTAAGGTGCAACCGCCCTTGGGTTCCTTCATCACCTTTAGAATCACTTGATCCTCATCATAGATCACATAAGTTCCCAATCTGGTGGCATGATAATTTCCAAAAGGATCAGTGTCTCTAAATTCACGAGCAAGAGGACCTCCTCTTCATTAGTTTGGTCTTCGGTCAGCTTCTCATCCTCAAGTAACTCAGTACAATACATTTCATCTTTGGTGATAGAGGTATGAGTAGCCTCAAAATTCATCATGGCCTCATCTGCTATATGTTCTAAATGCAAAGGTTCAAACAATATCTTCATCTTTGCTTGATGCTTGGTTCTAAGAGTTAAGTGTGACCAATCTAAAGAAAAAGACCCACCTATTTTGGCAGTAAACTCCTAGGATAAGAAAAGACCAAACATGGGAGGGACGTCAATGATCACGATATCTTGTGGAACTGTGACATTGGGGTAGGAGAATAGATTCACTAGGAGGTTCTTGATGAAATCTATAGTTTCAACCTTATTTCCATCAAGCTGCATAACCCCTTTGTTTAAAGGTTCATAGCTAAGTTCTAAGGCTTCAACTATTTGCTTGGGCATGACTATGGTGCTAGCACTAGAGTCAATCATAGAATTATGCAACAATTTTTTACCCACAATGAGAGTTAAGAAAAATGGTTTTGTTTTCATCTTACCTCTACTTTCAGTCAAGGCTTCCTCTCCATTGTTTGTGAGGACTTTGGCTTGAGATGATGAATCAATGGCCTTTTCCTTGGATGGTTGCTCTATTGGTTCTATGCTTGCATCTTCCAGTAGGGCCTTCTGCAGTAATGAATTCTTCTCTGGGATAGCTAAGATATCCAAAAAAGATACATTAGCAGAGGCTTTTTTCAAATGTTCCACCACATTGAATGACGATGGATTCAAATACTTCTGCTCATTAGGCTTTTTTATAAAAAAATATTTTCATGGTTGAGATTGTTGCACAACTATGGAGGAACTAGGAGATTGGTCGAGAACACTATTAGGCTATTGAGCGACCGGTTCACTCGTGAATCTCCTCTTCGAGTGAGTGTTATAATCTAATTACACTTGTGGGGCCTTTGATGTGGAAATTTCATTTGCAAGCATTGCCTCTTCTCCTTCCATCCATGAGAAGAGCACATGATCGAGAGCTATATATGTTTCTTGCTCCAAGGACATTCCTTGAATTTGAGTGGTGAGTAGTACCACATTTTCCATTTGCAGAGAGGCATATGCATAAAATCCTAAATTAGATGTGACACCTTGACTGCATTGTTCCCCCACTCTTTGCTATAAATTGCCACATGAAAAATTTTGAGGCATATGTTCTTCGTTGTAGGGGAAGCACCAATAATTGGTATCATCAGCAAGATTATTTTTCCTTGCCACCAACTCTCTATTCAAACTTGGGTGAAAATTTTGTAGAGGAGTAGAAACTGACACAATCTAATTATTTGATTGAGTTTGTGGATTTGTGCGCGTACCTCCTTGGAACTGGTTTTGCTGGTAGGAAGGTATTCCACCTTGGTAATTTTGGAAAGCTGGCTTTGCAAGCGTAGACTGTTGCCACTTGATATTAATTATTTCATTTGAGAAGGTCCGCAACAAATCCTTGATGTCACTCACCTTAGTTGCTAAAGGGTTAGATGTAGAAGCAACATTCTGCAGTGCACTTGGATATGTGTACATAGATTGGGGGGAGCAGATGCACTAGTAGAAGCTATCTCCTGGGTGGGAGTTGACAATTCTGTGAATACAGGTATGGCAAGCTAAGGCGGTAAATTTCCAACATCAATCAAATTATTCTCTACCTTAACAACAATGTTATATGCATCTGGAAAGGTGTTCACGCCAAGAGACTGAATCATCACCAAAATGTTAGTATTGAGAGATTTTAGATAGAACATGAATGCCAAATCAATAGGTGGGAAAATAATGGTTTGGATTCTTTACCAAGTGTGAAACCTGACATTGAAATTGGTCATGGCCTCTTGATGGGACCACTTAATGGTCACCAGCTGTTGGAATAGCGAAAACCGATCTATATTGTTTGAAAATTGCTCATAAAAAAGGATCTTCGAGCTGATCCCAGGTGTCGATAGTATTAGCTTCTAGAGTGCAGTACCAATCTAATGCCTTGCCTTTGAAAGAGGCTACAAGCAACCTTAGTGCTACATTTTGATCAGTGACACCATGCACCAAGCAGACGTTCGCCACATCCTACAGATGGTTGGATGGTGTTTTTGAGCCTTCCCTGGTAAATTTTGGTAAAGATTTTAAATTAGACATTAGGATAGGAGCTCACGTGACCAGTGCTACTGGTGCTATGAGAGGGCTTCCAACATCTCATGCTACATAATTTCTATTAGACACTAGTAAAGGGACCTGTGGAGGGGTCAGGATGTTTGTTGGATGAGCTCTTGCTTGTACTATTAACAACATTGGCACTAGCAGGCTAGGGTTATTTGTTGTCTGGGATCTAGTAACAGGTCTATGGCTCATACACCCACTCTAAATTTAGATACATTGAAACAAGGTCCCACTAGGCGTGCCAGAAAAAGAACTGCTGATGCCTAAAATTTCTAAGCATAGAGCCTTATGGGAAACTTAGTTAATGGGGGGACCAATTGCACTAAATTGAGTAACCTCTGGGTTTTAAAGAAGTCAAATATTCATACATTAGGAGGTGAAAAGGGAAAAGGAAGCAAATATATGAAAATAAAATCTAAAGCTAAGGTGACACACCAATATTCTAAGTAAATTGGCACATGAAATATTCCTTTTGGGTGAAATTTGAAGGCCCGTTCAACAATCTACATGCCTGAAAATAACATAAAGCAGAGATGAAATTATGAAGAAGTTAATCAAATAGCATGATACAACTTCCATATGCATTCACTAAACATGAAGATTACAAAACATGATATGAACAATAAAATTATATTGAAATTATAGAAGCTTTGTAGATAAACTACTCATTACATCAAAATAACACAGTATAATGTTTTATCAAATAACTAAGAAACAAACAGACTGAACAGATTGGCATAATCTGGAAGTCTTAATATAGAAATTATGAATATTTTTAGTGCTTTCTTCGCATATCTTTGAGCCATTTTTTAGAGAGATAAAATAGTATATATAATTTTTTTCCACTACCTGAATGCTGCATAATAGAAAAGATTCCTAGGCAAAAGCCGTGCCGCTCCTCACAATGATTCTCCCCAATCAAAATGAAATTTTGTTGCCTCAAACAAAGTGCACCCTCTTGAAAATGATGGAAATGGTTCGGGAGTGGAAGCAACATAAATCTCCTAAATAAAAGTGTAAAAATTCCCAAGGAGTCAGTTAGGACACGTGGCATAGAGGCATGGCTTCTCATTCTTTTATCCTTCCCTAGTGGCTACAATCCCCACGAAGATGACATGTACCTGCGGAAGAAACAATGTGGCAACCGAGTGGAGATTGGAGATGAATCAAAGGGGTGAGAACTCTCAAAGGCATGCATTGCTGACATGTGGCAGTAGTGAATGAAGGTGCCAACAAAAGGGAGCTTGGAGAGGTGCAAATATGGTGCACAAGCCAAGGTATTTACAAAACCAAATAAAATATATTCAGAGGGAGCTTAAGAATTATTATAATCCACAAGTACCACCACCTAAGTTTGATGGTAAGGCCATTGGAGTAGGAGCTGGGGCATGAATAATAGAGATGGAGAAATATTTTGGATTCCATAACCTATCCGATCAGACTAAGGCTGTGTGGGTTACATATCAACTTTCAGGAGAAACAATTACTTGGTGGGATAATGAAAAGATCAAAAGGAATCTTTAGCCTAGTGAGATTACTTGGGAACTCTTCCTATACTCTTTTAGGAAGAGATGGTTACCACAACTCTTTTTCGACAAGAAGGTGACAATATTCCAAAACCTAACTCAGGGTAGCATCAATGTGACCCAATATTGGGAAAAGTCCACCAATCTATTGAAGTATGTCCTCCAGTATGAGGGAGACAAAAAATTTCATATCTGAAAGTTCATATTGGGACTTAGAACCCACATTGGAGTAGAAGTGGACATGCATGATCCTCTCACCATGAAAAAAATCCCTAAAGGCCACCAAATAGGAGTAGAAATTGTAGTAGTTATCTAATTACCACAATAATTCAAATCCTAAGTCGCAGTTTGGGAAGAAGAAGTTTCATAAAGGAGACAAGAACCATCAAATCCGTAATCTCAAGAGGGGAAGTGAGTCATAGGAGAAAGGTGAAGATGGTAATGGTGGAAAGAGCAAGAAGGAAAATAACAACAAAAGCAAAGATGACCAAAAGCAGAAGGGCTTTAGAGAGGACAAGCTAGGAGGTTGCAAAGGGCCTTGTGATGGGTGCTATACTTGTGGTGGTGATCATTATGCCTCTAATTTACCATAGCGATCGAAGTTGTGAAGGGAAGGAAACTGTCAACAGTCTTAGCATCATCAGATCCATGTTGCAATGGATAACAAGCGGGCAGAGTATTAAGCTTCACCAATATAATTGATGGTAAGCTCTATGGCCAAACTATCTTTATTTTAATTGATATCAGAGCTACTGAATGTTTCATAGACCCTAGATACATGGAAAGTCATGTATCTAGTATGGAAACAAGATACAAGATACCTATTAGACCTGGATACATGGAAAAATCATGGAAAGTCTAGTATGGAAACTAAGAAAAGCAGAAGGTAGACACTTGCCTCTTTTGTAGCGAGTTAGAACTTCCAGCCTTCCAGACCAAGGTCAACCTACATGTGGTACCCTTAGGATCATATGATGTAATTTTGGGAATAAATTTGTTAATTGAGCATAAGTCTATAGTGAACTGTGAGGATAAAGTAGTTAGTTGTCTGGATGATTATGGGAACCTATTTGAGATCTGTGGGATGCAAAGACCCTTAGAGCTTAGACAGATCTCTACTATGCAGCTCAAAAAGGCTCATTGGAAGGGATGTGCTATTTATGCTTTGCATATCAGTAAGCCTGACAACAATGAATCATATTTAGATGACTACCATATTCTCAAGGAGTTCCAAGATGTATTTCCTGATGAACTCATGGAGTTAACTCCGAAATGAGGATTTGAATTCTCTATTGACCTTGTACCAGGAGCTAAGCCTCAATCCAAAGCACCATATCAAATGAACACCACTAAACTCTATGAGTTGAAGGCCCAGTTAATGGAATTGTTGAACAACGAGCTCAGAAGACCCAGTGTGTCTCCTTGGGGAGCACCAATTATCTTTGTGAAAAATAAGGATGGAACCTTGTGTTTTTGTATAGACTATCGGATGTTGAACAAGGCAACCATCAAGAATCGATACCTATTCCCAAGGATCGATGAGTTGTTTGACCAGATGAAAGGAGTGATAGTGTTCTCCAAAATTGATCTTAGGTTGGGATACCATTAGTTGAGAACAAAGGAAGAAGATATTCTGAAGATTTCCTTTCAAACTCGGTATGGACATTATGAGTTCACTATGGTACCTTTTGGTTTGACCAATGCACCCACAACTTTCATGAACCTCATGAATAGTGTGTTTAGAGATTGCTAGGATGATTTTGTTTTGATTTTCATAGACAAAATCCTAGTTTACTCAAATTCTATTGAAGAGCATGATAGGAACCTGAGGATAGTTTTACAGTGGCTAAGAGAGAATAAACTCTTTGGGAAGCTATCCAAGTGCTCATTTTATCAAGATAGGGTGCACTATCTAGCCCATATTATTTCAACCGAGGGAGTATTTGTAGACCTTGAGAAGATTAAGGCGATTGTGGAATGGCCAGTGCCTTAGAATGTGTTAGAAGTCCGTAGCTTCATGGGCCTCACAAGGTACTATAGAAAATTTGTGCAAGGGTTCTCCCATATTGCATCTCCAATCATGTCACTCCAAAGAAAAGGAACAAGGTTTGAATGGACCGAGATGTGTGAACATGAATTCCAACTCTTGAAGGAGAAGCTCACGATAACATCAGTGTTGACCATATTGGATCCTAATGGAAAATTTACTATAATCATAGATGCTTCAGGAGAGGTATTGGGAGTAGTACTAATGCAGGATGGATAAGTTGTAGCGTATGAATCAAGGAAGCTTAAATATCACGAGGTGAATTATGCACTACATGATTTAGAGTTGGCTACAATAGTTCATGCCTTGTAGATGTGGAGGAATTTTCTTTTGGGAAAGCCGTTTGAGCTCAAGGAAGACCACTTGGGATTAAGATACATTTTTACTTAGCCAAACCTTAATGCACAAAAAAGAAGGTGGTTGGAATTCCTTAGTGAGTATGAATTCAGAATTGAGTATATAAAGGGAAAAGAGAACTGGGAGGCTAATGCTCTTAGTAGATGAAGACATCTGGTAGCCATGATCTCGACAAAGTAAAATCTGAGACAATAGGTGATACAACATTTGCAAGGGGATGAGCACTACGAAAGAGTGAAGAGTGCCCTAGCACAAAATCCATCAGATCATCAATTCAATGGGTATGAGATCAAACTAGATGGAATTTTGAGATACCAAAGTGTTGGAAAAATAGGGTATGGTCATAGACCACTATGCCACAAAGTAGAAACAGGCATAATTCATTTCCCACATTCACCCTTAGAGAGAAGCTCATTCAAAATAGTTTCAACATCATTAACAGATTCAAACATGTAGAATCAACAACAATGAAAGATGAAACAAAAAACATGAACACCTAGATATACGTGGGGAAAACACTTTCAGGTAAAAACCCCACACTCCAAAAGCCTAGATTTCCATTGTATTACTCAACAATAAAATACAGTTACAATACAATATTAGGGTCATAGAATTTTAAGGAGATTACATCTTGTATCATTTTGGAAAATATTTGGTAGCTCAACCCCCTCACAACCACCTCTCTCAGTGAGAGATATCTCACAGCTACACAACTACACAACTACACAACTTGACCACTGGCCTCTCAACCTCTCTATCGCACAGTCACTCAGCCTTCACCTTCTATGAGATCTATCTCTCTCTCTTGGCTTCTCAACCTCTCGACATGCACCTAGGTTCTCGACTAGTCCACACCCAACATATCGGCCTCTCTACTTGTATTCAACCTTCTCTGTGTCCGACCACCTGGTAATGTCAGTCTGTCAGTGCCTAGCCTCGTGGCCTCTCAGCCTTTCAGCCTACTACACATCATTGCTACTGCTCTCTACTTTGAGCTCTAAGAGAGTCATCTCTCAGCCTTCACCACATCCAACATCTCATCCTGTAGCTTGGCATGCCCAAGAAACTGTTGTTTGGATCCTTCAAGAGATTCCCTAGAGACACATGAGAGTTCTTTTTTTTCAATCACTAACAAACTGTTCAACTACTGCATTCCTTTAGGGTTACCTCGAGCAATACGCCATCATCGAATCCTAGCCGTGGGATAAGCAGTCAAAAAAATCTCCACCATTGAGCTTAGGGTTCTCCATGAGTCATCGAGTCAACCATCGAGCACATGGGCCCACATTCCATTTGTCCTCCACATCATCACCACTTGTCAACCTTCATCATGATCCATCAACCTTATCGGGTACCAAGTGGTCCCCACCATCCACACAACATCCATGTCACTTCCATACAACTGACATCACCATTCACACAAATTGGTCCCACCATCCACCGGTCATGTCGCACAGTCGAGAGAAACCAAAACTTTACAACCTCTATTCAGAGGTTAGGATTTTCGCAAACCCCATGACATGCCAACAAAGGAATTGCTCCATTGCTCAAAACCCAAACTTCCAAACCTCATGACAAAGGTTACAAAGTTCCCAGAAGCTGTGACATCCCGATAGAAGGATTTCCTTGTCACCCAAAACTCAAACTTCACAACCTCTAGTTGGAGGTTAGGATTTTCCCAAAACCTGTGACAAGTCGATAATGTTGTCGCCCAGTTGGGGAAAACCAAAACTTTGTAGCCTCTACTGAAGGTTAGGAATCTCCTGGATGTCGTGACATCAAAGGAGATCACCATATCAGGGAGTTAATTTTTTTTCGAACCTCGTGACATGAGTTATGAAGTTAAGAAATCTGGCGACAAACCACAAAAAAGGAAGTAACCTTCCCTTCACAGTCGCTAAGTCAGGAGGTTGCAAAACTTCAGAACCCTGTGACTTTACTCAGGTTGATGGAGGGAAAGACAAGTGCTCTAGGAAGTTGACCAAGCCAGTAATTTTGAGTCACAATTCTGAAAATTCTCCCACTTGACAAAGAACTTACTTGCTCCTTCCAAAGCAAACTCAAGAATCTTAAACAGTGCTTCCATGCTCCAACCAAGACCCCTGCAAATGACATCCAAGAAGTCCACCAACTCAAGTAATAGTTCCAAACATCCACCACAGGTAAAGGAATGAGCCAAGGTGTATATGCATCAATCTCAAGAACATAAGCATTAGATCCTATAGACGAAAAGAGAACCAACACTGCCACCACACCACTTGTGTGCATGAGCTATATAGAAGCAACACAACGTCCACTTGAAAAACCTCAACAAGAACACAACTATGAGGAAATCCTCCAGAAAATAAGATAGAACATCAGCTAGAACAACAACCAAAAAAATGACTGCTTCCACCCAACTAATCAACCCACACAACTGAAATTAGCACCCACAACACATGCTAAACCATCCAATGACTCATACCTTTGTGGTATTAACATTAGCAAAATCATGCCACCAACACAACCAACCCATAAACTACAAAAACAAGATCCATGTTCCAACCAGTCGAAGAAGACCAAACACATCCAGAAACTCCCACTACATGAGTAATGCTAAATCTCTAAATTCCAAATGTGTCACCTTATTCTCCATGTATCCATGAGCACCTTCAATCGATCATCTCATGCTAAACTCCAAATGCAACACTGCACCATCATGAAATTCTGAAGCATATGACCAATACCCAATACACAAAGAAACACCAGACCATTGTCAAAGCTCCAGTCATCTAAACCAGGAACTTATCATGACATCATGATCTACACATCCCCCTTAGGAGATACCATGCTCCAGGTGAACATACCATGATCTCAAGCACAATGCATCATGCCAAAACTCTAATACACAATAAAGAGTATACCATGACATGAAACAAAACAAACTCTAAACCAACATCACTTGTCAAGCACTTCCAGCATCTCAACTAAAAACTTCAAGAATCCTCCATAGCGACAAGATGTTTCACATCCTCAAATAGTGTCCATGCAAGTGCGAAAGAACCCTTCTACATCAATAGGATCTAAGAGTCCCTCCTAGTAACATCTGCAACACTAAAGAAGACCATCCATCACCAAGTGATGAACCCACAGTTATTGCTAAAGCTCCCACTGAACTATGACAGTGAGCTTTCCAAGCATCATGACCAAACATATGCTAAACTAAAAATCCTCCAGGTCCACAACAACAACATGCACATCTAACAAGTCTAAGTAGCACCAAGATCTCCAAAACCAATCAGACAAAACCATCAATGTCAAAAACTTACACAAGGCATTATATCCAAGCTATCCATGAAATCGTGATACACGTGCTATAGGTCCCCATAACTGACTATTCAGGTACTCAACACCATCCATCCTCTTATCTCAAAACACCACACCAATGCACAAGTGACCACTGACAAGGCCAGCTAACAAGTCTGCACCAATAATGAATCAACCTCATGGATCTAGATAGTCCATTTCCAAGTTGTCTCACAACAAGCATGTAGGTAAAGAAAACCCACAAAATTTTAGAACCCATAGATCCATTCAACAAAAGAATGCAAACTCATCATCACATTAGAAACAACAAAAATGAGATCTCAAAGAGAAAAAAAATGTAGACAACTTGAATCAAACACCAGATCAAGCTCAGATCCGATTTTCCAATCACATCCACAACAAGAACCACAGTCAAGAAACCACGAGCACCACCACAGGAATGTTGAGTGCCACATAACGTACCAAAAATCCTATGCAGAGAAGACCTCACACCTCCTCAAACCATGCCAAAATGCAACTATATCATCTAGCCACACCCAAAAGCCAGGGTCTAGAAAATAGCTGAACAACAACTCCACATAACCACAAGTTTTTCTTGACCGTGTAAAACCTACAAAACCACAGAACCATGCAAGTACAAACAACAGTTTAGGAATTCTAAGCCCATTTCAAGCCAACTCCAAAAATAGCAACATGCACATGCATCTGAGAGACAGGCTATTACAAAAGCTTCTAGATCATCCAATGACCAACTCCATAGCCTTCAAGCAACCAGGGTACCAGAGAACAATGCCTTCAATACTAGGTCAAAGTACCCAGCACAAGGACAATACTTCATGATTGAATAACAACCCAAGAATCTCCATACCATTAGGGAGCCTCTCAAATAGACACCTAGTATGAACCACACTCTGTTGCAACACAACCATAAGCATAAACCCACACCCCTTGCATCAGGGTTATACTGCTGCCAACTCACGAGCTTCAAGTCACATCATTTCAATATGAAAAACTCAAGTCTCTCCATCTTCACCATCTTCCATGTTGTGTGTTGTCTCAGAAACTTAAAAAAAAAAAAAGAACTTCCACTCATCAAAGGATAAAAAAACGTCAGCCAATTCCTCTAGATTTCCTCAAGCCTGGTAGACTAAGAAATTTTCACATAAAGAATACCCAGAACCAGCAACACACTAGGAAGAAAACACATCCCAGAACTAAGCTTTGATACCACTTGTTGGGAAAATAAGGTACGGTCATAGACCACTATGCCACAAAGTGGAAACAGGGACAATTCATTTCCCACATTGACCCTTAGAGAGAAACTCATGCAAAATAGTTTCAACATCATTAAAAAATTCAAGCACGCAGAATCAACAACAATGGAAGATGAAACAAAAAACATGAACACCCAGATATATGGGAGGAAAACCATTTCAGGTAAAAATCCCACACTCCAAAAGCCCAAATCTCCATTGTATTATTTGGCAACAAAATACAGTTACAATACAATATCAGGCTTATACCCTTTTCAGGAGATTACATCTTGTTTCATTTTGGAGAATATTCAGTAGCTCAACCCCCTCACGACCACCTCTCTCAGCAAGAGACATCTCATTGCTACACAACTACACGACTTGACCACTGGCCTCTTAGCCTTTTTGTTGCACAGTTGCTCGACCTTCACCTTTTGTGAGGTTTGTCTCTCTCTTTCAACTTCTCAACCTATTGGCATGCACCCAAGTTCTTGTCCAATCTGTTCCTAGCATCTCGGCCTCTCTACTTGCATTCAACCCTCTCTACACTTGACCATCTGGTAATGTTCATCTGTTAGTGTCCAAACTCATGACCTCTAAGCCTTTTGGCCTGCTACACATCATTTCCCCCACTTTCTGCTCTGAGCTCTGAGAGAGTCATCTGTTAGCCTTCCCCACATCCAGCATCTCATCCTATATCTCAACATGTCCAGGGAACCTCCGTTTGGATTCTTCGAGAAATTCCCTAGAGACACATGAGAGTTCTTTCTTTTTCAATCACTAACAGACTATTCAACTACCACACCCCTTTAGGGTTTCACCTCGAGCCATACGCCATCATCCAATCCTAATCGTCAGATAAGTAGTTAAACAAATCTCCACCATTGAGCTTAGGGTTCTCCATGAGTCATTGAGTCGACCATCGAGCACATGGGCCCACATGCCATCTGTCCTCCACATCATCACCACTTGTCGGCCTTCATCATGATCCATCAACCTTATCGGGTCCCAAGTGGTGCCCACCATCCACACAACATCCATGTCACTGCCATACAACTGACATTACCATCCATGTAGATTGGTCCCACCATCCAGTGGTTATGTCACCCAGTTGGGAAAAACCCAAACTTTACAACCTCTAGTTGGAGGTTAGGATTTTCCCAAACCCCGCGACATGTCGATGAAGGAATCACTTTGTCGCTCAAAACCTTAACTTCCAAACCTCATGATGGAGGTTACAAATTTCTTAGAAGTTGTGACATCCCAATAGAAGGATCGCCCTGTCACCCAAAAATCAAACTTCACAACCTCCAGTCGGAGGTTAGGATTTTCCCAAAACCTGTGACAAGCCAATAACGTTGTCGCCTAGTCAGAGAAAACCCGAACTTTGCAACCTCTACTAAAGATTAGGAATCTCTTGGATGCTACGACATCAAAGGAGATGGCCATGTCAAGGAGTTAAAAAGATTTCAAACCTTGTGATAGACTGACAACAAAGGAAGTGACCTTCCCTTCACAATCGCTAAGTCAAGAGGTTACAAAACTTTAGAACCCCACGACTTTACTCAGGCCAATGAAGGAGGAAAGACAAGTGCTCTAGGAAGTTGACCAAGCTAGTAATTTTGAGTCACAATTCTCAACATAGAGAAGAATGTAAATTCCAAAATCTAGAGATCTCAAGAAGTTGGTTTTAGAAGAGATTCATAGTGCACCTTATTCAGGACACCTCAAAGTATCCAAAATGATCAAAAAATTGAAAACTTTATACTTTTGGCCTAAACTCAAGAAGGATGAAGTGGAGTACGTAGCCAAATGCTTAGAGTGTTAGCAAATCAAGGATAATCATGCACATCCAACAGGGCTATTGTATCCTCATGACATACTTGAGTATAAATGAAAGGTGATCAATATGAACTTCATACAGGGGTTACCTTTGAGTAAGAATTGACATGATGTTATCTTGGTTGTGATCAATAAGTTGACCAAGGTTGTGCATTTCATCCCAAGAAACCTCAAGGATGGATTTTTTTACACTGAATAAGAAATTTTTCCAGGAGATCTTCCACTTACATGGAGTGCCAAAGACTATCATTTTTGATAGAGACACCCGGATGACCTCAAGATTTTGGATGACCTTGAATGCCACATTGGGAACCAAGTTGAATTTCAGCTCAACTTATCATCCTCAGACTGATAGGAAAACATAGAGGGTGAATCAAGTAGTTGAAGAAATCCTTTGAATTTATTGCATGGACCAATGGGATAAGTGGGAAGAATACTTACTATTTGTAGAGTTTGCTTACAATAACTCTTATCACACATCTCTAGGTATGGCACCGTTCAAAGCTCTTTATGGGAAAGAGTGTCAAACAACCATTAGTTGGGATTATTGGAAGACATGATCATAGTAAGACCTGGAATTCTTAAGGAGATGGAAGAAAAAATGAGAGTTATTAAGAGAAGACTAAAGGAGGCAGTTGACCAACATAAGAGTTATGTTGACAAGAATAGAACTCTTAGACAGTTTGTGGCAAGGGATAAAGTCTTCTTAAGAGTCAGGCCTCATAAAAGTTCCATTGCCTTTGGAAAGTCTTCCAAGTTAGCCCCGTGATATTTGGGTCTGTTTGAGGTCTTGGAAGTGATCAACCTAGTTGCTTATAGACTTGCTCTACCACCTACACTGGCTCGACTTCATAATGTGTTTCATGTTTCTTTGCTTAAGCCATATCATCCTGATGTAGCTCATGTGCTCGATTGGGAATCCTTGCATGTACAAGACCCAAGAGTGGTGCTAGTGGAGCCCATTGGAATCCTAGATAGATGCAACATTAAGTTGTGGAGCATAGACATTGCTTAGGTTAAGGTCCAATGGGACCAGTATTCAGAAGACAATGCTACTTGGGAGGATGCAGAAGAAATAGAACACTCCTTCCCACATTTTCTATCTTATAAAGAGACTTTTGATAACTTTGTTTGAAACTTTTGGATTGAATATTATAATGTTATAGTTTGGAAACAGTATGATATGATGTTGAAATAGATGTATATGCTTAAATTTTGATTAAAGACATCGGGACGATGTCTCTTCCAAGAGGAGAAGGATGTCATAACCCAATTTTTATTGCATTTAAATTATAATATGATAAATTGAATTATTGAGAAAATTCAATATGTTGAATGAAAATTTTGATATTTTTGAAATGTTTGAAAGAAGTTGACCATCTTTTGACCATGTGATCTTATGAACTATCTCATACTTTATCATGATTGAACGTTACTGATGAACTATGTAAGTGCAAGTGTGTGCAAATGCAAGGTAATAGGTTGAAGGAAAAGAACACAGTTGAAGTAGGATCGTTTAGCCAGATTGAATGGTAAGCTTGATGGATCTAGATACAAACTGTAAGGGAAAACAGTCATCTTAGATAGAAACATCTAAGAACAGTAGTGCCTTTGGTAATTTTAATTCCTTCAAATTTCCTCAAGGACACAACTACTATGCCATAAAGCAAAAACAAGCACAGTTGATTTCCCACTTTAACCCTTCTGAGAAAAGAACATTAAGAAATAACTAGATTCAACACTATACATAGATCCAAATTTGCATAATCAATCAACATAAAAGAAAAACATAAATGGACACACAAATTTACGTGGGGAAAATCCTTACGGGTAAAAAAAACCCCACACTCCAAAAGATCTAGCCATTATATTATTTAGCAACAAAAGAGTTACAATACAATTCAAGATTATAGCCTTTACAAGAGTTTACACATCTTGTCCAATTGGAGAATACATACAACATAACCCTTCTCAACCACCTCCCTCAGCGAGAGACATCTCTCTCGGCTACACAGCCTCACAACTTGACCACTGGCCTCTTGACCTCTCTGTCGCATAGCTGCTTGGCCTTCGCCTTTTGTGAGATCCATCTCTCTCTTAGCTACCTAGCCTCTTGGCCAATCTGAATTCCACAAAGGAATTCATGTTCAACTCTTAATAATTCTAGGAAACCCTAACCTCAATAGACAACCAACCACAAGTAGCTTAACCATTAGAGACATGCAACCAATCACCGCTTTCCAGCTAATCATCAATCAGGTCCCACTAAGACATTCTATACAAGTCATCGAGTCAACCATCATTGTATTGGGGAGACCACCTTCAGAGTCCTATCGATGAAGCACTATCCCAATGACAAGTGTTTTCACCACTGCAAAATTCCATTGTTCCGTCGGTGAGGAAAGCTTTAGTGTCTCATCGAAGACATAACTTCTCATTGATGAGGATCAAATGCTATACATCAGATTGTCGTTGTGACATATTATAGACTCCCATTGAAGATCTCATCTCCCACCGACAAGTCTTTACCTCCATGCAAGTCATTGTTCCATCAGACTCACCAATACTTCAGTTATCGGGTGTTGAAGAGACATCAGATAATCTCACATTGAACTCACATCATCACATCAACAAGCATCTAGTTCACCAACCATTTAGTCATCAGAGTGTCAAAGAGACACTTGACCATCTCTCCTCGAGCACCTGATGTCACATCGACAAGGTCTTGTAGCTTACTATACCAATGGTCCATCGAAGAGACATGCATGTCGAAGAGACTTTCACCAAAGTCTTGGCGACACCCTGAAGTCACATCGATACCAAGTCCCTAACTTCCACGTACATGTTGAAGAGACTTTTCACCAACTCAAGGCGACCTCTTGATGTCTCATCGACAGGAATGAACCAACCTTCAACTAGAATGTCAAGGAGACATCTTTCAAAGTCCTATCGATCACGCCTTGTCTCGCCGACACCAAAGGGATCACTAAGTCCAAAGAAACCCAAACTTCATAACCTTCACTTGGAGGTTAGGAAATTCTTGAAACCTGCAACAATAAGGAGATCGCTATGTCGCTCAAAACCCAAACTTTCAGACCTCAAGTTGGAGGTTGCGAAGTTCGAAAAAGTTGTGACATGCTGACAACAAAGGGAGTAGTCTTCGCTTAACAGTTGCTAAGTCAGGAAGTTAATGAAATTTAGAACCCCATGAATTCAGTTAGAAGAACTTGCAAAACCACCGACTTAGGTCAGGTCGATGGAGGAAAACACTACTACTCTAGGAAGTCAATCAAGCCAGTAAATTTGAGTCACATTTCTCAACATTCTCCCACTTGATGAAAAAATTATTGTCTCCTTCCAAATCAAACTCAAGAAACTTAAACAATGCTTCTAGGCTCAAACCAAGAAACTTGCAACAACATCCAAGATGTCCACCAACTCAGGCAACAGTTCTAGCCATCCACCATAGGAAAAAGGAATGAGCCAAGGCATATATGCACTAGTCTCAAGAACACAAGCATCAGATCCTACATATGGAAAAGGGATTCAACACTGCCACCACTCCACTATACTCACATGCTATACAAAAGCAACACAACATCAGCTTCAAATCCCTCAATCATGAACACAACCATGAAGTCATTCTCCAAAAACAAGATAGAACATCAGCTAGAACAACAACTAGAAAACTGATTGCTCCATCCAACTAATGAACCCATGTGACTAAAAATAGCACACACAACAAGTGCTAATCCATCCAATCACACATACCTCCAAGGTATCCACATCAACAAACTCATGCCACCTTCATAGCCAACCCATCAACTGCAAATGAAAGCTCCATGTGCCAACTAGTCAAAGAAGACAAAGCACAACTAGAAACTCCCATTGCATGGGTAATGCCAAATATAAAATGTCAAAGGCATAGAAAGTCTACCAATGAAAACACATAGAAAGTGAAACCATGTAGTACCAAGGAAACATCCACAAAGATCTACAAAATCTCCAACCAGCTGCTACAAGAAACATCTCTCTCAATAGTCTTCTATAGCTCTCCCATGCTCTCCATATCTGACAGAAGAAAGAGACACAAGAACCTCCATGGCATCAATCAGGTGACAACACATGACCACAAACTAGTGATCATCATGGCCCCACATAGAAATATCACATCTAAAGTCATATGAGTTCGTACATACAAGAAGAACTAGACTAAAGAGAAAAAACTACAAATCATAAACATTTAGCATCCTCCTACATACACCTCTAAATTTCAGCTATGTCGAGTAAGATCTCCTTCACAACCCCAAGAGAAAAGCTATAACAACATCCAAACCCGTTCAACCTCAAGAGATCAAACACACCATATAGATGTAAGCCTCTCAAAGAAGATCAAATTACTTCATTTTCTATCTCAAGAAAACAAACCCATAAAGCATCTCTTAATTGTTCTTATCAACTTAAATTCACAAGGAGACTAACATACTTTCCATCTTCCACTATGAATCCTCTAGAGCCATTAAACAAAAATTCAAGATCCATATCATGAAAGAAAGAATAAAATGCATCTAAAAGATACAATGGGAAAATACCTCTTAGATAGACTTCACTGTCAAGTAGACCAAGAGTGGGGAATGAGAATGCTCCTCCAAGATATACAAGCCACCATGACTCATCCAAGAGCAATCTCCTCATTGGTATCTATTGAAATCATGTCCAACCAAGGTGTAGGCTCCTCATATTTTCTGTTGAAATATCATCAAGAGTAACCATCAACAACACTTCTCTCATAAGAGAAATACAACCTTTATTATCCATGTATCCATGAGTACCAACAAACAATCATCTCATGCTAAACTCCAATCTACATTATTGCACTATCATGAAGTTCTCAAGCATATGACCAATGCACCCAAAACATAGAGAATCTCTAGACCACTGTCAAAGATCCAAACTTTTGAACCAAGAACCTTTCATGACACCATGATCTTACCATCCCCTTTATGAGATCCCATACTCTAGGTGAATGTACCATGGTCTCAAGAGAAATGCATCATACCAAAAATTTATTACAAAAATAAGAGTCTACCATGACATGAAACAACACAAACTCTAAACCAACATCACCTATCAAGCACCAGGAAAACCTTAGCGAAAGGCTCCAAACATCCTCCATGGTTCCAAGACATTGCACATATTCCAATAGTGTCCATGAAAATGTGAAAGAACTCTTTTGCAGCAACAAGATCTAAGAGCTCCTCCTAATAACATCTAGAACACTAGAGAAGACCATTCACCACCAAGTGATGAATCCACAGTCACTACTAAAGCTCCCACTGAATTGTGACACCTGAGCTTTCCAAGCATCATGACCAAACATCTATTGATCTAAAAAACCTCTAGATCCAATTAATAACATGTCCATCTAACAACAATGCCAAGAAGCACCAAGATCTCCAAACCAAGCAGACAACACCATCACTGCCAAAATATTACACTAAAATGTGTATCAAGCTCTTCATGACATCATGATACACATGCTACAGGTCCCCATAGTTGACTATTCAGGTACTCAATTCTATCCTTCCTCTCATCTAGAAGCAATCACACCAATGCACAAGTGACTAGAGACAAGGCCAACTAATAGATCTGCACCAACACAAAATCAAACCTTGTAGATATTGACAGTCCACTTCCGAGTTGTCCCACAACAAACATGTAGGTAAAGATAGCCCAAAACATTGTTGAACCCGTAGATTCAATCAATGAAGCATGCAAATCCATCTTCTCACTGAAAACTACAAAAATGAGATCTCAAGGAGAATAACAATGTAGAAAACTCAACTCAAAAACCAGATCAAGCTTAGATTCGATTTGCTAATCATGTCCACAATGAGCACCATAGTCTAGGAGCCCAACAAGAAACACCACAGGAACGTTGAGTGATAAATTAGGTACCAACACTCCAATGTAGAGAAGACTTCACACCTCCTCAAACCATGCCGAATTGTAACTATCTCATCTAGTCACACCCCAAAAGCCAAGGTTTATAAAATAGCTTAACAATAGCTCCACATAACCACAAGTTTTGTTTGACTGTGTAAAACCTTCAAAACCACAAAGCCATGCAAGTATAAACCATTATTAAAAGGAAACAATAGTTTAGGAACTCCAGGCCCATTTCAGGACAACTCCAAAACCACCAGCATGTACATGCATATGAGAGAGCCAGGCTATTCAGAAGTTTTTAGACCACCTAGAGATCAACTTCATAGCCTGCATGCAATCAGGGCAACAGAGAACAATTCCTTCAATACCAGATCAAAGCACCCAACACAAGCATAGTACTCCATGGCTGAATAACAACCCAAGCATCTCCATACCATCAAGGAGCCTCTCACACAGACACCTAGTATGAACCACACTCTACTGCAACACAACCATAAGCATAAAATCACACCCTTTGCATCAGGATCATTCAATATCAACTAGGATCCTCAACCACATCAATGCAATATGATCAACTCCAGTTTCTCCATTTTCAATGTCTTTGACACTGTGTGTTGTCTCAAAAGAGCAAGGAATTTTACTCACCAAAGGATCAATTATCAATCGACTCCTTCATATCTCTTCAAGCTTGTTAGTATAAGAATTCTTTACAGAAGGAATCCATAGAACTGAAACACCAGAAACTCTTACATTCATCAACATGCAAGAACATGCAAGTACATGCAACACACAAACCCGCACATGCAAGCACAGGCAAATCCCAAAAAAATCTCTAATACCACCTGTAAGGGAAAACGATCATCTTAGATATAAACATCTAAGAACAATAGTTCCTTCAGTAATTTTAATTCCTTTAAATTGCCTCAAAGACACATCTACTATGCCATAAAGCAAAAATAGGCACAATTGATTTCCCACATTAACCCTTCTAAAAGGAGCACATGCAGAAATACCCAGATTCAACACTATGCACATATCCAAATTCGCAGAATCAACCAACATGAAAGATAAACATAAATGGACATACAAATTTATGTGGGGAAAACCCTTATGGGTAAAAGAACCCCACACTCCAAAATATCTAACCATTGTATTATTCAACAAAAAAAAGTTAAAATATAATTTAGGCTTACATCCTTTATAGGAGTTTACACATCTTGTCCAACATGAGAATACAGACAACATAACCCTTCTCAACCACCTTGCTTAGTGAGAGACATCTCTCTCAGATACATAGCCTCACAGCTTGACCACTGGCCTCTTGGCCTCTTTTTTACACAACTGCTCAATATTTTCCTTCTGTGAGATTCATCTCTCTCTCGGCTACCCAGCCTCTCATCCAATCTGGATCACACAAAGGCATCCACATTCTACTCTTAGTCATTCCAAGAAACCCTAACCACAATAGACAACCAACCATGAGCAACTTAATTGTCACAGACATGCAACAAATCACTGCTTTCCAGCTAATCATCAATTAGGTCCCACTGAGAAATTCTATACAACTCATTGAGTTAGCCATCGTCATATTAGGGAGACCACCTTCATAGTCCTATCAATGAAGCATGTCCCAGTGACAAGTGAGTTCACCACTCTATCATTCTATCATTCCATCGGTGATACAGGCTTCAGTTTATTGCCAAAGACACAACTTCTTACTGATGAGGATCCAATGCTACACATTGGGCTATCATTGTGACATCTTACAGATTGCCACCGATGATTTCATCTCCCAATGACAAGTCTTTACTGCCATGCAAGTTATTGCTCCATCAGACTCACCAAGACTTCAGTTATTGGGTTTCGAAGAGACATCAGGAAAATCACACCGAACTCGCATCGTCACATCGACAAGCATCCAGTTTTCCAACCATTCAATCATTGGAGTGTCGAAGAGACACTTGACCATCTCTCCTGGAGTACCCAATTTCACATCAACAAGGTCTTGTAGCTTACTGTACCACTTGTCCATCAAAGAGTAATGCATGTCGAAGAGACTTTCACCAAAGTCTCGGTGACACCCTAAATTCACACTGACACCAAGTCCCTAACTTCCACTTGCATGTCGAAGAAACTTTTCACCAACTCACATCGACCTACTAAAGTCTCATCGAAAGGAACAAACAAGCCTTCAACCAGAATGTCGAGGAGACATCTTTCGAAGTCCTGTTGATCACGCCTTGTCTTGCCGACACCAAAGGGATCACCAAGTCAGGAGAAACCCGAACTAGAGAACCTTCAGTCGGAGGTTAGGAAATTCCTGAAACCTACGAAAACAAGGAGATTGCTCTATTACTCAAAATCCAAACTTTCGAACCTTAAGTCAGAGGTTTTGAAATTCCCAAAAGCCGCGACATGTTGATGACAAAGGAAGTAGTCTTCACTTCATAGTCACTGAGTTAGGAGGTTAAGGAACTCTAGAACCATGTGAATTTAGTTAGAAAAACTTGAAAAACTAGTGACTTAGCTCAGGCTGATGAAGGAGGACAACACAACTACTCCAGGAAGTCGATCAAGCTAGTAAATTTGAGTCACATTTCTCAAAACACACACCACAAAACAACATGATAGATTGCATTTAAAATTTCATTTAGAAAATTATATTGACTTGATTCAAAATGATTCAATGTTTGAAAAGAATAGGCTTGTGGAATGTTATACACGTGACTTCTTATACAATTGTTTATTCTGATCATATGTTTTCCAAATTAAAAAGAGAATCATAGCATGATTAAACATATTTGTATGTAATTAAAAGGGCATGCTTGAAGGATAAGAAAACTACTTCTTTTGAAAAAAATTATTCAAATAAAATAAAAGTTTATTCCTTGCTTGTAAGTGATTGAATACTATACTATTATAAAAGTAAAATAGAGATAAATAAGTATATATATATATATATATATATATATATCTATATATGAATGCACATATATTTATACATATATACATATATATATATATATATATATATATATATGTATGTATGTATGTATATGTATGTATATATATATATACATATATATGCACACATATATATAAATATATATATATTCCTTGTAAAGCTCGAATATGGGATCAAAATTATCAAAAAAATATTGTTAAATTCAAATAATATTTAAATTATGACATAATGAAATAGTGGTCTACATTTGAATTTAAGGCCAAGATATTCAAATTTGAATAGTAGGGTAGCCAAATTAATGTCAATTATGAATGAAATGGCTTCCATAATGGAGCGAACAAGTAAGGAAAACATGCATTTTCCATTTTGGTAACATAAAAATACTTGGGAAGGAATCGACAGGGGTCTACCAGTGGTGGGGAGAAACCAAGGAAAAGCAAGCTAGCAAATCGAATCATCTGGAAAAGAGGGAAACAGTCAAGGAAAAGCCACGAGCAAAGGTGAAATTTGTTGTTTGATGTTGTCTATGCTTGAATTTTGCATTCAAAACTATTTGAAACTTTCATTACCCTTATTTTTTTGTCAATTTCATTTGAGTTGATGGAAAAATATTAGATGCCTATTTTTTGCAAGTGTATTTTGCTTTGGAACTAGGGCGTTTTGATTTGAGATCGACCATTTTCTTGAAAAATGTTGCAAGGGCCTTATCGGCCAATGTTTGCATGCACCATATCTTTTCATATTCTTTCTATGGGAATGATAGCCAAACCAAGTTAAGCCTTGTATGATTTATTTGTTTCACCTCTTTCATCTATTTCTTTCTAGAAGTTACATGCATGCAAACTTCTATTAACCATTACATGGTTAATCAAATGAAATTCAATAGCTATTAAAAAATGATTTTTAAATCATATATCATCTCCCTCTAAGAGATCGTCTATATTTCTAATGATATTCTTCACTGTTGTTGATCCTCTTGCTAGCTAGGCTAAGCAGGTAAGCCCTGCCAAGATGGGTGTGAAGGATTCAATAATCATTCATAGAACAATGTTTAAATGCCGTTGTATTAAAGCTTCTCACCTCATTCCTCTTGAACAAAGGCTAAATGATATCGTTCAATTTTAATTTCATTTAGTTGGCTCGATCTTTATGATCGATTATCTGTGTACCAGTTTTTTACAAATTTAATCATTCATCAAAATGATTCCCATTGATATTGCTTCCATGTGATGTTTGCAATATTTGTTTTCATCAGACCTTATTGCATGCACAGTGTCATTCTTAAGAATGATACCTAGATTGTCTCATTGCATGGATGTCATAGAGGTCGATGATTGACAAGCATAGGTTTCAACCTTAGATAATGTTAATAATAAAACCAAATAGTCATTTGATTGATTAGTCGTTCATTAGAATGACAGTGACTTGGATAAATACATATCTTATAACTGTCACCATTAGAAGCATGGGTTTCTCCAAACTTGAACAATGATAATTTTTTTCCCAGATTCATATGTTTTTTTTGGTTTTGAAATGACAAGCAATGTCGTTCAATTCTTTTATTTGCACAAAAAGATATTAGTGTTTTTTAAATATTTTGTATATTTAGAATGATAAAAAAAATTATCGTTTACATGTTGAACTAGTTAACTTGAAACTGCTAATGAGATACATTGGCCCAAAAACTTGTAAATTTTTGTGAACAACATGAATTTATTTCAAATAGTGTACTAGTATGTATAGTCATTTTGAATCGAATTGTTCTTCTTTCCTTGAAAAGGGAAATTTTACATCTGGTATAACAATCAAATGATATGACAATCTGTAGCATTATTTTTGAATGAAAGAAAATCTATTATAATGGTTTTTATTTCAAAATGTATGTACAAATATAATAACTTAAGTTGGCACATATATGTGTATGCACATATACCTTCATCTACGTACATACACATACTTCTGACACACCTTCTTTTGTTACTATTTACTTCATTTTTAATCAATACTAAATTACGTTGAATGTAACAATGTGACATGTGTATGAATTGAATGGATATTGTAATGAACATATCCAGTTGAATTATTTTTCTAAATTTATTAAGTTGAGGGATTAAGTAGACTGAATTAGTTTTCCGTAGAATTGTGGATAAAGAATATTCTTTTTTGTTTAGTAGAACATCACCTAAGTAGACTAGAGCACCTCAACGTAGATGTTGCCAGAGGGTAGATAGTCACTAAGGAATAATCTGTATACCTTATGGGATGGGTGTTGAAATGGAGTTCAGTGGGTATAGGTTTTTCTTTATCCAAAACCTATCTTTTGTTGTTGCAACTAAATTTTATGCTTGGCCAAGCAATTAGCCCCTTATGTATGTATGGACTTTGTGATAAAACTCTCTACCATTCCTAGCATAGATCTTACATTTTTTTAATCATAGATAGAGATGGATGTTGATGTTTTGGCACACACAGGATTCCACCTTGCAAATTGTTCTCTTGCTAAACTTTTCATGCAGGGTCGACCATTCTTTAAGTAGGAAGAATCTCAAGGACGCATAAGCTTCGTGGTTGGGCAGTAAAGTGCTTCAACCATGTTCTCATCCACCAGTGGAGGTGAGCATTAAGAGGAAAGCTTGGATGTTTTCATGATTATCATAGACTATGATGTAACCTTGATGTAAAATTGTATATTGTATTGAATTTGTGGCCCTATGAGCCAAGTCAACTTGGATATTGTAATTGACATTTGGAAATGAATACATATTATTATAACTTATTTTAATTAGACATGTGTTGCTATGATTGAAAATAGTTTCTTAAGTTATGTCTTTTTAAAATTAATATTCATAATGTCATTTGCAATAATATAATTAAGTAATAATTAGAATGGGTTATTATAGTTTCTTGAAATTGATTAAACTCAAAGAAATCTAAATCTAGTTCATTAAAATAACTATCTACATTATTTACAAAAAAGAGTAAGGTTTTTGAATCACTTGGTTCAACTGTCATTTCAATAGTGTCAACTTTAGATGTTTCTTCTTCAAACTCTTTATTGGAAAACTAGGTTCATTCCTATAAATAGTTTCTGCTTGTTCCTCTATCACATTCAACTCCTGCAACCAATGTGTAACACTTTCTTCTTTATGGCTAGAATGTGCTCCTTAATTTTTGGCATAATTATTGTGGGAGCTTGGGAGAAATATTTTGTAGATGTTTCAAAAATATCTAATTTCTCATAAAAAAAAAAGGCTCTTTTTTCTCTAAACAATTAGTTTCTTTTGTTTTTGTGGAGCTGGTTGCTCTTTTGCCTTACATTTCTTCTCCTTTTCTTCTTTTGAGGAACTATCTCGACCAATCTATGATTTTATAATCTTTATTGTGACTATCCTTATTTTTTCTAGCTTCTTGGCTACAACATCTACAAGGATTTTTTGATCCTTAACATCTTTTCTTCTATTATTTTCATGACTTTGCTGATTATCATAGATGTGTGTGAGATATTTGTCTTGGTGTGACTATGTTGAGATAATTGTCTAGAGATTTTGTTGAGTTTTTCGTACTTGGTAACTTACCCTAGATATATCATTTATAAGGGAATAGGTTTGTTGTTCGATCTTTGGAACAAAATAATGCATCTTATTTTTTTATAGTTGAAACTAAATCCAATTTAATCTAATTACTAATACAAACATATTCATTATATGATTATTAAATAAGATGAACTAGACACTAGTCTTAGTATTAGAGAGTTACATTTCTTTTCTTGATTATTAAACATTTCATTGAACCTATATCTTTGAAGTTTGCACAAGTTTTGATTTCTCCAATTGGTTTAGTTATAGGTACAAGATTTGAAATCCACTCTACATAGTCTATAGGTCGAATGAAACCAACTTCCAAAAACTTCTTCAACTAAACCTTCACTAAGAGCATAATTTGGGGATGCATTTTTGTCAACTTTTGTTTAATTGGTTTTTCATTTGGGAACAATAGAAAATGATGCAAAAATAACTTAAGATCCAACCTAGGCATATCAACATATGACCAAGAGAAATTGATTTGTATTGTAGAAAAGAAGCTAATGAACTCTAGTTTTTCATTGCTTGCCAAAGATGCTGCAAAGTGAACAATTCTAGGACTATCATCGGTACCAATATTTATTTCCTCTGACTTATTTGTGAGAAATGATAGTTTGAGTGAGCATTATGCTTCTTAAATGTTCTATAGAAGGTAAATTATATGTTACATCTAGGCCTAGTATTTCAACTATAGTAGAAACTAGTAATTATTCTTACTACACATTGATGAAGCTTATTGTATGTCAAATGTTTTATTTACAATTGAGGCTAGTCAGAAATTTTATATGCATTGAGGCTTTTTGTTGTTTCCAAAGATTAATCTCATAAGAGTAGCAACCACATTACTCAAGCCAAAATGAAGCAATAATTATCATAGAGTCCTTATTCTATTTTGAAAGTAGTCTTTTCACATGTCTTCTTTTATTTGTACCTGATGGTAACTAGATATAAGATGTAACTTAGTGAAATACTTAGCATGTCTAAGTTGATGTAACAAATCATCTATCATTGCTAGCTAATCTCAATTCTTAATAGTAGTTATATTAAGAGCTTGAAAATCAATGCACATTCTCCAAGAACCATCTTTCTCAAAATGTGAAGTGCTAGTGCAAATCACCTCTTGCTCCAATAGCTCCTATAATTACCTCTTGATCTCATTGCACTCAAGTAAGGATTGTTGATACAAGTTGATGTTTGGTAGAGGAGATTCTAGTAGGATTTGAATCTAATGCTCCACCTCCCTTCTTGGAAACTCTTTTAGTTTTACACACTTCGTAAAAGATGACAAGACTTCATCCAAACCTTTCAATTTTGAATTAGTCATGGTAGAAATGCCTATCCCATCTTCAGTATATCTTTAAGCAAAAGTAATTTTTTTTTAGTTGCTTGAATTAATTTGATTGCTTGATTAAGACTAACTATAGCTACTTTGGATTTGATAAGGCCTTATTATAGTATAGATATTTAGTGTAGCATATGTCTTGTAATTGGATATAATTTTATCTTCTTCCTAATAGTGGGATCTCTTTTCATATCATTGTTTTATTCAATTTTCATGTTGCAGGACACACATTAGAGAAACATTTAAAAACATTTTTGAGTGGAGGGAGATTTCCTATATTTATGGTTTCTACGAGTATCGTTCTATATTAGTAATTAAAATTAATGAGCTTACATTTAACAACTACATTTTTATTTCCTCATTTTTGTCTCTTACAAGAATTGAATATAGTATTTTAGATTTCAAAACTTAATAATTTTATTATAGATTCTGTAAAATAGAAAAATAATTTATTGTTATTGATATACATGAAAATAATTATGCATTAACTAAAATAAAAGTAAAAATGCATATATAATATATTTTTTCATTTTTATGTATGATTGATATCTTTAATTTTAATAGAGTTACATTAATTTTCTTGATTATTAAACATTTCATTGAACGGTTCTTTGAGGTCGTTGAGGATATGTAAGCAAGGTTAATTGTTGGAGAGGTGTGTGGTGTGTTGTGGTATGAAATGTGATCAAGAGTCATGATCTGAGTGTGAGGATTGTAACCCTAGATGTTTGTAGGAGCAATACTATTTGTAGAGCGGGAAGTAGAAATAAGATGGATGAATATTTTAGTAAAAATACTAGAGAAATGGAGGAATATCTTATTGCAAAAAATGGAGAATGAATAACTTGTGCTTTAGTACCAATGTGAGGCCAAGAATGGAGTACAAAAATTGAAATTAAGAATAGAAATGAAAAACCAACAAGATTGATTTCATCAAATGAAAAACAATACATAAATAGATCAACAAAGTGACCTTTGAGCTTAGCTACAAGAGACTCTATAGTTCATCTTCAAGATGAATGTTTAGATTCTACAAAATAACCCAAGGATTATTCACAAAATATTTACATAATATTACAATAGTAGGAGATTTCTCTCACAAGCAATGGCCTTCATTTGGCCAAGCATGCAATCAATGCACTCCTAGATCTCTCAAAGACTAGAACAATTAGAATCCCCAAATTTGATGATGTTGAAAATAAGTTGTATAAAAGATGTGATGTATTTCACATTTGACCAAAAAGTATCATTGGGCATAGCCTTCTTCACCCTCTTCCTTTGCTTTGTCTTTGACTTCTTCCACTTGTTTCAATCCTATGTCATAATCATTAGTTGTGATGACCCTTGCAACTCAAGCATCTTTTGTAGTAGAATGAAATAGGAAGCAAATTGAGTCTCTATTGGTTTGAGGAATTATTTCCTCACAAAGGTTTGAAACAATGCCAATGAGGTGTGGTGGTAGGGTGAATCTTGATAAAAAATAAAAAATTATAATTATTTAATAAATTTATTATGTGTGCTTGAGACATAATTCCTCATCAACTTATAATAACTTAATCAATATTTTCTCATTAGAATTGTTTTAAATTATGAAATACAAAGTGTAGCATCTTATAACAAGAATTAACTTAAGTGGAGAGCACACCATATTATACAAAAATAAATTATGATAAATTTTTTTCTGCATATCGAATATAGTTTAGATATTTTTGTATTTATAATTTAATAAATGTATAAGTCCAAAATGTTACATTGATTCCATAAACTCCTAGTCCATCTGGAAAGTGGTTTGATGGACTCTATCTCTATATGTAGCCTTCTCTCTATATATCACTTCCTATATCTTTATCTTTCTATCTCTCTATCTCCTCCTCCCTTATTGTCTCCCTCTTTCTATCTCTATTTCTCCCTCTCCTTTCTATCCCTATCTCTCCCTATTTTTATCACTCTCTCTCTCTCTCCCCCTCTCCCTATCACTCCCTCTTTCTATATCTCTCTACTTCTCCTTTCTCTTCTCTACTTTTCTCCATTCGTCCGTCCCTCCTCCCTCCCTCTATCTATTTATATATATTTATCTCCCTCTCTCTCTCTCTCACTCACTCATACACACATGCACTCCCTATTTCTCCCTCCATATATCTATCTCTCTATCTTTCCCCCTTGACAAATTGATCTATAATTGGTACACCAAAGAGGTGTGGTAGGTTAATTAAGAAAAAGAGCATGAGAGTGAGAGAAAGGAAAAGAGAAAAAGATAGGTAGATGAAGAGAGAAGGGAGGAAAAATATAGAGATAAATACTAGAGAGAGAAAAAGAGAGAGATTGAGAGATAAATACTAGAGAGAGAAGAAGAGAGAGATTGAGAGATAATGAGAAACATAAAGATAGAGAGGGAGATGGATATATAACTTACTATCTCCATCTTTCCCCCTCTCTATCTCTCTCCCTCTCTATTACTTATCTCTATCGCCTCCTTTATCTCTCACTCTTTCCCCTTATATCTCTATCTTCCCATATCTCCCTCTCCCTCTCTATCTATATCTCATTACCTCTATCTCTCTCTTATTCACTCCATTTTCTTGCTATATCTCTCATACTCTCTCTATATCCCTCTCTCTACCTCTATATATCATTTCCTATATATTTGTCTTTCTTGTCTCCCTCTTTCTATCTATATTTCTCCCTATCCCTTGTCCTCTCTCCTTCCATCTCTCTCTCTCATCCCCTCTATCTTTCTCAAGTTGTATCTCTCTCTATCTCTAATTTCTATCCGTATCTCTCCCTCTTTCTATCCCTCGTTCTCCCTATCTCCCTATCACTCCCTCTTTCTATATCTCTCTACTTCTCCTCTTTCCTTTCCATTTATTTCCCTCTCTCTTTCTCCATTCCTCTCTATATATTTATATATCTATCTCCCTCTCTCTCTCCATATCTCTCTCACTCATATACACACACTCCATGTTCCTCCCTCCTTATCTCTATCTCCCTATCTTCCCCTTATTTATCTCTCTCCCTCTCTATACATCTCTCTATTATTTGTCTCTATCACCTTCTTTCTTTCTCACTCTTTCCCCCTCGTTCTCTATCTCCCTACCTTTCCCTCCCCCTCTCTATCTATATCTCATTATCTCTACCTCTCTCTATTACTCACTCTATCTCTCTTTCTCTATATCTCTATCTCCCTATATCTATCTATATCTCTCCATATCCCTCTTTATCTCTCTCTATATATCCTTCTATCTATATCACTCCCTCTCTCAATATATCCACCCTCTCCTCTCCCTCTCTTATTCACTCAATCTCTCCTACTCTCCTACTAAACATACAAAAACATTGCACATGACATCACCACCAAGAGATATTGGGGCCTTCCAAAGTAGATTTGTGTAATCATTATACAATGTTGTGAAGTATTCATATGGCCTTTCACAAGTATTTATTTTATTTAATTAATTTATTTGTTTATTTATTCTGAATAAAGTATAATGTTGTATTATTGTACTTAATTTATTCTTTTCTTCATGTTTTATATCTGTATCTTTCATTTTCTTATATGAAATTATCAACCCTTTTGTGTATTAATGATTGTTTCAATGTTATCTCACATTATTTAAATTGTCTTTATTCTATTTTGTGACTACAAATATTGTACAAATTAAATCACATGCAAGTGAGAGGGTTAAATATAATTGGTGCATTATCATTTTAGTCAAGATTTATTTTCTTACTTTTTTAAATACAAGGTTGAAATATTTTACTAAAAATCCCATGCATAATCAACTTCTGAAATCTTAGATATTATCTTACAAACCACATCACATGTTGGTACAAGTATCTATGAGGGTGTAGGTTTTAGGTGTGGATTTGAACATCAACAGTTTTGGCACATCTAGTGAGACTCTTGGATTGTTTTATTTGACATTATTCTAAATTCTATTGGTAAATAAAAATTTAACCATGGTTAAGAATAAAGGCACTCCAAATATTATTGACTGAAATTATTCTTCTATGATGTAAGTTCATTGGGTGTTCATATATAATATTATCATTAATGGTAAAAATATATCTTTTAAAGGGGAAATAATCATTTTACCATGGTCACAATAAGAAGACCAATATAAACCACTAATAAACTAGATAAATAGGGAACTAGGAAAAAGCTATAGCATATCTCCAAATAAGATACTGTAGCTATCAAGGAGATCGATATAATGTAGTAAAAAAACAACCCAAGAAGAATTTATTGTTGAAACATTATAATCTAGTTAACCAAAGACATATTCATTGTTGTTAACTAAATCACCATAGCTATAGCAAACTAAATATATAATACCTATCAAGGAGATTATATGATAGTCATTCTCTTCCTACCTTAGCTTCATAATAAATGATGGTCACTAGTAGCCTACCCTAAGAGTTTAGTGAGCTATTTTTTTGGCCATATAATGATCACCATATACACCACTATGAATTTTAGATAAAAAATTTACAATCTCTTCCTCATTTAGACACCTTAATAACATACCATATTTATTTCTCTAGAAAAAATTCTCACGAATTAGAGCATATTTTATTACCTTTAGTTTCAAAGTCATTTTCTTACTTTTATTCATTTCACCTAAGCAATTCAGGTGGTACATTTTATATAATTTATCCTTATACCAAAGTGAAGTTTCTAATTTGCACATTACTCAACACTCTTCCACTTATACTTGATTTATCTAAGAAGCTTCAAGATTTGAGTTAGCAATCAATCAAGCTAAATCTTGTCCTTTGACCAATTTAGCTATTTGGAACTCAATGTTGAATTCCTAGATCTTGTTGATTCATTTGCACCTTCTACAAGTAACCACTTGCTAAGTAAAGATGTCCTTCATTGTAGCATATGGTACATATGCAACTATTTGAGCACAAACTAAATAGGGTATAATTTTTTTATAGCTTTTGCTAGAGAATAATATTTTAATATTTTGCATCATACTTCATTTCTACTACTTGGAGAGACTTGCTAAAAATGGATATGTGTTGTTCAAACCCATCTTGATTCTTCTATAACAACATTATTGCTATTGTGTGAAAAGACTAAAATACAAATAATTGAAATGACTTTGAGAAATTTGGTGAGACCAATATTGGGGCTTATTTGTGGCCTCTTTGATGCTCTAAAATTCCTCTATTGGCCCATTATCTTAGGAAATGGCCTATCCCTTCTTTAGTATTTTTTATATTACTTTAATCATTTCAACATAATTTAAACAAATCTCCTCACAAATTTGATTTGTTTGAAGAATGACTATATGTATTTCACAATATTTGGCTGGGGGATCTTTTCAATTTTTGCAATGCTCTTAGGACTAATTTTGATCCCTTCTCTAGAAACAATATGAACCAATAGTTTTCCTTCTATCACCTTAAAATTGTATTTCTTGGGGTTCAATACAATTAAATATTCCAATATATTTAAATTTATTTTCCAAATACATTCAATGATCCTTAACTTCATTTGAGAAATATATCAAACCATCTTGTTAGAAAACCATTATGATGTCAATCAAGTTAGAAAATACCACATCTACGGCTCTCAAGAAAGTAACTTTAGCATTTGTTAATCCAAAAGGCATCCTAACATAGACATAGGTACCCCATGAAGTAGTTGAAGGATATTTTATATCTTTTAACATTTACCTAATTATAATGAGAGAAACCACATAATTGATAGTAGCTCACATATTATTACCTTTTACAATAGTTCTTCCATGTTAAGCAAAAAATAGTTGTCATTGAGAGAAGATACATTTAAGTTTTTGAAATCAATAAATAGTCATATCTCAATTCTTATTTCTCATAGGAACTAAATTATATACCTATGAATGATGCATAATAGGCTTAATGATTCCCCCTTCCTTTAGTTTTTCTAGTTCTTCTTACATGTTGGGAGATAAAATGGGGTTAGTAGGCCTTTGTTTTTGATCAAATGTCTTAGAATAATATTTCAAGGGTATCTTTAAGGTCATCATATGACTATGAAAACGCTATTTTTTTCAATAATGTGATCAACATAATCCTAATTTTAGGGTCCATTTTCCTACCAATAAAAACTTTTTTAAGATTCAATTACATACCTAGATTTATTTCTCCAAATCTTCTTTATGTACAACCCAAGGTCTAAGCAAGATTTTTTTTATCATTGTCACAAAATCATTCCAAAGCTACTAAGCCTTTTGGAATCTTATTAGTTTTCAATTGAATTACCTCATTCCCAAAAATAAGTCTATCTCTAGGCTTTCATATTCATCAATGCAACTTAAAAATTTGTACAAGTTAGAGTCATCATGAAATAATTTCTAATGATAAATATTATCTTGAACAAAAGGACTCATAAAAATTCAATCTTGTAAATACTAACCAATGTGACATCATATGATTGAATGAAATATTTGGCCAAAAGGTTGGCCACATAATTCTTTTATATTTCAACCCATTCTATAGAGAAAGCTTTAAACTATTCAATATTGTTTAAAGTCATATTCTTGTATTATTTTAACCTTAAATCATAATGTCCTCTATTTCTCTCAATACTCTTATAAATTTAACTTTGTGCTTCATAGCCATATTGAGGCCCAATAATAGAGCTTTATATTATGCTACATTATTTGTGCATTCAAACCCTAACTTGAGTGAAAATTTAGAAGACTCATTATTAGGGGTTGTGAAAACAACACATACCCTTGATCCTTATTTAGAATATGTACTATCAAATGGCATAATCTATATGCACTATTAAATTCCTTTTTCCCTCTTAATCTTAGTTGATAATTTTCATCATTTGTGCATATCATCGAGTGCATAATCATTCCACCAATGAATGCTAGGACTTGATTAATAAAATACAACTTATTGATTGTGGTGCTCTACCATGTGCTGATGCACCTAATCATTCTAAATAATAATTTTTTCTTCTATTGTGTTGCTCCTCACTATGTGGCATTTGTAGCTTCACGCGTTTTCTCATTTCCATTCGTGGTGGTACAATATTGTGTGCAACCATATTTCTTTCTATGGTAGCAACACAATAGTTCCTTCTATGGTTATATTTTCCTTTACACTTGGGGGAAATGGATAACTAGTTTTTGGGACATGTGTATTATTTTCAAGGATTTCCTCTTCCCCTTATTTTCCTTAAAATATCAATATAACAAGTATATTGTCATTTTAGGGGGGGGCATATCATCCTATCCATTTTTATTGAAACCTTATGAAATTTGACTTATTTACATACCACTTTGGTGATGTAATTCCCCATGAGGTTTGGTTATCAATTCGTCCCTTGTGATGTTAAGCATTGATTCATCCCCCACGATGTTAAACTTTTGTGCACTCCCTGAGGCATGATTGGAAAAATAGTCCATTTATTTGGCATAACAAAGCTTGTTGATTCATAAACTTGAGAATTTTTACATGGCCGCCTTGTTAGAGTAATAAGTTATTATGCTTAATTAATTACATCACATTGATTAATTAATTAAGTCACTTATTCCTCTTTATTACTTAAGCTAAACTTAGGCACATTAATAATTAATTATTAATTATTAAGTGTGCACACTAGGGTTTCATTTAGGGTTTCCCTTTTAGGGTTTCTTGATCTCCTTCATAAGGATTGATCACTTTGTAATAATTGATTCTCTTAATGCATTTTTACTGAGAGGTTTATAGAACATCTTGTTTGGTTCTGCATATCTTTTGCATGTGACAGGTATTCATTTGCATGCAGGTGATCTTGGATTCTAACATGGTATCAGAGCTCCAGACCTGCAGCTGTCTAAAGATATGGCCTTTCAGTGAGTTTCAAGTGCAAGGGTTTCCACAGGCAATTTTTTGATTGAATCTCGGGGTAGCCTAATTTTCTGGGCATTTTGGGACAAAACGGA
Source organism: Sequoia sempervirens (assembly GCA_007258455.2). Taxonomy (NCBI): domain Eukaryota; kingdom Viridiplantae; phylum Streptophyta; class Pinopsida; order Cupressales; family Cupressaceae; genus Sequoia; species Sequoia sempervirens. Next base: position 1,013,797,785 of record VDFB02271358.1, on the reverse strand, counting down.
CCTCACCATTGAGTCCGCAGTGCCCAAAAACCCCCATTTTCATATAAAATTTGTCTATTTTGGTGCAAGTTGGTCGACAAGGCAAAAAAAAATTGTCTGGGGGGCCGTACGGCCTCCAGCATGCAGATCGAGGCGAGAAATTCAAAAAAAATAAAAAAAAATGCCTTTTTGGGGAACTGTGTGGGTGCGGTTCTAATGGAGACCGCCGCCTGCCCGCCACCCGGCGGCCTGGCCACCTAATTGCCGGATCCACCACTCTTGTTTTATGTGTATTTTATCATGTTTATTGATGACGTCAGCATGACGACGGCCGGCCCCTCTTTGCCCTCCTAACCCTAGTTTGCCCTAAAAGAGCGGTTTTTTTCTTTTGGTCATAACTTGGGCATACGGTATCGAAATCGGGCAAACGAGATATCGCTGGAAAGCTGGTTCCGAGTACTTTCCAGTAGTGCTGTTTATTTTTCAGTATTTTACTGTTTTCCTGCATTTATTGCTGTTTGAAGTCAGATGTACTTTTTATGCTTCCGAGCTCATAACTTTTTGCCACGATCTCCGTTTTTCGCCTTGTTTGAAGCATCGAAAGGTATTGAGGAGCTCTAGGTTGCTGTCCATGCAATTTTTCTGTATCTGTCCCAGGTTTATCAATTAGTCCAGATTTGGCCCGATGGGTTGTTTGGCAATTACTTGGATGTTTTGGCAGTTGGGAGAGTGCATCTTGCATCTTTGCACTTCGTTTTCAGTAATACATCATTCAATAATTGCTTGCTGCTTCATAGATTCCAGAGTTGTTCCCGTTTGGAGGAGTGTTTGGCATCGGGTTTTCTTTTGCTTTATCATGATTCCTTGAGTCAATCAGTGACTCTCATCCGGTTTCAGTAGTATACAGAAGAATATTTCCTTGCTTGCCTATATCAAGTTCTGTTACTCTACAGAGTTCTTCTAGTGCTTCTTTGCGATCTCATTGTAAGGGGTTTTGTCCTTGCATTTGTAAATGGGTACCTGATCAGGCCTGTTGGGGGACCCATCTTTGCTTCATGCATCTTATTCTAGTGTTTTAGCTTCTTCCTAAGTTCATCTTAAGGGGTGTTAGAGTAATAAGTTATTATGCTTAATTAATTACATCACATTGATTAATTAATTAAGTCACTTATTCCTCTTTATTACTTAAGCTAAACTTAGGCACATTAATAATTAATTATTAATTATTAAGTGTGCACACTAGGGTTTCATTTAGGGTTTCCCTTTTAGGGTTTCTTGATCTCCTTCATAAGGATTGATCACTTTGTAATAATCGATTCTCTTAATGCATTTTTACTGAGAGGTTTATAGAACATCTTGTTTGGTTCTGCATGTCTTTTGCATGTGACAGGTATTCATTTGCATGCAGGTGATCTTGGATTCTAACACGCCTATCATAACACAACATGCTTTCCAATAGAGCCATGTGTCTCATTTATCATAACACGACTTGATAACCTTTACAAGAGAACCATTTTGTCTAACATCGCATTTGATGGATGGCATTTGGTATTTGAGATAAATTTAAGACTAAGGTCTCTCTACCTTACTAACTCAAATGCTTTTTAATGTACTAACCTTGTGTTTATGTTTTTATTTTATCATGTTTGTATTGTGTTGATTATGTGTTTGATTTATGTCTTTGGTGTGTTGACTAATTTGTGTATGGTATCATGTTCATCTTGTTCCTTTCATATGTTTTCTCCTATGTTATTATTATGTATGCTTCATGTTTTTCACATGCTACATTACACCTCATGTTTATGTGTGTTCCTTTTTCCTTATATTGTTTTGTTGTAGAACCTTGAACCTGGGGGCTAGCACATCCCCCACATTCGTTGTCATCATATCTCTTTAATGTTTGGATAATTGAACCCTTCTTAGATTATTCTTACTTTAGTGTGAGTCTGAACGTAAGTTTATACTCTCACTAAAGTGGGGGCTAAATGTAGTATAAAAAATTGTCACCCTTGAAAATTTCGCACTAGGTTTCGCTCCCCCCAATGTGCTTGGACCTAATTATACATTTAATTTCCTTTTTTTATAAATATATTTGAAAAATTAAAAGATGGGATTGAAAATAAACATTTAATATTTAATACTAATGTTCAAAAATATGGGTATGGACTAGGGTGCCCAATGCCCTTGTCCAACCTATTTTGGATAAATTTAAAATATTTCAGTGTTGACATTTTAACATTTAAAAATCTAATTTTATTTTTGTCTATCGATATTTGATTTTTGGGAAATTAGAAGAATTGCATATAAATACAAGCCATTTTCACCATTTTATTCCTAGCAATTTTGGAGAGAAAATTGAGCATCCTAAAATTAGTTAAGGTAGATTCAAGGGAAGAATTAGTAGCATTATTACCACGCTTTCATCAATCAAGATCATGTTTGCAAGACCTTAGGAAGAAGGAAGAAATTATGTGCAAGAATCCATTATGATCAATAATGTCAAATTATGAAGATGTATTGAGATATCCTCTACATGCTAGTTACAACAATATATTATGTTTTGTGAACTAACCTTTTTATAGGTCTATCAATAAATCAAGGCATCCATCAATCAACACTAGTGACAACTTATAGTGTGGTATCACTTCATCAAGGATTTCACACCAAGGTAATATTGTCATTTACCATTTATCATTTATCATTTCAGTCAATTTTTTTTTTTTTGGCCTCTGCTCAACCTAGGGTATTCCCTCTTGATCATCATAATTTGTTGTACATGGATGTAGAAATACCAAAATGGGGTTTGACTTAGGCAAGCCCTTATGCAACACAACCTTTCCCGCTCTTTTCATGTGTGCAGGTCAGATCTGGAAGTTTTAGTAGAAGACAATCTCAAAAAACATAGAATAAACTATAACCTACATTTTAGAGTTTATATATTCTAAAAAGAAGGATCCCACTCTAGGGAACCCAATGCCCATGTCCCTACAATTAATCCTCAAATTTCAATCATAGGTTCCTCTTTGTATCTCATTCTCTGATCTTCTTCTATTCTATTACTTTCCATTTTTGTCTATATGCAATAAATTACATTTTGAGATCTAGGTTTATATATCAAATAGACTTATTAAAGCATACATCAAATTTATCATGTATAAAACTCAAAAAAGACACAAGACCCCTAGGTGGTTGGCTCTCTATTGTGGAAGAAAGCTAATCATCAACCCTAGTTGGTTTATGTTCAAATGTGGAGTCAAGTGAAAAGAAGCTAATCCTAGTTGGATCTAGAATCACTTTTCCTACTCTACAAGGTGGGTGGGTGAATGCTATTGGAGGCCTTAGTTAATTTCGTAGGTTTTTGAATCCTTTTAGGGTATACAACAACAAGGTAGTATCTTAAGATCCCTAAAAGAAAAAAGTTGCCAAACTTCCACTTTCTTAATCTCTCAGTCTTTGGAACTTAAAGAATGTTTCTTTTACACCTACAAGTGGATGTTGAGTCCCTCTATAGTACTCTATCAAGTATTTTTTTCACCTCTAGAATATTTGACCATGCTAATGATGAATATATTCTTATAAAATGACTTGTTTGAGAGTATTGTAAAAGTGCCAATATGTAGTTTTTGTTCTTTGACAACTTGTGGGACCAAAGGGACTAAACTAGCACATTAAGGTGGGTGGGTGAATGTTGTTGGAGGCTTGAGTTCATTTCATAGGTATCTATATCCTTCTAAGCTACATTGTACCATGAAACTTGAGATGACAATAATCAAACCTTGATGCTATAATGAATGTGACTTACCCAAGAATGCACTTATGAATACCAAATTTTATTGAGATGGATTATTAAAACCCTACAAAATTCTTAGAAGTTTATGAAATGAAATAAAATATATGCACGAAGTCATGACTAAGATAGGGCTATCATAAATAGGTGAAATATGATTGTCCACTTATATTTTGGGTTTTATAAGCCACTTTTATGCATTCCTATCACCATTTGTTTCAAGTATAAAGCTATTTTCATTGATGTCAACTATGTGTTGAGGAAGGTTGTTGAATGATAATATGTCGAGGTTATTGAGAAAATTGTGAAAAAGAGGGAAACAATTTGTTGCAGTTTGTGCATGTGTAGTTGAGATATTAAGGAAGTGTTGTGAGTACATGGAGCTATCTTTTTGTTGCAGTGTTTGGAGATGTGTTGGAATGAAGTGATGTGCTAAGATGGTGTCTCTGGTGCTTGGTTTCCAAGTGATTTTGAGAAAAAATAATAAATAGAGAAAATAGTGTTGTGCAAATGTTCAAAACGTGCTCTGGGATGTGTTTCGCGTTTCTTCTGTGTTGATTACATACATGTGCGGACCTAATATGTTATTCAAGGTTGTCAGTAGTTGCTATATCTAGAATTTGGGATTTTGGATTGTTGTGCAAAGTGAGATGTGTTCACCAGTGTGTGAATGAGGTTTTCAGTGTTGCTTGCTATGGTTTGGGAGAAATGTATTTGCTTTGCATTTCCCCACAGTTTGGTTTTAGGTTGTGTGGATTTGAGAAGTTTCTTATGTTGATTGTATCCTTTAGGATTCAATATTTCTCATGATTTGGTGTAGTGTAGTGTGTGTTGCATGCGTTAGTGTGCATATAAGGTTAACTAGATGTTTTGGGTTGAAGTATTATCTATGATGCAAGTTTGGATGAAGTCTTTGTTGGATCTCAGGTGGTTTGTGGATTGCTCTGGATTGTGTAAAAGATATTTGTGTGGTTTGTGTGTCATCTTGATCAAGTGGGAAGCATGTACTTAACATTTCTATGGTGTTTAGCATGGATAACGATCGACCTGGTGTTAACACCATTTGCGAAGCTACTTCAAAATTTGTGGAAGCATGTTGAGGCATGCTAGGACAAATTTGGGTCCTAACTAAGGATTTATATGGGTCATCTTCATTCCTATCCATTGTGGGAATGTTTGGTTACCAACCTAATTTGAAATATTAAATTTAAGGAATGTGTTTCTGACCTTGGAGAAGGTTTTCAATGTTAAGGATGATAGAAATAAGAGTGGTATTGTGGAAGATCTTAAGATAGATATGTGAGAAAAAAAGTAATTAATTCAATGCAAATTTGAGAAAAGTAGTGATAACTTCAAAGTGTTGGAATTTTGAATGCAGTGAGCTAAAGGTGTCTGTAATCATTCAAACAAGACTGCAAAGGTGTTGGAGCTATTGTGGTTGATTCTTTTTTGCATTGAGAATTTTTTCTTTGTGTAACATTTCTCTTCTATCTTCTTTTCTTTTTGTGGCAGTGAGCCTTGGTTGTGAGCCTTACTAGACAGTGTGTCCTATCCTAGTAGTGAGCCCTTGTATTGGTTTTGAAATTACTTATATTGTTAGCTAATCCTCACCATGGTTTTTCCCTCATTGGGTTTTCTACGTAAACTTGGTGTTGCTCTTTTAATTTTCATTATTTGCATTTCATGATTAATCACTATAACATAAGAGGTTTTAATGAATGCTTGCATATCTGATTATTGTTGAGGGTTTTTGATATTTTAATTTGATACAACTGATTCACCCCCCTCTCAGTTGTCTTGTTCATTCAACACCATTCTCATCTAGGTTATCAATATCCTAAGGGATTTGTCATGATATCCTTGTGTTTCCTCAATCCAAGATGAAGATTATTAGCTTCAAGGAGATAAAATGGATACCCTTAATTTATTTATTTAAATTAATTTATACATATCTTAAAGATTAATTCATTTAAATTAACTTGTTTTGACTAATACATATTACCAATGCACTCATTATACACATCAAACCACATGAAAATATGATAACATCATATAGAAATAAATATGATGGAATCTACAATCATAATTGATCATATTATATATAATGTTCAATTTAATATACCCAATGCCATGATAATATCATATTGTATACATTGTGTCATGAATATAATGAATGCATGAATAAAACCATATAGGAATATAATGTTTTTGATTAAGGTAAAATAGGCTTTAAAGGGACTCAAAACCCTTACACAAAATGTAGGAATACAAATGTTTAGAGAAACACATCTACAACCAAATAGGTTTTACAAAGACCTAAAACCCAAAAGTTCATATCAGTCTAAACAAAAAACTAGAGACCTAACAACAAACCAACAACTAATCTACTAGTAAACAACATAACTACTACAATCTTTAAGGGTATTGCTGATAGAAGCTCTTATGAAGATCAACCAAGCTAAGAAAATCATTCTTCTCTTCTTGGAAAGATTCCTTCTTTCCCCTTGTGCTCATACTTGGTCCTTTTTGCTTTGTGTGGCTTTGTTTTCCCTTGGTTTTGTGATCCTTCTTCATCTTCTTAGTAGAAATGGAGGCATGAATAAAACCATCTGGGAATACAATGTTATACATTATAAAACAAATACTTATGTACAACAAATCCATATAGGCATACAATGTTATATGTTGGTAAAAAAATATATATGTACAACAAAGCCACATAAACATACAATAAGCTTCATAATAGTTTAGTTCTATGAATTGGTATGGAAGAGTCAATAACTCTTTGTCTGTTAGGAAGATGGAGAGGTGATTGATGGTTTTTTCTTTCAAACCCACTAACTAGGCCCCCTCTCTATTTTTTTGGATGTCCACACACATAGAAAATCCAACATTATACAGATTAATTTAGAAAAATGAAATATACAATGAGATAAGTGAATAGTCACTTATTACAATTTGACAATCCACCTTGATCATTCTCTATTTCTCTTCATTGATCTAAGGGGAAAGTGTACAAATTGGAGTTGTGACCACCTCTGACAAGCATGAATAAAAAAATAGACTAAATATGAATATAATTTAAATTTACACTAAATTATGTGGGCTAAATAAAAAAATACAAAATGAAATCTACATTATTGGATCATACCCCTGTCAAAGGCTTTAAAGAAAAAACTATCACAAAAATTCCCACATCCATTGTGCCATGAATATTAGGAGTCTTAAATGATGTCATCAGTTAAAATAGAAAAATGTTATTTGGCTAAAATATGCTTAACATTATTTACAGACATAATGATTAAAAATAAAAAAATTACCTTAGTAAAAATTGACATACAACCACTATCATCAACAGATGCTAAAAGAATTATTGATATATGACAATAATTGACATGTATTATATTTACTATTTTATTACACATTATATACCCATGGAATTTACATGGCTTCATAATCAAGATCTAAAAGGACAAAAAATGCAGGTTGAGTGCTCTGACCCTAGAATTTTATTACATACAATTCCTTACATTAATTTTTATTTATAATAGATTAACATAGTTAATCTTTTATTAAAATAAAATATAATAAACTGTAGAACTTTATTAGAAATTACTTATTGATGAATGTCGAAGGTGCTATCAAGAAACTCATCTATCAACACAATATTACTTAACAAAGATTTGTCCTCCTTACGTCCTTTCCTACCATACACTTGAAACTTTGGAGTGTCCTCTATAGTGTGTGTTCTTAGCATCCTCTAAACGATTTTCATAGATAGCTCCAAAGTTGTAGAAAGTTGAGGTGAGTTTCAACACATGAGAATATCACCCTCAACACCTTATGAAAATAGCCTGCTATGCTATATTAAGGTTTGTGTTAGGGAATTAATTAACTGTAAAGCCTCCACATTGATACTCTCCTTCACAATAAAAATGATCATGATAGGCTAAATTCTTGGCTTTCTAAGGGGTCTTAGTACATGGTCTTGGACATGATGTGTTGCAAGCATGAAGGTGTTGTCATTGATGTCAACTAGCTTGTGTTGTCATTAATGTCAACAGTGTTGAGAGAGATTGTTATACAGGAGTGTTCTAGTTTTGGTCCACATTTCTTCTAGGTTGAAGATATGCTTGTGTGGCTTGGATATGTTGGTTACAAGTGTTCAAGGATGCTATATTCAAAATTTGTGGTGATGGATCATTGTATCAAAGAAGTTTTGTTCACCAGTGTGTGAACTATGCATTACATAAGTGTTTGAGAGAAATGTCTTTGTTTCACATTTCTTTGCATTTGTGTTTTAGGAATTTTGGTTTTGAGTGAGAGTTGATGGTGTTGCTCTCTTTCTTGTGTAAAGAGGATTTGTGGTTTGGTATTCCAAAAGATGGTCTTCTGAGTTAAAATGTGTGGCTATGTTGTCAAGATGTACTAGGCTTGTACATTCTTTAGGTGAAATTTTTCGTGAAGGAGTTTGTTAGTTTTTCAAGATGTTTTTGGATCGCATTTAGGTGAAGTTTGTTGTCTAAAAGTTATTGATTGATCAAAGGAAGCATGTAGTTAAAATTTTAATGGTGTTTGCACAGGTAATGATCGGCCTAGTGTTTACACTACATGTGAAGCATCTTTAAAGTTTGTGGAAGCATGTTGAGGTATGTTAGGAAATATTTGGATCCTAACTAAGGATTTGTGTGGTCTTCCTTTATTCCTATCCACCGTAGGAATGTTCTGGTGCTGACCTAATTTAAATTTGCACATTTGAGGTGCTTTACCGACCTTGGAAAGGGTTTCAAGGTTGAGGATGGTATAAGTATGAGTTGAATTATTGAAGGAGATTAAGATAGACGAAAGATAGATGAATGTGTGAAGTATGTGATGCAAGTGATGTAAAATTGAGTAGAGTAGTGCAAACTTTCAAGTGCTAGACTACTGGATGTAGTGAGAAGAAGGTGTCTGCAATCATTCAAATGGACTATGAAGGTGTTGGAGCTATTGTGGTGGAATCCCTATTGCATTGAGATCATATTCTTTGTGTAACATTTCTTCTCTATCTTCTTTTAATTTTGGCAACGAGCCTTGGCTGTGAGCCTTTTTGGATAGTGTGTCCTATTCTGGTAGTGAGCAATTGTAATTGGTTTTTCTATTACTTATATTGTGAGCTAATCCTCATTGTGGTTTTTCCCTTCTTGGATTTTCCATGTAAATCTGGTGTTCTCATGTGTATGGTATTGTTGTTTTAGTTTTTGTTATTTGCATTTCATGTTTAAACATTATAATAGATTAAGGGTTTAACGAATGCATATGGATTTGATTACTGTTGAGGGTTTTGATGCTTTAATTAGATATAATTGATTTACCCCCCCTCTCAGTTGTCTTGTTCATTCAACAATTGTTATTAAAGAAAGGTTCCCTAGAGAAAAAACTTAACAAATTGAGGTCTATATGGGATAGAAAACAAGGAGATCCCTACATTTGATGGCATAGACTATGTATTTTGGAAGGTTAAGATAGAAGGCTATTTGGTTTACCTTGGATATGATGTTTTACAAGTAGTGAAGACTAATTACACTATAACGTCAAATGGATTAAGCACAAGTGATGAGATTAAGGCCTATGGAACAAATGGTAAAGAAAGGTTTGTTCTTTTGAGTAGTCTTACAAATTTTTAATTAGTGAAAGTTATAGATTTGAAAACTGCTAAAAAAATCTGGGATAAGCTAGAAAGTATTTATGAAGGAGATGATAAGGTTAAACAAGCTAAGATGCAAAATTTGAATACAAAATTTGAGAACTTGTGAATGTATGAAGATGAAACAATTACAAGTTACATGTAGAGGGTTGATGAACTTGTCAGTGCGATGAGAGGTCTTGGTGCAAAAGTTAAAGGACCTAAAGTGGTAAAGAAAATTCTCAAAACTCTTCCTGATTCTTATGGTCAAAAACTTTTTGCTATTGAGGAATTTGCAAATTTTAATACTTACACTAGAGATCAGTTGTTTGGCACACTAACTACATTTGAAATTAGAAAATTCAGTTTGAATAATGGTGGAAAAGTGGAGACTACTTTCAAGATTGGAAAATCATAAAAGATTGAAGATTCAAATGGAGATGATCTTGATGATTTGGAAGCTAACTTTATAAGAAGGATGAAAAAGGGAACCGATAAGTAAAATGGTAAATTACCTTTCAAATGTTTCAGTTGTGAGAAACTAGGTCACCATGCTTCAAGATTTCCAAATAGAAGCGTGAACAATAAGAATAAGGAAAACAAAGGTAAGATGATCAAACATTTAGCCATTATGTTAGACTATGATGATAATGAATGCTTGTTCTTGGCTTTAAAAGATGAATTTGTTTATGCTAATCTTGAAAGATGTGTGAAGGAAAGTGCTTCAGAGACAAAGGAGACAAAGGTTAAGGCTGAAGGTACTCTGGTATCTGCTTTTCATATTTGACAAGATAAGAACTATTGGATCATTGATAGTGGTTGCTCAAATCATATGATTAGAGAAAAGAGTAAGTTTGTTAAACTTGAAAAATATTATAGAGGACTTGTTAAATTTGGAGATGATTCACATGCTAAGATTTGTGGAATAGGTTCAATCAGTTTTGATGGCAAGCATAATACTGATGATTTTTACTATGTCAAGGGTTTAAGGGACAATATTTTGAGTGGTGGATAGATATGTAGCAAAGGATATAATCTTATGTTTCAGGATGAAGGATGTGAGATTAGAAAAGGGTCCATAATTGTGATTACTGTTGGAAAGAGGATAGATGGAAATGTTTATCAACTCAAGGGTGTTGATGGTCAGCTTTATGACTTAGATTAATGAAATTTGGTTATGGCACAAGAGGATGTGTCACATCAATTTTGATAACTTGGTTAGAATTAGTTCAGTTAAAGAAGTGAGAAATTTTCCAAGGATTACAAAACCTATTGATGTTTTCTACAAGGAGTGTCAGATTGGAAAGAAAACAAGAAGAAGTTTCAAGGGTAAAGAACAATATTCTATTGGATTGTTGGAATTGGTGCATGCAGACCTTTATGGTCCTACAAGAGTGAGAATTCTACAAGGTGACAGGAATTCCATGCTTTTGATTGATGATTATTCTAGAATGAAATGGGTCTTTTCTTAGAGAAAAATTTGAAGCCCTAGATAGATTCAAAGAATTTAAAGTTATGGTTGAGAATAAAATAGATTTGAAGATCAAATATTTGAGTCCTGATAGATGTGGATAATTCACCTCCAATGAATTTAACATGTTTTGTGAGAATCATGGCATAAAGAGGCATTTGTCTACTCCTAGGAATCCTCAATAAAATGGAGTGGTTGAAAAGAAAAACAAGACAAGAAGCTACAAGGACTATGATGAAAGAAGCTAATATATTAGAAGTCTACTAGAGAGAAGCAATTCATACTGTTGTCTACATACATAACATAGTTCAAGCAAAAGCAAATGACACAAAGACTCCCTAGTATGAATTGTGGTATGGAAGGATCCCTACTATCAAGTACTTTAGAGTGTTTGGAAGCAAATGCTATACCAGAAGAGATGAAGAAAACTTAAGAAATTTTGATGCAAGGTATGATGAACGTATCTTCCTTGGATATTCTACTGAATGAAAATCTTACACATGTTACAATAAAAGATTGAGAAAGATTGTTGAGAGTGTGAGTGTGAAAGTGGATGAAGATTTGCAGAATTCAATGGTGATAGATGGATATGAATCAAATGAACTTTCCTACAGAGAAGAAGAAGAAGAAAAATCCAAGGAACATGAAGCACAAGATGAAGAGGAAGAAGCTCTAAAAAAGACCCCTAAAACCCCTAAGTATGTGAAGAGAAATCATTCTAAAGAATAGATCATTGGAGACAAAAGCAAAGGTGTGATGACAAGAAGGAAAGGTGTTGAAGAAGAGGTAAATCTATGTTTACTTTCTAAATTTGAACCTAAGACAATGATTGAGGTATGTAAGGATGAAAATTGGATGAAAGCTAGATGGAAGAAGAACTTATGCAGATTGAGAAGAATTAGACTTGGGAACTTTTCCCAAGACCTGCAAACAAAAACATAATTGGATGTAAGTGGGTGTTCAAAAAGAAACTGAATGAGAATGGAGAAGGGGCAAGGAAAAAGGAAAGGATTGTTTGTAAAGGCTATGCACAAGTTGAAGGAATAGTCTTTAAAGAGACATTTGCTTTGGTGGCTAGAATGGAAGCAATCAGGATGTTTTTGGATTTTGCAACACATAAGGATTTTAAAACTTATTAGATGGATTGGAAGTCTGCTTTCTTGAATGGAGAGTTGGAAGAGGAAGTATACATGGAACAATCAAAAGGATTTCAGTTGTTACATAAACCTAATATGCTTTGGAGATTGAAGAAGGAATTGTATGGATTGAAGCAAGCTCCTAGAGATTGGTATGCAAGGTTGGATAAGTATCTGATACAACAAGGATTCAATAAAGGCACTGCAGATAGTAACCTTTACTTTAAAGTTGAGAAAGATTAAAATTGATTATAGTTGTGTATGTTGATGACATAATATTTGGAGGAAATAAAGCTATGTGTAAGAAGTTTGTAGAAGAAATGCATAAAGAGTTTGAGATGCTTATGTTTGGGGAGATGAATTTCTTCCTTGGGCTACAAATCAATCAAAAAGTTAAAGGAATATTCATTTCATAGTCAAAATATGTGAAAGAAATGTTGAAGAAGTTTGGAATGGAAGACTCCAAACCTTGGTATGTACCCCCGTAATGTCATAAAATTGCACCCCTTGCAATTTCACATACATTCTTGTATCCACTTTGGTGTCCACTCCCCTAGAACTTGTGTAGGCTCATTTTAGCCCCTGCATAAACCTTTTTCCCTCTTAGGATGCTTAGAACCCTTTTTAGTATCTACCTTCACACGCTAGCTTTACAATGAACCTTGTGCTTTTCCCATTTGTCATTTTGTAGTGTGATGTGTTCGGACACTAGCGCACCACGCGGATGTTCGTGCATTGCACTAGCGTCCTGTGATGTTTCAACGTTCAAACGACCATTTTCATTCATGTTTGTCACTTGTCACCCCCTTTTGTTGGTGGTAACGACTGGGGATGCCTTCTAACCACCTAGGAAGCTTCTTTTTTCCTCTCTTCTCTCCTTAAAAGCTATATTTTCAATCCATTGGGTCTTCTAGCTCCCTCTTTTGCTTCTTGGCTTCTATCTTGCACTTTCTCTCCACTCTCTTATTCCCTCAAGCTTGGACAACTCCTTTGCTTGCTACAACAACATTCTCTAAAGCTCTCACAACACCCTTTGTAACACTTTTTTGACTCTTGCAACTCTATTTCTCTCCCCATTTGGCTTCCTTAAGCCTTGTAGTTCTATCTCCCTTGTCTTGTGCTTTTGAGCATCTTGGGATTTGTCACATCCCTTATCATTTGCAACCTTACTTTGTGATACATGTTCTCCTCCTCGAGTGGGGTTTTCTTTTATCACTCATACTTGGTGGTGTAGGTTCTACTCCTGAAGTGGGTTTTGCATTCACCACATGTTTTTTCCATTTCATTTCATTTCTCTCTATCTATTTGGCTATACATGGAGGTGGGAACACCAAAATAGGGGTTTGATTGAGGCAAACCCTACACAACCCCAACACTTTCCCTAGATCTTACACATGCAGGTATTGAAGACATTCATGTGTTGGAGGTCTCATCTCTTGTGTGGTTGTGAGCATTTCATTTCTATCTCTTATCCTCTTTATCATTTCTATTTCACTTTATTTTAGCTTTATCACATTTTATTATTTTTTAGTACTTTTGAAGCCCTCAGTAATTAGATTGCTAGTAGTCATTTAGCTATTTTCTGTGACATTCTCACTTTCTGGTTCGTACGAGATTCGAGTGTGCCATGTTGTTGTCCTTATTCTGCTCTAACATCCTCCAGCCGAGAGCTTGTCAATTTGTCTAGGAAATCTTTGTGACCTGCTCTTTTTTATTCTAGAACATTCACGTTGTTCCTTGAGGTAGTTTAGAGAAGTTCGCCCCATGTGGCTCTTTGAATGAAGAGAACTCATGAGTAGCGAATCCCCCTTCTCTACATTTTGGTGAACCCGACATGAACGTAAAACTAGGAATTTATTTGCCCCTACTTGGTAGGGTCATAACTTTTGACTCAGTGCTTAGAATTCAGAACCGTTTACACCGTTGGAAAAGTTTCCAAGAGAACTAGTTCAATCCCTAAAATACTATGCCTTTGGCTATCAAATTTTAAAGACCAATGCAATTTTTGACCTCAAATTCTGCTCTGAAGACCTCTGAAAATGCAAATTACTAGAACCTAGAAAATACCGAAAAAATCTAAAACTTTGATTTCTAGTTTTTCTTAGTTCTTTCACCTCAAAATGAATTTAATATACTCTTTTATGAGTTCAATATCTTGCTTTATTCAAAGTTTTAATGGTGTTCTATTTCATGCATGTGATGGTGACTTAGCTTTGCCTATTTCACTTGATATCTTTGATCCTTCTCGTGAAAGTCCTCTTGCTTCAGATGATATTTTGTTGCAAGACGATGAAATCATTGATACCTTTCTTAATGTTACACTACCTTCATTCCAATGCACTCTCTTCTAGATATGATGCATTAGTGAATGATGAATCTTTTCATCCCAATGTACTCTCTTCTAGAGACATTACATTGGTGAATGATGAATCTCATCTTTATCATAATGCACTCTCTTCTAGAGATGGTGCATTAGTGAATGATGAATCTCCTTCCACATTTGATCCTATTTGGATCGATGTTGAGAATATGCCTTCAAATAATTATTCTACTAGTTTTGATGATTTTATAAATGTAATCTATGTCTCTCCTGCCCCTCAAAGGCCTAAGAGACCAATCATTTATGTGACTCCAGCTAGTCCTTCTCTTAAAATGATTTGTTCTATTGATGGTGTTGATGGTAATCCTCTTGATATTTCTAAGGATCCCTCTTATAGAGTAGTATCCCACACTTATGAGAATAGAATGAAAAAAAAACCAAGCCTTCCTCAAGAAACCAAACCTACGACTAAAGAACCTGGTGATTATGATCTTGTTGAGCAACTTTGAGTTACTCCTACTAAGATCTCACTGTGGGACTTGATTAAGTGTGCTCTGATTTATCAAGGTATGCTTTAGGAAGCCTTGCAAAAGATCCTCTTTCCTTCTTCTGCTAGGTCGATAGATGTTGATGTGTTGATAGCTTTGTGTGGATTCACCAAATATTACGTTCCATTCGCAGGAACTCCCACCTCTGGAGGTACAAAATCAAGCAAATCCTCTTATGATTATAGTTAACATTACTAATATTGGTATTAGACATACTCTCGTTGACGTTGGTTTGACACTCAATGTGTGTAGCATTGATCTATTACCTAAGATTAATATTGATTCATCTTCTCTTAATGCTTCTTGTGTTGTTATTCGTGGGTTTGATAATGTTAGTCGACATCCTTTGGCATGATGGTCTTGCATTTAAGGTTGGGACCCATTACTGTACCCACCCTAGTATATGTTATGTCAGCAAAATTACCATTTAACCTTCTTCTTGGTAGACCGTGGATTCATGCTATGGGTGCAGTCTTGTCCACCTTGCATAAATCTATTAAGTTTATTTTTAACAATAAAGTAGTCATAGTCAAGGCTGACCCTAAGGCTATGCACCTATGTGAGATGGAAGTTGTTGGTCAGGTTTCAGTTGTGTCTACTCTTATTCCTTCAATGTTTTCCAATGTTTTGATGTTTACTCTAGCAGTACCTACTATAAAGGATGCTCTAGAGATAGAGGTCCCTAAAGAAGATCTTTCTGAAGCAAGAAATCTTAAGTGTACTCCTTCTACCTCTTCTCAAGAAATCACATGTCTTGGTGATGATTGGGGTTCTCTAGACTTTATAGAATCCTTCATTGGAGAATGTAAAGTCAACCTAATCCATTTAGACCTTCCAATAACATCATCAAAACATGCTATCAAAGATGGTTATTCTTTTACATCATGAAATAGTCTGAGAAATAGTTGTAATGTCCGTGATGCCGATCCTCCTCCTTTTGAGGAAGATGATTGCACTTCTATTAAAGAGGTTAACTTTGGTAGTCTTGTTAAGAAGGATGATTGTGATCCTATAGAAAAGTGTGATCCTCCATTATCCGCTTCATTTGTGCCTTCTTGTGAGCAATCAAAAGAGAAAGGCTTGCTTCCTGCTCCTCACTCTTTGTCTGAGCAAGAGCGTATCTTGTTGAGGCTTCTAAAAGTTTTCTTGATTACTCTTCCTTCTCCTACGTGCAAGAAATCTCATGAACATGATAAAGAAAAACATTCTTTCAATGCCTACCATCGAGTGCTTGGAAATTCCAGTAGTGAATGTAAGGCCTTGAATGATAAAATATAACTTTGTGATTTTGGTGCCATCAAAATCCTATTTGAATAATGCACTTGCCTCTTCTTCGCATGACATGTGATATTGAGGTTTACCTCTATCCTACATGTTCCAAGCATCTTGCATGGTTCTCCTCCCCTATATGTTGGGGATAGTGATAACTTGTTTCAGAGATGTGTGTCCTTCTTAAGGACCCCCTCTCTTCTCTCTATCTTTCAAATAGAGTGTCCCTTGAGTGGAATCCTTTTCTTTTCAAGGGTTCTTGAGGGAGCCCCTATGAAATATTTTATCTCAAATGAATTCTTTGGTGTCTAGCTTAGGGGCAGCCCAACTAGACCATGCTTTTCAAATAGTGTGTCCCTTGAGTGAACCCCTCTTCTTTTGAAGTGTTCCCGATGGACCCCTTTGAAAGCCTTCCAATTTTTTGATGATTTGTGTGACTGTCCAATATTGGAAATAGACACTACACATGTTTTTTGGTGTTGTCATTGATGGAAACCCTTGTCAATAAGTCGATTTGTACATTGTCATTTTTTCATACTGGCAGACTGATTGAAGATCAGTGATTATCTGTTAAGCTAGAACAAAGCATCTGATAGATTTGTGTTCTTCGATTCATAAGAAAATTTTCCATTATTATTTTGTGTTGTGAATCTCAGGGAAGTTTGTTCGATGCATAATCTATGTTATTTGTAAATCTTGTTGCCTCGTATCAATTTGGGTGTAAATTAGAAGGTCCGATTGACTAATTTTTTGTTCATCAGTGTATGAAGGCCGACTTGGTGAATGTAGTGTGTTGTGGATGTTTGAGGAGTTATTTTTTAAGTATTTTTGTGTTCAAGCATTTTTATTTTGGTCCTCACTATGTTGTGCCTGACCATTATGGATGCACATTGAATATTATTCATGATTTGAGCCGACAGTTTGTGAATATTTCTTATTTTGTTGAAGTTGACATGAAGCGATTAAATCCTAAGTAGCAGATATATATAAGTGATTGATTATATCATTTTGATGTATGTTCGATGTGAGATTTTGTATGTTGCAAATGCCAAAAGGTCAGTAGAGTGATTATGCACAGTTTCACTTGTGCATTAAGGATTCTTTGATGTGAGTTGAAGTAGAACAGCGAAGAAGAGTAGAATCAGTTAGAAGGTCCAGAATTTGATTGTTGAGCCTAACCAGAACTGTAATCAGGCATTTGTAGATGCTACTTTCTCAGTTCAAATATTTGGAAGCATTCCAAAACTTTTATAAGGTAGTGAGCCTTTTAGTTTTTGAGAAGTGAGCTCTAGGTAGTGTGCTTGAATGCAAGTGCATTTTAATTTTGTAAAATTTTCTTTTGAGTATACTTAGAACATATTGTGGATTGACCTCCACCGTTGTTTTTCCCCTAACATAGATTCCACGTAAAAAATCCTTGTGTTATGGTGTTTTGGTTATACGTCTTATGTGCATGCATCTTTATTTTGGTTGAATGTTATAAGTGCTTTAAGGATCAGATTAATAAAGTTAAAAATTGCACAACACTGATTCACCCCCCCTCTCAGTGTTGCTTGATTCGAACAATTGGTATTAGAGCTCAGTTCCTCGGAAGAAGTTTAAAATCTTGGGGAAGATCTTGGAAAGTGTTTCAATGGATTCAAGCAGTCTTCAACAACAACTTATGGTGGCCCTAGATGATCTGGATCATTCAAAATCTAAAGTCTAGGAATTACAAGCAAATATCATGAATGTTGAGAGATTCATTGAGTCATTGAAAGAAAAAATCAATAAGTCTAGGGAGAAGAGAAGGGAACTCTATGATTAGATCAAGCTGGAAGACAACAAACACATTATAGATGAAGAACTAAGTCAAGCCCTAAAGGAAAAGACATAAGAATGTGAAAAGTTTGCCAGAGATAATGTAGTCCTAAAGCATGAGACAAAATCTATTATGATGAGGATGACCAAGGAGATTGAAGATAGGAGGAGGAATGAAGAGAAGCTTGCTCAATCCTTGAAAGAGAAATCTGAAGAATGTAGTCGAATTACTGATGGATTCATTTAGTTGGAACTTGAGCTAGAACAATCCAAACACAATGAAGAAGAGCTTGAAAAGCATATTGATGATCTAAGAGATGAACTTGCTACATCAAATGAATTCAAGGAGAAGTTCAAGATTAGCTCAGCCAAGCTTGATGAACCGATTAAAAGTCAGAGGACTGATGGTGACAAGCGAGGTATTGGATATGAGAAAGGAGATTTAAACAAAGAAATTAGCTGAACAACACTGGAAGGTATCCAGTTAGAAAACCTAATGCTCAAAGGTTTAATGGTAACTATTATGTTTGCAATAAATTTGGTCATATGGTGACTCAATGTAGAAGTAGAATGAATTCAAGTGGTCCATCATTCTTTGGTCAGTGCTTTAATTGTAACAAGTATGGTCATAAGTCAAATGAATGCAAAAACATGATGCACACCTCTTACAGAGATGTTAGATGTTATACATACAATAGATTTGACCATATTGCTAACCAATGTAGATCAAGGGAAAATCAGTGGAACAACTCGTCTAGACAAAGAAATGTGGTGTGCTACAATTGCAACAAAACCGGTCATATTGCTAGATTTTGTAGAAGAGGTCCAGTAAATCAAAGAAGAAACATGTAGAAGGATGAAAAATAAGAATGAAAAGTCACTATAGATTAGATCAAGAACCAGATGAAGAAGACATGGGTAAAGAAGAGTCCCTCTGTTGCAGAAAATGAGCTAGCACTAGAATCAACCTCTTGAAATTCCTTTGGGAATTAGATTAAGGCCTCTGGCCTAGGGGGAGCTATCAAGAAACATCCTTCAAACCCCCTACCATAATTGACACCGGAATGTGGATGAATACAATGATTGCATTGATGATCTATAGATGTTGTTGAACAGTTGGAGAGAGTATTTATGCAGAATTGAAGGTTCGCAGAAGAGTTATCTTTTACAGTTTATGGAAACAGGGTATTTAGATGAGTTAGGGAAAAAACATTTATTGTGTCAAAAATGTTAGGTGTGCAAATGATAAAAGGTCATTTCTATCTTTCATTTATCACTTTTCATTTTGAGAAGAAGTTTGAAGAGCTCTAAAGTGAAGTTTGGCGAAGTTTGGTGAGGATTCAAGTGTGAAGGCGATTTGAAGATCAAACCATAATCCGACAAAAAGGTATTTATTGGGAAAACTTGTAAACCTATGAATTTGTGAAAATGGCTACTCCATTGGTAGTTGAAGTCAAGGATAGACCCCGTTCGAAATTCAAATTGCATCCTTTCAAGTTTGTTGAGATCGAGCCCTTAGGTGCATTTTCATCTATTCTGTATGATGTCTTGCATATTGAGATATTAGGGCATACATTAATGCTAATATTGAGGAGTTAGGGAGCTCACAGTTGATGAATTTATATTCCAATCAGATTGTTGGAGAGGATTTATGTATTAAGCCTGAATTCAAAACCCTAGAGGAGAAGAAATTCACACAGATTGTGAAATTCCCCGTGTTTGATGAAAGTGATTGGGTCTGATATATCTTGAGTCGAGTTCATGCTGAATTTATGTGATTGAATCAACCTTTCAAGATTACAAAAGAAGTTATAAGTGTTGTTATAGGCTTAAATTCCTTCGGTGGATTGCCGATTTTGAAGTCTGTGAAGAATCAAATAGTCACTGATGCAACTAGTTCAGTATTTGATAGAAGAGGGATGAAAATTGATAACATTATTGATGTGGATGTGAATTTTTCCTCGATGGTCATTGGTTACATGATATATCACTCCAGCTGAGAAAAATTTATATTCAGTACAACCATATATGTAGCATATTAGATGGTGAAGGAAAATGCAGAGTATGACCTATGTGAGTTGCTTCGAAGTCAGCTTATGGAGAATCTTGGTAAGATTAAGAAAGACAAGAAGAATTCCTTTAAATACGATAATCTGTTGCTATGTTTGTTCTTTTATTTCATGAATGAAGTTCCAAGAGTTGGAAAAGTGCATTAGCAAAGCAATAAGCCTGTTGTTGTTCAGATTAGAGATATCTTGTATGGAATTGGTGATATGCAAGCCAAGAAAACTACAATCTGGGGATATTTCAAGAACTTTCAGAATGTAATGCAAGAAAGGGAAATAATTCCTACTTCTATTGTAGAGATGTATAAGGATACAATCTATTTTATGGTGGACATTGATTAGTGCTTGATGGAAGCTGCAAAACCTAGAACCGTTTGGATTATGCCAATGGGTTATGAAGTTGAGGAGAGAATCTTGGAACTATATGCACAACACTTGTTGAGTAAGCCTTTAGATCCATCTAAAGAGAGGTTTGGAACATATGCAAAGAAGGATATGCAAGTCCATGAGTAGTTGAAGAAACCAATGATAGTCCAGAGAGTAAGGAAATAAGTGGAAGTCTTTGTAGAGAGAATGGGTATATCTGCATAAGCTGTAAGAGAAGCCAAAAGGAAGAGAGAACAAGTTGAAGCTGAAAAAGAAAAAGAGCCTACTAAAACTAAATCTGCTAGTCCAAAAACATCCTCTGTCTGAACTAGATCAACACGGAGCTCTGTACCCCTATTCGGTGATGCAAAGAAGTCAACTCCTGTAAAAGCTCAAGTTAAGGCATCTAGTAAGATGAAGAAGGATAAGAGAACAAGAGTGTATACAACTATTTCAGAAGATGAAGAGACATAATATGATGAAGAAGTTAGAGAAATAAAGAATATGGCACCCAGGTAGCCACATCAGTCACTAAGGAAAATTCCTCCAATGAAGAGGATAAAGAAAAGAAGAAGATGAAGCCTGACAAACCAAGTATGTCTCTGAAAGAAGTTGAAAGAGGTATAATCAAGGATGGTAATCTTAAGCCCCTATGTGAAGTGTATGGTAACTTTGATACTATTGGTCAAAGATTTCTTGAGGAGGCTATAATACAATATTTGAACAGTTTCAATATGACTCTTGTTGAGATAATGGCACAGTTGCCTAAGGAATTGTATGAAATTTTGGAGATGAGGAGACTTAATGCTAGAACTGAAGAAGAGCAGCTGAGAGAATGGATTCTTGAAAATCTAAGTCCAGTAATGTCTATTGAGGAAATGAATATAATCCTAAAAGAAGTAAAAAGAGAATTCAAGAGAAAAACTAGAGTAAACAAACTTATGATGGGTAGGACTGAAGAAGTTGCAAAAGAATTCTAAAGGAAGTTTTATTAAAGAATAGAATTGATGTTGTGTCTGAAGAAGAGCATGTGGAAGATATTTCATCTGGTTTGGTAAACGAAGAGGTTACAGTTGAGGACACTCAAATTCCTCCTGATGTGCATCCTGATGTGCATGATATAGAGGTACCTATGGAGACTGAAGCTCCTAAAGCTGTGTTAGTTGAAGAAAAGGAGATATCAGTTGAAGAGGTTGAAATTCCAAATGACGAGCAAAAATTTGTGGCTGAGGAAATAGTGGTTGAGGAAAAGAAGGTTGAAGTTAAGGGAGTTTCAGTGGAAGCAAGAGACACTGCAAAGGTAATGAAGAAGTTTCTAGAAGAACAACAGGAAGAATTTGACCTTGAGTTGGGAGAAAGTCCCATTCATTTGTCTACTTTGTCCCCAATTCAGGAAATGAAAGTCACATCATTTGCACAAGCTAAGGCTAGGGAAGAGATTCTGAAGTCTCACATTGAGGATAGTGAGTTATTGAATCTTGCATCTGGTATTCTGGAGAAGATCATGCCTACTCATGTTAAGGATCCATCCGGTTCTTCCTACAGTGAGCTAAAGAAACTTATTAATTTGGTAAGTATTCATTTTGAGTCACTTGAGAAGTTAGCTTTGGTCAAGGTACAAAAGGAGTTTGATGACAAAAGGTTCAGTAGATTGAAAGGGATGATGGCTAATGATAAATCTCTATTAGCTACTTGTGTGAAGAATGTTCAAAATGCACTATTTGAAGGTGGAAAGATTTATAAGTCGTGTTTACCTTTTTCTAAACTTACTGAGGACAATGAGAAGAAGGTTAAGGATCATGAGAAAGAGTTAACTGCTATTTCTAATGCATTTGATCCTTTAATTGTTGTTGCTGGAGAGAAAGAAGGTCAAGTTATATCCATACTTGACAAGATAAAGAGTCTAAATCATGATAATGACAGAGTTGTGGAAAGAGCTTGTGAACTTAAAGGCCTAATTGGTCCAAAGATGGAAACTATGTTGAATGCTTTGAAAAAAGCACAAGATGCTATGACAGTCAGTGATCCAATGAACCTTGAATCTGCAAAGATGCAATCTTATTTATTCTATAGTCGCATGACTATTCTAGAGAGTCTCAAGAAGGGTTGGGACACAAGCTTGAACATGTTAAGGACAAATTTTGCAGATATCTTCAAGTTTGTGTAAGTGTGTGAAACAAGTTTGTACATATGTTGTTTGAAGCTTTTGTTTGTTTATAGAAGTTTTGTATGTGAATTCCCCATCTTTTCCATTGATGTCAAAGGGGGAGAATAGAATAGTGAAAAATGTATATCCATCTTAGGGGGAGTTGTATTTTTGAGCTATGGATGAAAATATTTTTGATGTTTTTGTTGGCGGTGTATTTATGTTGGTACTGATCCGACACTTGGTCATTTTTCACTAAGTGTTGCCATCAATGCCAAAGGGAGAGATTATTGGCAAGAGACACTACACATGTTTTCTAGTGTTTTCATTGATGACAACCCTTGTCAGTAAGTCAATCCACACATTGTCATTTGTTCATACCGGCAGACCGATTGAAGATCAGTGATTATCTGTTAAGCTAGAACAAAGCATCTGATAGATTTGTGTTCTTCAATTCATAAGAAAATTTTCTGTTATTATTTTGTGTTGTGGATCTCAAGAAAGTTTTTTCAATGCATAATTTGTGTTATCTATAAATCTTGCTACCTCATATCAATTTGGGTGTAAGTTAGAAGTTCTGATTGACTGATTTTCTGTTCATCATTGTATGAAGGCTAGCTTGGTGAATGTAGTGTGTCACGGAGTTTGAGGAGTTATTGTATAATTATTTTTGTGTTTGAGCATTTTGATTTGGGTCCTCACTATGTTGTGGCCGACTCTTGTGGATGCACATTGAATATTATTCATGATTTGAGCTGACAGTTTGTGAATATTTCTTATTTTGTTGAAGCTGACATGAAGCGATTAAATCCTAAGTAGCAGATATATATAAGTGATCGATTATATAATTTTGATGTATGTTCAATGTGAGATGTTGTATGTTGCGAATGTCAGAAGGTTAGTAGAGTGATTATGCACAGTTTCACTTGTGCATTAAGGATTCTTTGATGCAAGTTGAAGTAGAACATAACAAAAGAGAAGAATCAGTCAAAAGGTACATAATTCAATTGTTGAGCCTAACCAGAATTGTAATCAAGCATTTTTGGATGCAACTTTCTCAGTTCAAATATTTGGAAGCATTCCAAAACTTTTGTAAGGTAGTGAGCCTTTCATTTTTTGAGCAGCGAGCTCTAGGCAGTGTGCCTGAATGCAAGTGCATTCTCATTTTGTAAAATTTTCTTTTGAGTATACTCAAAACATATTGTGGATTGACCTCCACCGTGGTTTTTCCCCTAACAGAGTTACCACATAAAAAATCCTTGTGTTATGGTGTTGTGGCTATATGTCTAATGTGCATGCATATTTATTTTGGTTGAATGTTATAAGTGCTTTAAGGATCAGATTAATAAAGTTAAAAATTACACAACATTGATTCACCCCCCCTCTCAGTGTTACTTGATTCCAACATCTACTTGATTGCCTGTGTGGCCACTTTTTTTTTTGAAATGCTTTATCTATGGGTAAACATGTCACTTTGTAGGTGCGCTTGTAAAGCCTCTTTCCAATTTGACTCTTTGGAGTTCCCTTCTTTGGGTGTCTTTCATGTGAGAGATCTTGGGGGATGCCTCCTTGCAGGTTTGTGGGTCTGTAAGGCACTTACATTTCTGGTTTTTTTCCATGTGAGAGATCTTGGGGGATGCCTCCTTGTAGTTTTGTGGGCCTGTAAGGAGCTTATATTTCTAGGTTTCCTCCATGTGATAGATCTTGGGGGATACCTTCTTGCAGGTCTGCAGGCTTTTAAGGCACATACTTCATGGGGAATTCTTCATGTGAGAGATCTTGGGGGTTGCCTCCTTGCAGGTCTGCAGTCCTGTAAGACACTTTCATCCTGCAAGATTTATCCATTGTTGGTTTGTAGGCCTCTGGTGCACTTTGGTCAAACTCTCCTTGGGTTTGAGGACTTGTGGAGCCATCTCTCTTGGAATTTTCATTCCTCCTTCTCGCTCTCTCTTGAGCCTTTTGCTTCTCTTCTCTTCTCTTTTGTATATATCAGATCAAGGATTTGCATCTTCTTCATCCTATGTATATGCCCTTCTTCTCTCCATTTTATAATTCTTCTAAGTGTGTTATTTCTTAATTTGTGGACGATGCATAGTACTGAGACAACCTTTTATATTGAGGTCTCTTTAATTTGCTGACTCAAATCCTCTAGTTTTTTGTGCTCTAACATTGTTGTTTGGTGCAGGTTTTTCTTGTTTAATGCATTTTTTTTATAGGTCTGCAGCCTAGGGGCATGCTTCTTTGGCTTGAAGAGTTATTTGCTTCCTCTACAATATCCTTTTGGAATAATGGTGTTACCTATGTTTAGTGGATTTCCTTTAGCATGCATATTAGTGTAGATTCATATGCCCGCTAAAGTGGGGGAAAATTGTAATGTCATAAAATTTCACCCATTTCAATTTCACATACATTCTTGTATCTACTTTGGTGTCCACTCACCTAGAACTTGTGTAGGCTCATTTTAGACCTTGCATCAGCGTTTTTCCCTCTTAGGATGCTTAGGACCCCTTTTTAGTAGCTACCTTCGCATGCTAGCTTTGCAATGAACCTTGTGCTTTTCCTGTTTGTGTCATTTTGTAGCATGACGTGTCTGGACACTAGCGCAACACACAGATGTCCATGCATTGTGCTAGCATCCTACGATGTTTCAACATTCAAACGACCATTTCTATGCATGTTTGCCACTTATCACCCCCTTTTGTTGGTGGTAACACCTAGGTATGCCTTGTAACCACCTGGGAAGCTTATTTTTGCCTCCCTTCTCTCCTTAAAAGCTATCTTTTCAATCCATTGGGTCTTCTAGCTCCCTCTTATGCTTCTTTTCTTTTATCTTGCACTTTTTGTCCACTCTCCTTTTCCCTCAAGCTTGTGCAACTCCTTTTCTTGCTACAACAACATTCTCTAAAGCTCTCACAACACCGTTTGCAACACTCTTTTGGATCTTGCAGCTCTATTTCTCTCTCCATTTTTCTTCCTTAAGCATTATAGCTCTATCTCCCTGACCTTGTGCTTTTGAGCATCTTGGGATTTCTCACATCCCCTATCATTTTCATCCTTACTTTTTGATACAGGTTCTCATCGTTGAGCGGGGTTTGCTTTTATCACTCATACTTGGTGGTGTGGGTTCTATTCTTGAAGTGGGTTTTTCTTTCACCACACACTTTGTCCATTTCGGTTCATTTATCTCTATCTATTTGGTTGTTCATGGAGGTGAGAACACCAAAATGGGGGTTTGACTAAGGAAAACCCCTATATAGCCCTAACACTTTCCCCATATCTTACACATGCATGTATTGAAGACATTCAAGTGATGGAGGTTTCATCACTTGTGTGGTTGTGAGCATTTCCTTTCTATCTCTTATCCTCTTTATCATTTCTATTACACTTTATTTCAGCTTTATCACATTTTGTTATTTTCCAGTACTTTTGAAGTTCTTAGTAATTAGATTGCTAGTAGTCATTTAGCTATTTTTCTGGGACATTATTGCTTTATGGTCTGTACGAGATGTCAATGTGTCACACTATCACCCTTATTCTGCTCTGACGTCCTTTGGCCGAGACCTTATCAAATTTTCTAGGAAATCTTCATGACCTGCTCTTTTTGATTCTAGAACTTTCACAATGTTCCTTGAGGTAGTTTAGGGCAGTTTTCCCCATGAGGCTCTTTGAATGAAGAGAACTCATGAGTAGTGAATCTCCCTTCTTTACAACCCCTATGGTTATTGGTTGAAAATTGAGTAAGAATGATGAATCCCCTAAGGATGATCAGAGCAAGTATAGATCCATGGTTCATGGACTGCTATATTTAATTGCTACTAGACTAAATATCATGCATGCAGTTTGTCTTGTGGCTAGATTTCACAAAGATCCTAAAGAGTCACATGTTGTAGCAGTGAAGAGGATATTTAGATACCTAAAGGGAACTTTAGATAATGGCTTATGGTATCCAAATGATACTAATTTCACATTGAGTGCTTACATAGATGCAAATTGGGTTGGTTGTGTGCATGAAAAAAAGTAAAAGTGGTGGTGCATTTTTTCTTGGATGTATATTGGTGTCATGGATAAGTAAGAAATAAGATTTAGTTTCTTTATCTATTACAAAGGCTGAGTATATTGCAACAGCATCTTGCTGCACACAAGTGTTAGCCTATTTTAATCTTTTGTGACAATACAAGTGCGATAAAATTTTCAAAGAACCTTGTGATACATTCAAGGATAAAACATATTTCAATCAAATATCACTTTTTGAGAGAGAAGGTTGTGGAGAATGAAGTGAAGCTTGAATATGTGCCTACAAAGAATCAACTTGCTAACATATTCAGTAAAGCTCTTCCTAAGGATAATTTTGAGTATCCTCGGGAGAAGTTGGGGGTCATTGCCCCTCCTTTTCTAAACTAGATGCATAAGGAGGTGCATCAATCCAGTGGATCTCATAATCTATCCTTTATTCTAGACATTGTTATAGTATGGAATGAGAGTTTTCATTATGCAGAGGTTGTTGATTTGGTACAGGTTGGTGTGTGCTCCTAAGGGGGAGTATTCAGGGTAGTAAAATTACATGTTGCAGAATAATGGTGTGCAGTTTGTCTAAGGGGGAGTAGTAGCAAGTATCTTGGTTCAATGTCAAAGGAGGAGAATAATGAAAAAAAATATCCTTTTCCGTTGATGTCAAAGGGGGAGGAGAATCATGTGAAAAAGTGCAAGGTATCAGGGGGAGAAATTTGTGTATCTTGTCTAATCATTATTGTCAAAGGGAGAGTGAAGCATGTGAAAAAGAACAAGTTGAAAGGGGGAGAGACAAATGTTGTGTAAGTTGTCTAATCAATAAAAAATAAAGGAGATTTGTCTTTGATATTTTTTCACATCTTGTGTTGCTTCCAATGACAAATTGGGATATTTTTGCAAGTTTGAAGGTGTTTTCATTGATTTTAACAAGCTTGTCTTGTCATTAATGTCAACTGTGTTGAGATTGATTGTTGTAGAGGTGTGTTTTGGTTTTTCTCTACATTTCTTCTAGGTTGAATATTTTCTTGTGTAGTTTGGATATGTTGGTTAAAGGTGTTCAAAGATGCTATATTCAAAATTTGTGGTGATGGATCATTGTACAAAATAATTTGTGTTCACTAGTGTGTGAACTGTGCATTCCAGAGGTGTCTGGGAGAAATTTCTTTGCTCCACATTTCTCTACATTTGTGTTTCAGGACTTGCAGTTCCAAGTGAGAGTTGATGGTTTTGGTATCTTGCCTATGTCAAGAGGATGGTCTTCCAAGTTACAATGTGTGGTAGTGTTGTCAGGATGTACTAGGCTTGTACATTCTTTAGGTGAATTTTTTTGTGAAGGAGTTTGTTAGTTTTTTAGGATGCTTTTGGATCATGTTTAGGTGAAGTTTGTTGTCCAGAAGTTATGGATTGATAAAGGGAAGTATGTGCTTAAAATTTTGATGGTGTTTGCATGGGTAATGGTTGAATTGGTCTTTAAACTACATGCAAAGCATCTTTGAAGTTTTTGGAAGCACCTTGAGGCATGTTAGGACAAATTTGGGTCCTAGCTAAGGATTTGTGTGGTTTGCCTTTATTCCTATCCACCGCAGGAATGTTTTGGCACTAACCTAATTTGAATTTGCATATTTGAGGTGCTTTTCCAACCTTGGAAAGGGTTTCAAGGTCAAGGATGGTATAAGTATGAGTTGAATTGTTGAAGGAGGTTAAGATAGATGAAATATATATGAATGTGTGAAGTGATGCAAGTGATGTGAAATTGAGTATAGTGCAAAATTTTAAGTGTTGGACTAATAGATGCAATGAATAGAAGGTTTTTGCAATCATTCAAAAAGACTACAAAGGTGTTGGAGCTATTTTATTGGAATACCTATTGCATTGAGATCATGTTCTCTATGTAACATTTCTTCTCTATCTTCTTTTCATTTTGGCAGTGAGCCTTGATGGTGTGCCTTTCTGGATAGTGTGTACTATTTTGATAGTGATCCCTTGTATTTAGTTTTTCTATTACTTATATTGTGAGCTAATCCTCACTGTGGTTTTTCCCCTCTTAGGTTTTCATGTAAATTTAGCATTCCCATGTGTATGGTATTGTTGTTTTAGTTTACATTATTTGCATTTCATTTTTAAACATTATAACAAATTAAGGGTTTAATGAATGCATGTGGACCTAATTATTGTTGAGGGTTTTAATGTTTTAATTAGATACAATTGATTCACCCCCCCTCTCAGTTGTCTTGTTCATTCAACATGATGTGCCTCATCCCTATCTTGCGTAGAGAACTTTCCTTTTCCCTAGAAATATTGGATGTCAAAATAATTTAGAATCTCATGAGGATAAACTCATCATAGAGTTTCCTCAATAAATATTATGAGACGTTGTTGTTGCACGGGGATGGTCAAAAACCATCAACCACCTATACCATTTTTTCCCCCTTATTCCTTGGTTTTGGCACCAATAGATAGGGAATATCTTGCAACTTGCGTGCAAGGGTGCATTGGCTGTTGGATCAATAAATAATGCACATAAATTAGATTTCATTTTTTTTCTCCTTTACTTGTTTATACAATAATTTTATCGAGTATAATTGTTGTGCATTATTTCTATGATTAGACCATATGTTTATTTTTCCACTAATGGAATCTATATGATAAATGGAATATCCCATGACTATACAAGGGCTCTTTGATTTGAAGTATTTGCATTAGAATTTTTCAATATATCAATCAATATTTGGAGTTTATTTTTGTTGGTTTCAATTTTACCTAATAATTTTTCTTGTGTGTTTGAGGAGGAATTTCAAGAGGGTTAGATTTTTCTTATTATTCAACAAGAATTCTATCCACATGGTTTGGTGAACTAGTATTTGGGGGTGTTGAGGGATTTTCATTTCCTAAAATTAAAAAAATCTAAAAAAATTTCATTATCATTTAAATACTAAAAATGTAAAAACCTTACTTCATTTACCTCATGCACATGTTGGTAGATTTTTTCTAGTTTGTATCTATTCTGAATTATCACAAATGCACTCACACATTTCCTTTTGTTAAGGCTTGGCAAAAATTGGGTCATAATCAAATGTGCTTGGTCTCTATTTTTTATTTATTTTAAAATAAAAATAATGTGATCTTCCATTATAATACACTTGTTTTTTCCTTTTCATGGACCAAAAATTGGTTGTGGTCAATTTTTGTTCCCACATCTTTGTGCACAAGGTGTATATAATGTATAAACATGCCAAATGTATTATCAAATTTATTACACCAAGTAAACATGCATGATAAGATCATCCAACATCATCAAGAATGAGTAATCTTACAAGGCATAAGATATATGTAAACACAATATTGAAAATAACACAACAATCATCATAATCAAGAGATTAGAAGCACCCATTGGATATGCAATCCAAGATATAAAAGGAAGAGATGGCTGTCCTAGGTACTAGAAATGGAGAGTCATCATGGGTATCGAATACATATAAGTTGAGGATGATTTCTCAATCCCATGGATGTCCATAATGACATGAGTATAGATACAAAAGTATGTCCCAAGATCTATGATCTTATAAATGCTAGAACATCTTGCCTATCCTTCACTATCCTTTTGATATATCCTCTTGGTTAGTAGAAGTGTCTCAAAGGTTATATTTATTTAGTTTTTTCTTTTGAAATTCCCCGTTAATTTTAATTATATATTTAACCTCTCATTACCTCATACTCGCTCAACATATAAGTGGATAGCCATGACCTAGCCTTGGTTCTTGAACTCCTACACTTCAAAAACACAGTCATGTAATAAAATAACATGAAGAATGGGGATACAAGAACCACATAATACCATTTGAATTTTCTATCCTATTTAAATGATAAGTAATATTACGATACATTTCATTCACTATGCATCATTCTATCTTCATACAAAAATCACATACATGTCTTTTTACAATTTGAAGGTTGAGTTTTATCAAAATTTCAAGCATCAAATTTTTAAAATTCAAACATTCCCTCTTGGGATCAAAGTATTGGAAAACACTCTTCTCCAAACATAATTTTTTTGGAGAAATATCACACCATAATTTTGGCATAAAAATATAATTTCTCAAGTACATATAATGGGGATCGTTGAATCAATTTATATTGAATAAAAAATCTATCCCAAGCAAATATTATCACAAAAGAAAGCTAATTGTCTCATTTAATGTGCGTGGCCAAACAACAAAAAAAAGAAAACAACACACATTTAGGCACATACCTTGCTCCCATACACAAGGAATGAGCACATGAAATGAGGAGTTGAGAGAACAAATTTCTATTCTCTACCCATGCCTCACTTAGCTTAATTAAATCACCCAACAAGTAGAAAATTTCCACACCCAAGGGTTATGAAGAATGTAGAAAAAGAAAGGGAAAATTAACTTATCAAATTCTCATGCCAAACAATTTTATTTATTTATTTTCCCAGCACGTCTAAATGGGCTTTCTTTTCTTTTTTTATTCCTAGGAATTTTTTTCCAAAATTCTTTTGTTCATTTTAAAATAATAATGAAAATATTTACATAAATACATTCACTTTCAAATCCTTTTAAAATGCATGATAAATTGATTAACTGATTAAATTTTAACATAAGGGGGCATTCATCTTTTTATATAAATTAAATAATAATATAATTTCCTAATACAATTTTTTTTATTAAACCAAATGACACTAAAATACCTTGTGGAAAACATATAATTATAACTTTAAATAAATTACCAACACATAATAAATTATGGAAAGTCATTAAATTAATTCAATCATCAAAATTAGAATTATAGAAAATAATTAAATAACATGAATTACGGGAAATTGAACAAAAATAAATAAACTTACAGTTTACATAGGACTTAAGAATCTATAATCAATAAATTTAGATTTAGGTTCATGGGGCCACACAAGACATGCCTATGATGAGACAAGATAAGGTAGAACACAATTTTTTTCCCTAGCCAACTATCTTCAATTATCATTGTATACATCTAAAATTGGTCACAGTTAATCAAGCTTGTTAATTAATTAAATATGAATTATTTAATTAATCTTCTAAAGTCATCTATTTAATTATTTGATAGACTTAATTTCAATCACACAATTATTGTTAGGGATAACCTGTGCGTACACACTCAAGGAAAAACTATGCATACTTATCTAATAAAGAAATAGACAAAGAACATCATAAATATCCACTAATGAAGTAATGAAAAAATATAAGTTTACTAAAAACAGTCTAATATTGTCATGTTTCATATATAAAGTGTGAAATAATAATACCAATGTCAACTCATAAGTAGAATAAATATCGCATATCATCATGAAATAGTGGGACTAAAACATTGTTGAATCCAACATGTAAGTGTACACATATAAATGTACACCTCTCAATGGAGGTACACATGAACATCATTGATAAGATTGATATAGTGTTAACATATAAAACAAGGAAAGTAAAATTATATCCACAAAAAAGAATCTAAAAACATGATCCTTACACCTCAATGACAATACAAAAAATAATGTCATCAACGGTATATTAAGCTATAAAAGCCTAAAATAGATCAATAGAATGACACATATTTCTAGGACCTTACATCCCCCTCCCCTAAAAATTTTCTTCCTCCTTGAAGCTTGTAAAAGGGCTGGGATAAAGAACCTACAATTATATAGCATCCTCCTAAGTAAATTCTAACTCATCAAGATGATCCTACTAGATCCTTTTTTGGTCCTAATCTCAACCCTAAAGGATTAGCTTCTAATGTTTTAGAATACTAGTGGGATCCAAAGAAAGCTTCCCACCCTTCTTAATCTATAAATAATCCCAATCAAGAATATAAGTCATATCTTGAACATAATGTCTCAAAATAGAAACATGAAACATATCATGGATTTGTGAGAGTCTAGGGGCAAGGAAAGCTAGTAAGAAACTAGATCGACCCTCTCAATAATCTCAAAAGGTCCTATAAAGCATGGTGTGAGATTAACACCTCTTTTCTATATAGGTTCATAATCATATGTGGTCACACTCTAAGAAAAACATGATCATCAATTGAGAAGTGTTCATCCAATTACTAGGCATCGACATACTTATTCTACCTATCTTGAGTAGTCTTAAAATGCTCTCTAATTTGAATGAATAAGCAATTCATACACCAAAACATCTTTAGGAAAAGGGTTGCACAATTCTCAATCATGTCCCAAATCAATAGAGTTTGAAAAGGATGGCTATACAGATCTTATAATTTTCCCATGCTAAGGGGAATTATGATACCCATTGTTATACACCAACTCAACTAGTTACAACTAGTTGTCTCCCTTGGATTGTTAGTCTATAAAATACATACAAATCATATACTAAATAACTTGATTTACCCTCTTTATCTAACTAGTAGTCTCTAGGGGATAGCCAATCTAAAGTTGATGTTAGTGTCCAATTCATATTATAAAGACATTCACAACTAAGAGGTAAACACAAGATCACGATCTAAGATGATCCAACAAGGGACGGTTTACAAGAAAATGATATCCTCCATGAAGACACATTCCACTTGTTGATGTGGGTTTTGATACACCAACAATTTGGAAGGATAAATGTTCCCCAACTTGGAAGGTGGCTAGCCTTAATATTCTTCATTAATTGCATTCGTAAGGTTACCAAAATAACCTAATTAGTGAGTTCTTTGATTTGTTTGTTCAAGGAGTTACATGTAGAATACCAAGAGTCATTCAAATGAAATAGAGGTTTATTTAGTGTAATTGATGACTATTAGACAATATAAACCTTCTAACTCACCTTCAAGCATGTTCATGACTTTCATTTTAACTTATCAGAATTCCTACAATCAATTTATAATAGTAATTTGTATCATGAAATTATAAGATTCATTTCTGTAAATTTATTCCAATTTCACATATAATTCTTAATTTAAAAAAGAAACAAGATTTGTAAAAACACAAATTTTCATCATATGGAAATTGAAAAGTTACTTGTAATTTTTGTATGATTTGAATATAAATTCATCATCAAAACCCTAAACTAATACTAATCTAACATAAATATTAAAAAATAGCAAAAATAATAGGGGAGAGAGACTAATAAGAAACTAAATCTATTTCCAAACCTTCCATACACCATTTGGAAAAATGGAAAAATTGACTAATTATTGTTCCTTGCTTGACTCATTATTTGCAATCACAATTCTAGGTGTGATATTCAAAGGATCAAAACCCAAAAAAATGATGGATTTTGAATTTTCATTTGCAAGAATATGTTTAGGTTGATTATGCATGATGCTTCACCATCAACCAAGCACCAATGATATGAATCACATTCAATTGATTAGAAATTTATTAAATTAAATACATAAAAATATGGAAGAAGATTGATTGATTTTGGAAAACACCATAAAAATGAAAACCTAGAAAAATAGAGTAGAATTTGGTATATTATATGCGACAGTAGGTTTCAAGGGTTTCCACCGCTTATGATGAGCTTGATTTACAAATTTATGGGTATTTGGGATAAGGAAGTTAAAAATCCATTCCACCCAAACCTTCAAAAGGGACAAAATAGAAGTAGAATATCATAAGATAGTTGTCTTGTTATGTCTTTTTTCCTATTCTCCTATTACATTTGAGTAAAAAAATGATTTATAGATGCATGCCATGCTTTCTATTTTCTCACTTCCTAAGTGTCTTGCATACCCTCCTAAACCTTTTTGACAAATAAAAATAGCTGAGAGACTACATTCAAATTAAGAGCCAGTCCACTTGCTTCCAAACTCATCAAGAAATTTTACAATCTAGATCATTTGTGGACTTCTATATTTTTTTATCCCTTTTTGAGTACTTATTAGTCCACCTAGTTACACATATTTTATTCCTAGCTTTTGTAAAAAATAAGGACTATTTCCTTTGTAGTAATATCCTTTTGTATCATAAGCACAATCTCTTCCCTCAAAGATTCTACCTTAGGGTTGGTTTGAAAGTCATCAAGATTTATATGATTCAAAATACTTGAGCACTTGTATCCCTTGGCCTTATTTGCATTCTTTCCCCTAGTCAAATAATTTTTTAGGGATTCTAAGCAAGATAGGAATGAAGGCTTCCTAGTATTTGAAATGTATTTTTATATACTACCTTTATAGAATGTACGTGATGCAAGAGCATCCGGGCTCACAAGCAATCCTGCATCACCAAAAATATTTTTTTTTTCATGTTCAGTATTTTGGATTTTTGGTGTAGGTTTGAGCTTCAATAACATATTATGAAGTTTTGTAAGGATATGATTATTTATTTGTGAGTACTTTATTTCCATTTCATACATGAAGGTCAAGCAAGGTGTTTAATGTGATTTATAAAATTACACAATTTTAAGGTTCTAGGGGTTGAAATGGTCTATTTACCATGGTGGAAGGGGATTTTAATAGAAAATTAAT
Source organism: Sequoia sempervirens (assembly GCA_007258455.2). Taxonomy (NCBI): domain Eukaryota; kingdom Viridiplantae; phylum Streptophyta; class Pinopsida; order Cupressales; family Cupressaceae; genus Sequoia; species Sequoia sempervirens. Next base: position 1,013,762,758 of record VDFB02271358.1, on the reverse strand, counting down.
TAAAATTAATTAATTTTCTCAATTTGTATGCCTAGGCAAGTGTGCATAAGACGAGTGACTCTTGGGATTCCATTTTGGTCTTATTCTTTAAATTTTGGTTCTTAAAATGGAGGAAAAACTAGTAATTTTTGGAAAATAAATTAATGACATCAATTTCCAATTTGGTGTGAATGAGCACGACTTGGTTAGTAATTTTATCTATTTTTCAAATGCATATATAGCAGAAAATGTTTGATATAGTACAAAAACTTTGGATGACACTTTTGGAAGCAACAAACTATGTTTTGTTTCATTTTTTGCAGGAATTTTAAGGGTCAATGAGAAAGCAGATTTAGAAACCACTTTTTGGTGTTTCACATAGTTGAAACCCTATATAAATACAACCTTTAATGATGTCAAGAAGCAACAATCAACAAAAAAAGTTTGATGAAAGAATTTATAGGTTGCTCTAGAGGATTGCATGAAGGAAAGTGTAGAAAATAGCTTTCCAAGAGGAGAGGAATAGAAGAAGAGAAGAAGAAAGTTGCAGGTGTGTAAATAATGTGTTCAAGGCAGCCATGAGAGCTGTAGGATGGAGGAAAATATCAAGTTTAAAAAGAGGAGTGAAGTCAAGAAAGTTGAATGCAAGAGACTTTGAAGATTTGAAGGCATGGAGTGCCTAGAAACCCTTGTAAAATTTCTGAATTTTATTTCTTGTGGAAATCCTCACTATATGTAATTGTTATTGAGGAATTTTGTTGTATGGATGTACGTATGAAAGTGATAATAAAGATATGTTTCAGATTTTGTTATAAAATATATGTTGTCTTTGATATATGTGCAAGAATGTGGGTTGGATGAGAAGTTAAGGGTGCAAGATTGGGTAGTTTGATAAGACCCCCTAATCTTGTCTACATCAGTACACAAGTACACCAACATCCTATCTAAAAAAATCTATTCTAGATGGAAGGGAAAGATCTATCGCCTATTCAATCTTTGTATGCCTTAAGATGATTTTATTCAATAATTTGTACCTAAGGAGAACCGGTGCTTTCTTCCCTTTATGTGTATAGCTCCATTTATTTATTATACTTGTAACAAACTTATTCTACCAAAAAAGCTAACGTGGGGGCGAATGATTGCAATCACCACACTCTTGTCAATCCTTACCAAAGCAATCACCAAGTAATTGGTGGTTGCATTTTTTTTATCCTAGTAATAGGAACAACGATATTTGTAAGAAGCAAACAAGAGATTATAATTTTTCAACATGATTTTAAAGAGGAGTGCCACTTAGAACCAACTTGTAAGAAGCCTCTAAAAAGAATATAACTTTAGCAGTACTACATGTTTTGTCCTCGATAAAATAAACCTAGTCTAATATAATGTGATCATATTTGACTAAATGGAGAACTGATAATCACATTTCAATTGATGGGCTTGGTACTCTCTTCAATGTTATAAAGATTTGCACTCTTCTTTCTTCTATCCTATCTTTGATATTTCCCATCCACAACAATCTTACCCTTGCTTCATTCATTAGACTTGTTTCCACCTAGATATTTCCTATGTGTAGATTAAATTCTTGCAAGTTTCTAAAGATCTTTCAACAAATCCACTTCATATATATTATCATGATTTGAATGGAAGTGTTCACATTGTTTACCTTTTGATTGATACACCAACCAAAGCCCTTCATATAAATGAACAACAATTGAATAAATAGAAAATAAGTTGAGGAAATCAAATATATATTTAAAAGTTCAAAATTTGAACTTCGTGTATTTCAGGGGTCACCATTTGATGGATTTTTGTTTGTGGTAGTGTCTCCCTCATTGAACCATATCTCTTGAGACATCAAACACTCCATGAGCCTTGCCCTAATTCCACAATGTTGCTTTAGGTGAGCACCAATGATGGAAAAGGTCGAGGAATTTTACATTGAAATCTCCATTTCATGGCTGAATTTGATCCCCTCAACATAAGAATCTTGTGACCATTCCTCTTTGTCTTATATACCATTTACTATCTTGACTCCTATGTGGGTAATAGTCAAATGATAGTAAACCATAAAAAAAGACCCTACTCACACAAATGTTTCTATCATCCACTTTTACTATATACTGTGCAGATATGACTTTGATCCCATAAGTGCAGATAGAAATGGTCTTTAATGTAATTAGGTTGTAGTAGTCAACATGGCACAAGCTGAATGTCCTCATTGACTTTCTTGTTCTTTGGTGTTATAATTGAAGACGTGAATAATCATGTCATCTACACCAACCACAACCCACTATATCTTGTCAGACCACACTGGAAGCTTCCTGTCTTTGAATGACTTCACCAAAGTCTATGACTGATAATTCCAAAAGCATATACTTCCAGAATAAAGAATTGCAAGAATCCATGGCTCTGTAGGATTTCACACGTTAAGATCTTTAGGAAAGTTTCCTCTTGATCTCAAACTAAAGAGGAAAGTTTGCAGATCGCCAAATGTAGATCAGATCTTAAAATCACTGCCAAATAAAAGACAAATCTAGGCGATTTGTAAAATCCAACATAAAGAATAACCAATGGAAAAATATGTGAATTGAATTTTCTTGGAAGTTTTTGAATTCATTTTAATGAACCCATTTTGTGAATATCCTATTTTTTTAATGGTTCTATTCCAAGTCTTGGTACTTCCGAGTTTCTGAACCTTGCAAAATTCATTTCATGGTGAAATTTGGCATCTTGGGGGTCTGAAACAGTAAACCATAGACTTAAAGCAAGTGAAAAGACTGACACTAGTGAGATCGAGCTATTGGCCTTCGATTTGAGCAAAAATATAAAAAAATGAAATTCGATGTCGAAAATACTTCTGAGTTTCTCTGTGTTTTGGTCTTCAGGCTTTTAAAATTGGCATAATTATCTAGTGATCAATGATCTTTGATAACTCCTCGAAACTCAAGCTGGTTGGTATGCAATTTGAGGTCTAAATAAAACTGTCATTGGTTTTAATGGTAATTGATTATCAACTTGAATTCCATCCAATCATCTAGTTTGAGATGGTTAATTTCTGAACCCAGGCCACTGGCATATGAAATGATGATATTCTGAAGAAATAAGTAGTTCTATAGGAATATGATTAAACAATAGACAACCATAACTCTGCAAGCTCAATAATGATATGGAATCGGTTATTGGACCTCACAATTGGAAGACTTTGTTCACATGAAGGCAATGATATAGACACACTGAAAACTTCCAAGTTTCCATTTGTTGAGCCACTTTTACCACTCTAGTGCTGCTAGATGAAGTAAATTGTCATGGGCACAAAAAATCCTCAACACCAGAAGATTTAGCACCCCAAGTGATTTTGTCATAATATCTATAAATCTATGAGTTAGTCCCTTAGAAAATACCCCACCACCTCTCTGAATAAACTCGCCTTAGTCTTCAATTGGTCATTAGTTATCCTATCTCTAACAAATTTCTATAGGCTTCTTACACTATGGTGATGCCTTTTCTCATGTGCCCAAGAGCAATGCTTATATTTCCGAGAATATCAAACCATAGGTTACAGGGTGGGTGGAAGGACTTATCCTATATCCACCCACCCACCCCCTATATCCAAGGGTTCGATACCATTTATCTATAGGGGTCTAGCTAAACCCCAAGGAATCAGTTAGGTGAGGCCAGTGTCTTGCCAAGAACTTGACTATGGGGATGGGTGGGGGGTATAATTTGCTTCAGTTGAAGGGCTTGACTAAGATCTTTACAAAAAAATGATAAGAGTTGTAGCAAGCAACACACTATGATGCATACAAATATCCTCATGTACATGAGCTACAATTCAAAATGCCATGTTTTAAATATTGCTCAAGGCAGTCATCAAAGAATCCCAAAATCTAATAACTCCTCTTGGTCTTTGTTTTGGTGACAACACCAATGATATTTTGAATAAGATCTCAAGCATATACAAAAGACTTATTCATATAATAGAATCTATTGCCAAATCACTTGTTTGACTATTGTTCAGTCTCCCAACATTTAGTTTTTAGAATATCAAAAGTCAATCTCACACCCTTTAAAGGGATACTTTCAAATGTCACCTCAAAAAATTTAGAACATTAGACCCAAACTTTGAGTTTGGGATTTGGAGAAGTTCAAATCTTTGCACTTTAGGAATGCAAGTTTCATTTTATAATTTACCACTCTAATTTTGAAGTTTGTAAAAAATAGGTTCTTGGGATCCCAACATGTGATTCTAGCTTTACAATAACATTGAAATAACTTCTCTAAGGAAAATTTAAGGTTTCAAAATTAAACCACCACATGATTTTTAAGTTTGTGAAATTTATTCATAAATTAACATTTAATCATTTTGGATAATGATTCACAAATAAGATCATTTGAGGATTTTGAAAGCTATTTTATAAATAGGTCAATTTAATCAAATTTTACAAAAATAAAAGTTATACCAATAGCCTCGTCAAAATAAGCCTAAATCAAAATTTTCAATTAAACAAGCAAAGATAATCAAATTAAGCTTATATATATATATATATATATATATATATATATAATGACTAAGGATTTAACTAAGCCCATGAATGATAGAACTTGATAATCTTGATTTTCAACTTTGTTGTTGAGAAGAAGCTTGTCAAATTCAAGGAATCTTTAAACTTCACAAGATGTCAAATTAAACCCACATGATCAATAGAATTGGTCATGAGACCAACTTGAAAAGGTGTAGGTGTTCAACATGACCATGAAATAAAATGACATGAAAATATGACTATTAGTGAAGTCAATGTTTTATAAATCTCCATAATAAAAGTGCCATTCAAACTTACAGCCAAAGGTAAATAACTACCTTTATGCCCTTGTGACATACTTGTACATAAAACATTAAATTGTGAGAAAAAATTAAAAACTTAGGATGATAACCAAATGCATGCAAACACCAATGATGAGTTTACAAGGAGCTCTACACAAATGAGACCTTAATTATGATGATCATACTAGATTACATGGACATGACCCCTTTGTGACAATGTGACATCCATGACACCAATTTATATCAAGAATCATTTGGAGTCTTAAGGCAATAAACCATATACCAACAAATGTAATATCATGCAAGAATAGACTAGAAATAATACAAGCCATTAAATAAAAAATAAAAATTCAAACCAAAGGCTAAAATGAAAAGTAAGATATGTCCAAAGGGGAAGAGATTTGGAATATTGACACAACTCATGAGAAGACAACTTGACCAATGATTGGAACATTGGTGATTGATAATCATTTATATAAATTAAGATGACCAAGATCATTTAAAGATTCAAACATGACTAGAATTCATTAACAAGAACTTGGTTACATGGTTATACTAAATGGCATAAATGCCTTTGAAATGATCTTAAATCTGATAAGGTGAATAAAACAACATAGTAGAGTGGAATAAAAGATTAAATTGTCACCCTAAAAAATTGACATGGAAATAAGGCCCCAATTGTAAATTGACTCAAGTCACATAAATGGACAAGAGAAGTTGGGCCTAAAGGGACCTTGGAAGCAAGGTCCAATAAAATGTGTAAGTTACATAATAATAAGTAAAGTGCAACATTCAAAAGAGTACATATTTAGACTCGTAGACCCAACCAAAGTAAAACTTAACACTTGTTGATAAGCATATGAACACCAAAACAATTATGTTAAATTATCCCAACACGTTTAATCACCTTGAGACCCTAAATAAAGAACTTCAATATCTAACTATACACCTAAAGACAACATTGGCTTAGGTCAAACTAATGAGACAATCATGCAACTCAAATTTGACTTTTCCAAAAGAGAAAATATGAAAGATGAATAAAATCCAAGAATAAAAAATGAAATACAAGGTTCCCTAGTTTTGAAAAGATAGGGGCATGTTGTGGAGGCAAGCACACCATTGATGCAATATTGTAGGAAATCCTCATGGGAAAAACATGGGAAACTTTGGTCATCTTATCCACCACCATTATAGTGGAATCATGATGAGAAAACATAGGAAAAACAACAATAAAATCCATAGAAATCATATCCCACATCCACTCCAAAACTCATATGATTACAAAAGTCCTATAAGATGTTGGTGTTCTACCTTTAACACTCAAGACATCTACCAAAATATTACATCTCATCCCTAACTATTTAAAAATTTAGTGTGCATCTTCTTTACATTAGTGTGAGTTACATAAGGTGCATGATGCACTTAAAACATCACCATGGTGTGAATATTGCCAAACAATGGAACATAAATATGAACAATATTTTGTGATAGTTTATCAAACTCAAGAGATAAACATGAATAATTTACCACGAGGGCCCTTTGAGACTCAATATCTACTTGAACCTCTCTATGGCATGGGTCTCTAGGAGGTTGTTTGAGAATGTGGTGCTAAAAATCTATGATCAAGGACACAACTAAGACTTTGTGTTGCATTCTACTCAAGGTATCCAAAACAACATTCTCTTTTCCTTTGATGTAATGAGCACCAAAGTCATATCGGAGTACTTATCTGAAAAATGCAAATAGAAACAAAACAAGCATGCAATTTCCTATTTAAAACTACTATAAACCTTTAGATAGATCTCAACAATGAAAGAGAAACATGAATTTAAGATTAGAACCAAAATGAAATGTTACCCAAAGCCTTCATTGTTTAGTGATATCCTCCTTTATAAATTGGAATTCAGATGCTCTCTTTGCTCAAAGATGACCAATTTGACAACATATACTTATCATAAGTGATGATTGATTTATTTGGATTAGAGGATGTGTAGACACCAAAATCTGGTTTAAGCCTGTGACTTCAATATTCTTCATAATTCGTATTCTTCATGGTCATGATTAAATAATGCCAATTATTTAATTATTCTCTATAGTCTTCATTTCTTCTATTAATTAAATAATCTTAATTATTTAATTAATTCACACTTTTCTTTATTAGATTTGATTAATTAAATAAACACTTTTTATTTAATTATGTTACTAATTAACCTTATCCTTCTTCTTCAATTAAATAAATTCTTATTTAATTCCCCCCCCCTTTTATCATATGTCAACTATAATTAAATAAATTCTTGTATTTATTTAATTATTCATTCAAACCCCTTCATCATTAAATTAAATAAATCTTATTTATTTAATTATTCTTCAAATATCAAATCTTGAATTAAATGAATTATTTAATTCATGAATTCTATTTTAACGCATTCCTCTATATTTAGATAATTGTGTGAGTTATCTAAGTATTCACTTTTACTCGACTCAAAGATCTATTCAAATCGCTCAGTTAACTCTTGATTTAATGTCTGAGTGGCGTTCTCGAGTAATCTCTTCTTCAAATCATTCAATCATCTAGTTCTAACTCATTTGCATGTACATGCGGATTAATTAAATATTCCTATTTAATTAATTAAACCTTGTCGTGCATTGAACAAGAGTTGCTTTAATCCATCTTCATCTTTGTCATGCAAAGATAATTCTTCTATTTTCGAATACCAAACTGGAAGATTAAATCATTTATTTAATCTTTAATTCTATTTCTAATTTGTATCACTCATGTCACTACTGACAGCTATCATAATGCATGTCTAATCAATTGATCTCAACCGTTCGTTGATCTTTCAATCCTGGCATGTCGTTCGAACAATCAATTTTCTATAAATTGATCTGGTCTTCATCATTCCAATCTCTCGCGGAATCTTATGACTTTTGAGAGCACTTATCTTGAATCTTCGATGTTTTGCTAAATCACTATCATAGGCTATACTTGCATGAACTTACGAGAAATCTGAGGACAATTATACTACAACAGCAAAATGGAGAAGGGCAATCGAGATGAATCATGGAAATACGTACGAATTTGGTGAGATTGTTCAAGTTTTATTTACATTTTTGACTTCCTTTGTTCTTTGTTGCTTAGCATTAGATTGCATTTAGATTTGTATTGCATGCTTGCTTTTAATCTTCTTTCTACACTTTCTTGGCGTTACATTTGGTGAACTCGACGTGAAGACACCATCTTTGCGTATCCGTAGACTTTTATTTTTATTTTTGCAGGTTTTTCGTACGGAACGATGCATCAGCTTGACGAAACGCCGCAATTGAAATTCCCAGACACATCAGCTTGACAAAACGATGCAATTGAAATTCCCAGACACATTAGTTAGACGAAGCGACGCAATTGATTTTCTGAACCGCATCTGACACCATAAACGATGCATCTGCAAATTCCTAAACTGCAACTGACAGGTAAATACCGAGAACGTAATTGCAGATAAAATCAATGCATCTGACTGGTAAAACAGCAACACAATTGACTGGTAACCTTTCGTTTCTATTTTCTGGAAATCTCAAAATTGTCAATTGATTTGTGTGTTACTAATGTCGGATTTTCAGCATGTGGGCTTTTTGTTTTGGAGTTAACAAGTTTTTGCAGGATGATTGACGAAAACGATACTGAAAACTACTAATGAATCTTTTTGCAGAATGCTTGTCGAAGACCTTAGTTAATTTTTTTGAAATAGATTGTTTGGTAGTGTAGCAAATCTTTCGTTTGGTTTAAAATTAACAAGTGTTTACTGTGTTTGGTGCGAAATCACAACTATGTATTACCCTCACGATTTGGTACAACGAAGTATCCTCTCCCCTTGCGCATTCGTGCGATCTTGGGTGTAAGAGAAACGATTACCAACTCTAGAACTTGGGCATGTTTTGGTGGGAAAAAGTACTCACTCCAGGACGACTCAGACCGGTAGCACCTTGAACCTGAGGGACTTCCAACCGGTATATAAAAGTGGATTCTTGGGGAAAGCCCAAGAATCACGAGTATGGTTCTGACGAGATGGATCTGAAAGGGGACTCTCGTCGCATGGATCATGCCCCACGAACGGAATGCCCATACTAAACACCTTTTTTTTTAGAGACCAACCATTTTTGGTCATTGCTTGGTATAGTGCAGGGTACAGTATCATGCCCGAAGACACTCACTACTGATCCCCTTGAGTAGAGATAGCAGTTCTTGGGAGGTCATTGCCCAAAGAATTCAAAATTGGTGTGCTCGAAAGATGTTAATGAGCCGTGGAGGGGAGCCAATTCCACCAAATTTATAAGCTATCCGCTCTCGAGAAGGAAAGGTGTTTATCACCAATCTGGGGTATTTCGGTGGGTTGTACCAAGTATACAAACCCTAGGCCTTTTGGCCTATTAGGATGTGCTTTTCTGTTGTCAACTTAAACGTTCTTTGAGTCCAAAATCAAAATTGAAAACACTTTTTCTTATGATTGCCATTGTTTGCCAAAATTTGATCATGGAAAACAGAATTCACAGTCACTGTCCAGTCAACACAGTTATACCAGTTTTTTAGTTATCTTTCCACAAGCAGTCCTTGAACAGAAACCTACAACGATTTGCTCAATTTTGCATCATTTAGGTTCATATAGTCATTACCATAGTTGTCCTAATTCAGAGTTGGGTCTCATCTTAGAATACATTTTTCCTTTAGAGTAAACTTCTAGGAAGGTCATTTTTACAAACTTTAGGATAGGTCCACCATCTACACTCTAGAAAAATCATAGCGTCAATGAAATATGTCATTGAACCTATACTTATCATTTTATCCTTTGTCCTACAGAGAGTCCTCCTAGCTCATCAGTCTAGTTAGGAAACTCAACTTGTCTTTGATCCTCGTCCTACATTGGTTCCTTGACTTAACTAAATTGACGCCTTGGTTAGACTTTAGGTAGTTGGTCCCTCCGTCTTGGGTTTATAGAATTGATTATTTTAGAGCCTTGCTTAGACTTTGCATCTTTAGATTTTAGGCTAGTGTCATTCTAGAACATTCCTTATTTTGCATCCAAAAAATTCCAAAAACATAGACTAGAGACATATTGTCCATAGACGTTGTTTTGCATTCTTTGCATATTGAGCTGATCTTACATGGTTGAAACTAGGTCTAAGAGAAGAGAGAGAGAAAAGATATCGAACCCAAACGAATTCATCAATCCATTTTCCTCAAGACCTCACAAGACTCTATTAGACAAATTCACCACTAGAAACACTCAAGGTCACATTACAACGGAAGACATAGAGGCTGCCGCACAAGACCCTGAGTTTGCCTCTTTTGTAGATGAGTACCTAGCAAACGACCGTCAACGATACTTAGCTAAATTGCTAGCTGAAGGTGCTACCTTACCTATAGGATTTGATATCAGCACCTTACAAACTCAACCTACACAAGGGACACATACAACGACTGGTAGTACTACTATACCTCAGGTCAGCACAACTATGCCATCTGGCACACCTACACAGAGTATGACAGTCCATACGTCCCCATTTGGTACATCTGGCATGAGATCAGGATTTAATTTCACTGTAGGAGGATCATCATCCACTCCCTCCGGTCCTCTTGTTGGGAGTAAAAGACCTAAAACATCAACCTCTACACCATATGTTGGTGTCACAAGTTCACCATCCCAGTCAACAACCATACCTAATGCCAGTGTCACGAGCACCATACCGCAATCAATGGCCATACCTAATGCTCAGGTCACTAGTACTATACCATGGACTACACAAATAGGAGGCATTCCCTCTTTCCAGTATGGCAATCAGAATCTATTCTCCCAGACTGGCAACCAAAATCCATTCACGCAGATTCTGAATCAGAATCCCTTTGCCCAGATAGGAAATCAAAATCCATTTACGCAAATTATGAATCAAAATCCTTTCTCCTAGATTGGTAGTCAGAATTCGATCCCAGGTTAATACCAATTTATGCATATTCCAAACCAGAACACATTTACCAACATTCTTAACCCAAATCCACCTCAAATACCAACGTTCAATCGAAACCCATCATGAGACCTTGTATTTTAGAATACATACACGGATCCGCATAATCCCCCTAGCGCATCTTTGACCCAAGTTGACGTCTTACAAACACAAATGCATGCACTACAAACGCAAATGGATAACATGTCGGTGTCAACTAAGAAATCTTTTTCAACAAAGGATATATGCCCATTTCCCTTTGATAGATCATTGTATATGACCCCTTTCCCTCATGGATATGTCATACCCAATCTCCCTAAGTACAATGGCAAACAGAATCCAATAGAACATATAAGGGAATTTTCTACCATATGCATAGATGTCGCTTATGACCCCACGTATCTTATGAGACTATTTCCACGAAGTCTTGTAGGGATTGCACTAGAGTGGTTTTCAGGTCTAGACTCTGGCATCAGATCTTAGGGTGAACTGGTTGAGCAATTTGTGGAGAAATTCTTCTTCAACATAGACCACGAGAAAAATATAGCAACCTTGTGTCACACAACACAAGATGAAGGTGAAACATTCATTGCTTTCTTCCAGAGATGGAGGACTATAGCTGGCCGGTGTCTTGTCGAGATACCTGAGAAGCAAAAAGTTACTATGTTCCAAGAAAACCTTCATGCAAAACTAAGGAGTAACTTAAGGGTACATTGTTGTACATCTTTTTCGGAATTAGTGGAAAAAGGGGTGATAATAGAAAAGGATCTCATTGAAAAATGTGAACTTAAGACATCAACATCCAATAGAAATCTAATCATGCAAAACACCCCCACTGAAAGAAACAGATTTTGGTCTCGCAACAAAAATGTCACAAATGATGGGGTAGTTGATGCTAAAATGTTACAAGCAGGATCACTCATCACATTACAAGGACCTCACACTTTTTCCAACACGCTTAATGCTATCAATCAACCTCCTAACATGGTCCAAAATACTCAACGTCCACAACAACAAAGGAGATTTAAAAAATGCGAGTTCACTCCCTTAGGGGAACCCATTGAGTCCGTATTCAAACAACTGTTACAACATAATCTTATACAGCTACAGGAACCAAGACAATATGATCTAGGACAATTCAAACCAGTTTGGTGGGATGATAATGTCTTTTGTGATTATCATAGAACTAAGGGACATAATCTACAAAACTGTCAACAACTGAAGAATATCATACAAGATCTTGTTGAAAGGAGAATTATTGAAGTTGGTGGGCAAAAACCAAATTCCTCAAACACTGATCATCAAGTCTTTTCTGATCCACTACATGACCATGGGAAAGGAACTACTCCCAGTTCGAGTACTAAGACCAATATGTTAGCCAACTATGCAAATATCAAGCATGATTATAATGGTGGCAAAATGATTCATTACCTTCGCGCTGCTGATGAGAATATTAATGCCATTACTATCAATACAAATCCTGAGTGCATGGTCAATACTCATTGTACTAAGATCACTATCCAAGGCCCTCCATCGCACCAAACACCACAACCTTCCAAGTTACAATATAACCTCCTTGACTAGTTGGCGAAGACCCCAACTCAAATCTCGATCTTGGAACTGTTGCATATTTCCCCTGAGCATCGATCTATTCTCGATAAGGCTTTATAGAACACCATGGTCCCTAATGACCTTGATGTCAATCCTTTCCAGGAAATGGTGGGCTACTTGACCAATAATCATCATGCCACATTTTCTGAACAAGACTATGAAACTGAAAAGATGAACCATAACGATCCTTTACATCTAGAAGTCCTTGTTGATGATACCAAAGTTAGACGAGTTTTGGTAGACGGAGGAGCAGGGTTAAATCTGTGCACTTTAAAACTAATTAAGGCATTAGGTATCTCAGAAGCATGCATAGACACGACCAAGAGTATTGTCATTAAAGCTTATGATGATGAGGAATGAAAATCAAAGGGGGTGGTAACCTTCCTATCAGAATTGGTCCTGCAGTAATGGAGACAAAGTTCCAGGTCTTGGATCTCACCCTTCCTTATAACCTTCTGCTAGGTAGACCATGGATTCATGCCATGAAGGCGGTCCCTTCCACGTATCATCAGTGTCTTAAATTCCCTTACAATGGAACATAAATAACTATAGATGGTGATTCTGATCCATTTCAATATTGCACCAATCTCAAAGAGATTCCCCAATGCTAAGTGCTAGTAAACCAAGAGGCTTCATCATCCAATCCATCTTCCTATGTTGATCCATCCACACTCACTCGAACATCTATTTCACCCTCAATTCCTACCACTCCTAGGGTTGAGATCCAAGACAAGGGTTGTGGAGAGTATTACCTGACGACATATTATTGTGTTATCCATTTGATTCCTCCTAAGTCATACGGTTTACCTACACCAGATAGGGGACAGTCTATGGTCACTATACATGTTCCTCCTACGACAACTTTCACTAAATGGGGAGAATTAAGCAAGGAGGCTGTAAATACGAAAGATGTCACCTCCTGGTTGTACAGGGAAGATGGTGAACAACCTCTCCCACTTGCTCACATTCCTACAGATCTATATGGAAAGGGTTTCAAAATCATGCAAAGCAAGGGATATGACGGATAGAGTGGTTTAGGCTTAAACCAAGACAGGAGGATTGAATTGATATTTGTTTCTCAATGGCCAAAAGGCGTGGGGCTAGGGTTTCAACCGATTAAGATTGGCGTTCCTAATACCACATCACCCTTACTTGAGGAAGTAAGTGCTTCAGAAGATATTAAGACATCTCACAAACCATTGGACCAATATCACTGTGACTCCCCCAACTCTAATGATTATGAGTGGGATTCCCTATCCTCTACCTCTTCCATGGACCTTGACAAGTTATTTGGAGAACTTGACTTAATGTTAAGTTCCTCACCAAATCCATTGAATTCCTGTCCACCAAAGAAAGTGACAAAGGAGGAGTGGTTTAAACACTACTATTGGGAATCACTTGATCCTACCTCTTGGCAACCTGATACATCTGTTTCAAATAATCAAACCTTGGCATTAGGCCCACCTATCAATCTGCCTAGACCTAAACCTAAGAGCAAACGAGATTTAGTACAAGACTTTTGTGACCATATGAATAACTCAATCCTTACCTTGACCCCATTAAACTTTGATAACTCCGACAATTACATGCCCTTAGTCTATCCCCAACTCATTGATTGGGACCAATAAGACACACCTGTCTTAGACATTTTTGAGAATGACGAAGCAATTGCTGAGTTCCTGGGATTACGAGAAGGCATACCTAACAGTGATCACAAGGCTGGTTTTACCATTGACTTGGACAACAAATCATATTTTGGGGAATTTGTTCAACCCTCCAGTCACAAAAATGAGAAAAAGAATAAACAAGATAAAAAGGACGAGTCTCTAGGTGAAAACCGAAAGGAACCTTTAGACAATGAAAAAGTAAAAAGAAAGGACACATCCGAAGGTGAAAACCTCTCTGAGGCACCTAAGGATGGAGGTTTGAACATTCTCCCCATTGCACAGGAAAATTCACCCATGCTCGTTGAAGAATTTGTAGAAGTCAACATAGGCACAAAAGAGAATCCTCGACTAGTTTATTTTATAGCATCATTGACAACAGAAGAGCAGCTAGAGTTCCACAACTTCTTTGCACAGAGACAAATAAATTTTGCTTGGTTATATGCAGACATGCCGGGGTTGGATCCTGAACTTGTTCTACATCACTTTCCTTTACAACTAGGTGTCAAGCCAGTTAAATAAAAATTGAGAAAAATGCATCCATAGATTGCTTTACTAGTCAAGGCAGAACTCAAGAAACTGTTAGACGTTGGTTTCATAAGATCAATCGACTATGCCAATTGGATCTCCAATCTTGTACCAGTCACTAAACCAACTGGGGGCATCCGCATCTGCACTAATTTTAGAGATATCAACAAGGCTTGTCCTAAGGATGACTTCCCTTTTCCTAACATAGACATGATAGTTGACATGACAGCAGGATATGAGATGTTGTCTCTTATGGATGGATTTTTAGGATATAACCAGATCAGAATTGCAACTAAAGACCAACCTAAGACAACTTTCCCTTGTCCTTGGGGAACGTATTGCTGGAATGTTATGCCCTTTGGACTCAAGAATGCTAGAGCAACCTATCAACGTGCCATGACCACTATCTTTCATGATCTAGTACACACTCTTATGGAGGATTATTTTGATGACCTTATTGTTAAATCCAAGACAAGGGCAGAACATTTACAGGTTTTAGACAAGATATTTCAAAGGCTAGAGAAGTATAAAGTGAGACTCAATCCCAAGAAATGTGTGTTTGGAGTCAAGTCATGAAAGCTATTAGGCTATATCATTTCCAGACAAGGCATTGAAGTGGATCTGGCTAAGGTAAAAGCAATCATCGACATGCCTCCACCCACTAATCTCAGTCAACTAAGGACACTACAAGGAAGATTGCAATCCATCTGAAGATTTATAGTGCAGTTAGCAGATAAGACACATCCTTTTCAACATCTACTAAAGAAAGGAGTACCCTTTGCATGGACAACTAGGTGTGGAGAGGCTTTTCAACTAATTAAGGAATATTTACTCACACCACCAGTCTTAATGCCACCTATTGAAGGAAGACCGTTGATTCTTTATATTACAGCAACCCATTCATCACTTAGAGCATTGCTTGCACAGAATGACGATGAAGGTCATGAAAGGGAAGTCTATTATATCAGTCGGACTTTGGTAGGTTATGAGCTCAACTATAGTACCATTGAACGTTCCTGTCTTGCAGTAGTATTTGCTACCCAAAAATTGAGGCACTATATGCTAAACCATCAAACAATGTTGATTGCTAAAATAGACCCTTTGAAATATCTTCTCAGCAAGGCAGCATTAACGGGGCGGCTGGCCAAATGGGTTATGATACTTAGTGAGTATGATATCCAGTATGTAGAAAGAAAGGCTATTAAAGGACAGGTCATTGTTGATCAGTTAGCCGACGTGCCAATACAGGCAGATCACCCATTAGTGGCAGACTTTCCTGATGAATTTATATTTACAATTGACACAAACATAACATGGAAACTATACTTTGATGGCTCACACAAAAATCATGGCTCAGGGGCTGGTATACTGTTCATCACACCACAGGGTGATTCCATCCCTAAGTCATTCAGGATTGCATTTCCATGTACTAACAACATAGTAGAGTATGAAGCTCTAGTGACATGGTTACGCATGGCAGTCAAGTGGAAAATTAAGAATCTACAGGTATATGGTGATTCTCAACTAGTAATCAGACAGGTAAATGATGATTATGAGACTAAGGATGAGAAGCTTGCTCCCTACAAATGCATGGCTGATAGCTTTAAAGAGTACTTTGACAAGGTCAAATTTCATCAGATACCTCGTGTTTTAAACAGGGCAGTAGACGCTATGGCTACAATTGCATCACTTCTCGACATTCCTAACAATGTGCCTAAGTTTGAGTTCTGGTTAGAACAACTTTTGGTCCTAGCCTACGATATCCCAGATTTTGAAATGGTGTGTGACATTGTTGGTCCTAATTCCCCATGGTACAAAGAAATCCATGACTACCTTCATGCCAAAGTCATACCCACTGGCCTATTAAATAATCAACGTAGGACATTCCTCCTCAAGTCAGCCAAATACACCATTGTCGGAGACACCCTATATAGACGCGCCTTAGATAATACCCTACTGAGATTTCTTGATTCTAATGAAGCACAAGCAACCTTGCATGGGGTGCATGAGGGTATATGTGGTTCCCATTCTAGCGGTCCTACCTTAGCCAAAAAGATTATGAGACTGGGTTATTACTGGCCTACTATGGAAAAAGACTTATATGTCTTTGTAACGAAATGCCACCAATGCCAAGTTCATGGAGACTTGATACATGCGCCAGCACAGGAGCTCCATTCTATAACGTCACCATGGCCCTTTTCCCAATGGGGACTCGACCTCATAGGTAAGATCCACCCCACATCATCTAATGGACACAAATTCATTATCACTGCCACTGAGTATTTGACGAAGTGGATTGAAGCCATTCCTATGACTTACATTATCGGCACACAAATTTCTAAATTAATCCTGAATTATATCATTTGTCCGTATGGTGTCCCTCAATCCATAATTACCGATAATGGACGCCCCTTTAAGAATCAAGAAGTTTGTCATCTGTGTGATGAATTTCATATTCAACATCACTTTTCCACTCCATACCACCCACAAGGTAATGGCCAAGCAGAGGCATCTAAAAAAACCATCATTAGAATCCTCAAGAAGACTGTCAATGATGTTGGTCGCAACTGGCATTTACAGCTTAACCCGGCCTTATGGGCTTATCACACAAGTATCCACACTCCTACTGGTGCCACTCCTTACTCACTAGTATTTGGTTTTGAAGCTATTCTTCCGATTGAGGTCAAGATTCCTTCCCTAAGGGTATCCTTGAAAGGCCACATTGATGATGAAGAGTATCAGGTATCGAGACTCCATGAGTTAGAGTTCCTTAATGAGCGAAGACAGAAAGCACTAGACCATCTCCAAGCATATCAGAATCGCCTTCATCGTAGCTATAATAGGAAGGTCTTGAACATAAACTTTGACATTGGTGACCTAGTTTTAATGGAGAACCCAAAGAATCAAGCAGAAAGAGACAAACCAGGAAAGTTTGAACCAAATTGGTTAGGACATTATATTGTTACAGAAGCTTTTGGATTAGGAGCGTACCAACTCTCTACTCCTGAAGGGGAACCATTGTCCTCACCAATCAATAGTCTTCATCTAAAGAAGTTCAACGCATAGCTTTTGAGAGCCTTGTCTTATTTAGCAAAAATTACAAAAAAATCAAAAAATCAAAAAAATTGTTACCAAGGTGAAAACCTAGCAAACAGGCATCTTGGTAACACCAAAAAAATTAGATAATCCAAAAAATAGTAAAGACAAATAATTCATCCAATAGTGAAAACCGCTTCAGTGGTGCTTTGGATAGGTACCATGGTGAAAACCTGGCAAACAGGCGCCATGTGTAGTTGATTCTGCTCCTTTGTCTACTATTATTCTAATCTAGCACATCCCTGTGCATAGTCTACTTCCCTGTACATACTACCTATCCTTGTACATATCCCTTATCTTTCATATGCATCGCTTGTATATACCATTCATAATAAGTGGTAGTTTTTTCCATAACCTGGAACGATTGACATTGAGTGCATTTCATATCCCCCATTTTACCCTATTCATAATCAATTGGTCTTATACTCGACTGGGGGAAAACACTTGACATGTGTCATATTGATTCTTCCATTGGCTGTGTTGACGACGTAAAACCATAGAAAAATCCACAAACATCACAAAATGACCTGAGAAAACACAAAAACATCAGAAAACTTCAAAAAGACAAAAAAATCAAAACATTTTGAAAATCCAAAAATAGAGTCAAAGTCAGTCGCACTTGTCATTCTTTGTCATTTGTCGAACTACGTTGCCTCTGTGACTGGATGTAGGCAAGGCTATTTTCCGATGTGCCCCCGAGGCTTTAGGTCAGTCCGTTTAGGTTTGTCTGTATAAAATCATGATTTAATCCATAAGTCTATATGACAAGGTCATTCATCATGTCGAACTATGAGGTCTCTGCGTGTATAATGTAGGCAAGGCCATCAATCGATGAGCCCCCGAGGCCGCACTAGGTTAGTCCATTAGGGTTCATCACATTCACTCTCACACATGTCTTCTATTTGTAGTCAGTCTTGTCAGTCAAGTCAAGTCGAACTACGAGGTCTCTACGTGTACAACGTAGGCAAGGCCATCAATCGATGAGCCCTCGAGGCCGCACTAGGTTAGTCCTTTAGGTTTTTTTCGTCACACACAGTCAATTGTCCACGCATCGTATCAAGTCATGCATCAATTTGGTGAACACATCAGCAATGTCTCTAAGTCAAATCAAATAACTTGCCAAATAGAACAATCAAAATAGATCAACATATGTCTGCTACAGGATGTGTCCTTCCTGGAAATAGACATCATCACGACAACCATCCAGTATCTTATCTAGGATGAGTCCTTCCTGAATACAGCTATTGGCATGGCAATCTATGTCTTATACAGGATGAGTCCTTCCTGCATAATCGACATTGTCAAACAATCAAACATAGCCTTACACAGGTTATCACATCAATTGCATCTAACTCAACGTCTTATACAATACATGTCTTTCTGAAACCAAGCTTTGTCATGCCTTATATAGATAGTCATAACATTGAAACTAGAATCACAGTCTTATCTGGTATGTGTATCTCCTAACGTTAGGCTCTATCAATCAATCCTTCTATCACTCAACACGAATCAAACAAACAGATCAAGTTTTGGCAAAAACTTCACTGGCTTATTTATCTTATCATTTATCTTGAATTAATGACTAGGAATTATGTTACTAGCTTTCTCAAGGATGTCCCATGAAGGATTTAGAGAAGCAACGATGTATCAGAATTTTTTTTTCTTTGACTGTTGTCTGTCGACTGTCTTTTAAATTTGATTTTGAGTCATGTTACTAGTTTCCTCAAGGATGTCCCATGAAGGATTTAGAGGAGCGATGATGTCTCATGACTTGTCTTTTCTTTTTTTTGCTGTCTATGGTTTGTCTTGATAAAAAGACCAGGGAAAATTGTGCCCTTAGTATGAGTTAATGACAATCCTTGTCTGTGACTGATTGTTATTAACAAGTGGATGACCTTGCACACCTTGATCTATCTCATATTATGGTGTTTGTCTCCATTTTTATAAGTCCCGCCCAATGATGATAAAGTGCAATACCTTTTGTGATACAGCGAAACATCGAAGATTGCTAATACTAACATCTATCGCATCTCTTTCGTTATTTCTCAATCTTTCTTTCTGTACTAACAGTTCTTCTTTCTCGCATTATGACGGAGTCCTATGACACAACAATATAAGTCATCCTGCATACACATACATGTTAGAAAAATATATACATATAGGCATTTATCATATTTACGAAATCATGGCATAATAGACCTCCATCATCATACAATACATATCATAAACATTCCATGTACAAAACAAATGTAAATACATGCATCACATTACATTTGTATATCATCATATGTAGCATGCATTGTACATATAACATCATAATGCATCTCATAATTATAAATTGCATACATCACATAGAATCAACATTATCTCATTAGCTGCATAAACATCATAAATTAAATATGATCATCCATCACATAGGCATATCATATAAACATCACATGTATAAATAAACAATTGCATAATCAATAAATAGAAATGCATATCATGAGAATCGCCGCTAATGTCATATATATATATATATATCGCTCAACCGTGTCACATCACAATGTCATAATGTATCAATAATACATGGAAGCCTGCAGGCTATAGAATCATAATATAATGTCTCGATACATATCAAGAAGTATTCCTATCCTGAACTACCACTGCTATCATGGCTAGAGTACGTGGATGAATGGTACGGGGAACCCGATGACCTGTGCGCTGAGGGAGGCTTGTCATACGGACCTGCTCTGCATGGTTGCTCCACACCCTTTGTACTAATTGTCCTGGTGTGGGTCCTAGTCTGTGACCTGCTGCTACGTGCCTGTGAGAAGTTGGGAGCCCGTCTCTCTAGAGGAACCTCTGCCTCATATAAATCACGGTAATAAGTCTCTCTCTCCCCAGCTCTGACTAGCTCTTTGGCAAAGGCAACTGTTGGCCCAGTACATAAAGCTCTAAGCTCTGAAAATCTCTGCTCCGTCTCCTGTCTCCGAGCTATGGCCTGATCCCTGTCCATCACTGCTTTGTCCCTCTCCATCTGATACACATCCCTCTCAGACATCAGAACTCTCATCTGCTCCTCCAAGGATGCAACCTAAGCACGTAATGTAGCAGCATCGGGATCCACTGCCCCTGTCTCATCCTGCTTGTCCCTCGCTACCCCATCCTCCTCCTCATCCAACTCCTCCAAAATCCGGTCTTGGATCTCTCTCTCATGATCATCATCCTCCTCATCGTCCTCCTGATAGGCACCCAACAAACCTAGGGCATCAATCTCTGCCTCCTCTCGCTCTGCCTCCTCCTCTACAGGAACATTTGGAATGGCCTCCTCTCTGGGATGCTCCTCCTCTTAGCCAATCTCTGCATGAACCTCCTCACCACCTCGTCTAATATCCGGCATGGCCACATCCTCCTCTCCCTATCTCTCCTCCCGAATCTGTGATGGTGGTGGCCCTCGTCCCCTCCATCCACGTCTCCCTCTCCTACCACCTCGCTGACCACCTCTACCATCGTCTCCATCATCACCCCGACCTCCTCTACCTCCCTAACCTCTGGCTCTGCCACTCCTGCCTCGTGGTCCTGTCCCTCGCCGCTCTACTGGTGTGGCTGATTTGGATTTGTTAAAGGAATTGGCCTATGCACGACCCACCACTGATCATACTCCTCTGTGGTACCTAGGTCTGTTGGACCATCTCTCCACCCCCAACAAACTGCCTGTAGTGCATCGATGTCTGCCTCGGTCATAGCCACTGGAATCTTTGGACCCCATAGGGGGACCTCTCGCGATGACCTCGTGAACTCAGCCCGTCCTCTCAACACATCCTGTCTCTCTCCAAACTGCCACAGTACACGATCTGGCAAGTGACGCTCTATGATGTGGACATGTGACACTGTCTGCCCAATCAAGTACTGTATCTGTTGGCAAAAAGGTAGGTGCTCATCCTCATCGAACTAGTATGCACATCCCAAGTATGGCCTCCATGTAAACTGCACCATCGTGTCTATGGCATGCCTGAAGTATCCTGTATCTCCTATGTGATGCTGCATGTTCTCCCCCGCATAACATAAGGTGTAGGGGGCTCCATGCGGTACATCTACTGTCACTGGTGGCCGGAAGATCACAATGTGTTCCCACGCCCATACCATCAGGAGCGTGGTACCACAACTCATGGACTGTGCCTCTCGGTAGGCAATATCATGTAAGTGAAAGTACAACATCCCAAGCAAATAGGGACCCCATGCATACACCTCATGTCTCTCTAGCATCCCTACAAGCATCTCCCCCCACCTCACAGGAAAACCATGACCTCGATGGTCCAGAAGTACTATCCCACTTATCAATGTGCATAATAGACAGTCCAACTGCCTATACCTCTGTGCTAATATGCGCCATCTAATCTCATAATGGTCAAATCCTAGCTGTCTGATGTTCGCATGTGGGTAGTATCGACACATCTCGGCAATACCCCTCTGGGTATCATAGCTCACCCGTGTACCTCTGATTGGAAGTCTGAGGATCCTGTACACATCCTCCAACATAACTGTGGCCTATCCAGTAGGCAAGTGAAAGGATGATGTCTCTGAGTGCCACCGCTCGCATAGTGTTGTCAATAAACCACGATTCGCCTGAATCTGGGGCATATCTGTAACATGAAGCAGACCTAGGTGCCATAGAAACCGTCGCTCTGCACTCCACAAGTTGTCTCTGAAACGAAAAGTCGTCGGTCTCAACTCTCGTGTGTATACACTGTCCAACACGACCTGCAATGGCATTATGCATGCCTCATGTCAGCAACAAACATCTATCCTAGTGCAAAATGACTAAATTAACTGTTATTCAAATGCGTCGTTATTTTGCAAATGCGTCATTTGTTAGCACTTGCGTCATTATTTTACATATGCGGTGCATGAAAATCAAATGGATCGTTTAATTAAACAAATGCGTCAATATTTGTCAAATGTGTCACTTTACGATGCATATGCATGCATAATCACAAATGCGTCGTCAAATGCAAATGTTTCGAATTAAATGCACATGCATCAAAGAAAATTCAAATGTGGTGCAAAATAAACATATGCGGTGAACTTAATTGCAAATGTGTTGATTTTTGTCAAATGTGGTTAACTAGATTTCAAATGCGTCGAACCGCATAACATCTACGTTAATCTACACATGTCTTTTTGCATATGCGTTGATCCGCATGCAAATGTGTCATTTGTGCATTCACATGTGGCATTTTAATAAAATAATACATGCTAAAAATTCAAATTAAATGCCTACAAATACACGCAAACTAAAAATTTCAAAAGACAAGTTCGGGGTACATACCGGGGGGTCCGCGTTGGCTAGCTGCCTGAAGGTCTGGATCCTGTATGTGCGATGGTGAGTGTTTGGAACGGGAGACATCGTCGCTGTGGGTGCAGAACAAAATCTCAATTCCAAAGCTAGGTGGGTGAAAATGACTTGGTTTTTACCCCAATTTCTATATATACCTAGGCTTTTGGTGGCATTCTTTTCTACTGGCCACGTCAACTTCCAATTTCAATCAACCCGTACCCATCCATACCACTTCTAAATTCAATTCCGTCAATTTCATTGCATTACTAGCTATCCAATGGACTAATCAGGATCATTTCCAAATTTTTCTGACCTTTTTCAAAAATTTGTCAATTTTCCCGAGGGGGCATACCTTCACTTGTTCAAACTGAGGCATTATTGAGGCATATTTCTTATCGATTTTCTTTGACACAATGTTGAAATGACATTGTATGAAAGAGGGGCAAGTGTAGACACCAAAATCTGGTTTAAGCCTGCTACTTCAATATTCTTCATAATTCGTATTCTTCATGGTCATGATTAAATAATGCCAATTATTTAATTATTCTCTATAGTCTTCATTTCTTCTATTAATTAAATAATCTTAATTATTTAATTAATTCACACTTTTCTTTATTAGATTTGATTAATTAAATAAACACTTTTTATTTAATTATGTTACTAATTAACCTTATCCTTCTTCTTCAATTAAATAAATTCTTATTTAATTCCCCCCCCCTTTATCATATGTCAACTATAATTAAATAAATTCTTGTATTTATTTAATTATTCATTCAAACCCCTTCATCATTAAATTAAATAAATCTTATTTATTTAATTATTCTTCAAATATCAAATCTTGAATTAAATGAATTATTTAATTCATGAATTCTATTTTAACGCATTCCTCTATATTTAGATAATTGTGTGAGTTATCTAAGTATTCACTTTTACTCGACTCAAAGATCTATTCAAATCGCTCAGTTAACTCTTGATTTAATGTCTAAGTTGGTTCTCAAGTAATCTCTTCTTCAAATCATTCAATCATCTAGTTCTAACTCATTTGCATGTACATGCGGATTAATTAAATATTCCTATTTAATTAATTAAACCTTGTGCATGCATTCGACAAGAGTTGCTTTAATCCATCTTCATCTTTGTCATGCAAAGATAATTCTTCTGTTTTCGAATAACAAACTGGAAGATTAAATCATTTATTTAATCTTTAATTCTATTTCTAATTTGTATCACTCATGTCACTACTGACAGTTATCAGAATGCATGTCTAATCAGTCAATCTCAACCATTCGTTGATCTTTCAATCCTGGCATGTCGTTCGAACAATCAATTTTCTATGAATTGATTTGGTCTTCATCATTCCAATCTCTCGCGAAATCTTATGACTTTTGAGAGCACTTATCTTGAATCTTCGATGTTTTGCTAAATCACTATCATAGGCTATACTTGCACAAACTTACGAGAAATCTGAGGGCAATTATACTATAACAGCAAAATGGAGAAGGGCAATCAAGATGAATCATGGAAATACATACGAATTTGGTGAGATTGTTCAAGTTTTATTTACGTTTTTGACTTCCTTTGTTCTTTGTTGCTTAGCATTAGATTGCATTTAGATTTGTATTGCATGCTTGCTTTTAATCTTCTTTTTGCACTTTCTTGGCATTACAGGATGCTTGAATTTATAGATTTTAGGAACAAGGAATGGATGAAAAATATTTGACTGTGAGATAAAAGGTAGAGAATTGTTGAGAGGAATTCCCTAGGATTTAGGAGAGGATGAAGGCTAGAGATGAAGGTGGCCATTGAAATGTGAATGGATAGGATTAACTTACCAACTAAAAGTAAGTAGCTGTGGGAAAGAGGGGAATTAGGGACAAGTGTGCCTAAAAAGGAATATAACTTTGAAATGCATTGAGAGAATAATGGAAACATACTAACAAGTGTTCTTAGGTTCCCAATATTCTTGGAATGTGTTGAGAGAATAATGGGTGCATAAGGACAAGTATTCCTAGGTCCCCATTATTCTTGGAAAGTGGTAAGAGAATATAGGCTTTAATAAATAATAATATTATTTAATTATTTTAGCCACATGGGTGAGGTGGATAATAGGTGGAAATGGGTAATCATTTATTTATTTATTTGTGACGAGATGGAAAAGGTGATCAATAAATTAAATAGTAGGGTTATTTAATTTAAGTGATGGATTTTAGGTGAAAGGGATATGTTATAGGTTAATTAGGACTAGGTCAATGGGATGTAGGCCTAGGTGATGAAATTAGTTGATTAGTGATTAAGTGGTAGGTTTAGTGATGATGAATAGACCTAGGGAATATTTTAGGTGTCTACATTTTGCACAAAAAACTCCTTCCAACAATTCTAATGAGTATTCAAATTTGGATAGATAAAGATGTATTGAAGGATATGATGATTTGTGCACAACTCAAATTGATGGCCTAAGATAAAACGTCTCCAATGCACCAATGCATGGATAGATGCTGCCAACTCAAGATCATGTGATGAGTAATTGAGATCATAATATTTTATCTTATAGTACTCATAAGAAATCACATGATCCTCTTGCATGAGGACATACACTAACCCATCCAACAGAGAATCAGTACAAACCATAAAGATTATCGCAAGATTATGTATTGCAAGGGTTGGTGCACATGTGAGCTATTTGTCAAGGATTTAGAAGGATATTTAATACTATTGTTGTGTCTTACACACACAACCCATTGAAAATGAGGACCCCCCTCTTTTTTCTTTCACTTTGTGTTTGTTTGAGTCAACTTTCCTAGTCTTGATTTTTGGAAGTTGTTCTTTTTCCTAAGGGAGTTTGTAAATCTTGGTCTCTGTGATTAGGATAGTTTTGGGTCATTTGGGCTTTTTAGGTTAATTTTGGATTCTATTGAGGGGTTATAGATTTTTCATGCCCATCTAAATATATTCTACATCCCATAATGTCCTCATTCATTTAAATCCCTAGAGTGTTTTGAAATTTACAAGTTTATAGTCTATTGTAGAATTTGACCCATATAGGGATATGTCCCTTATTTACCAAAATTCTTGTAGTATCCATCTCCCTATCGGAGCTCCACAAATTTATAATTTTGTGAGTGTTTAGGTTTAGTGGTTGCCACTTTGTCCTAAACAAGAGGTCATTAATTGTGAAATCAATTTGAAGTATATGAGTCTTGGTCATGGATTTTTCTACTCATTTGTATCATTTGTAATTCTATTTCTCCATATGAGTGAGCTCTTTCAATCTATGAAGTACTTCTATCTATTGAGGTGATTATTAGATTCGTTTTCTTGTGCATCCTCACTACCTATTCAATCTAGTATATTGGTTACTCTTTGACCAAGTTTTCTAAAAAAATGTTAAGAGTTGTACATATGAAAATGGTGCGCCAGTTTAGGGTTTTGCAGTCATTTTTTTTGAAATATTTAAATTGCATGTTTGTGGAATTGCATAATTTAAATGGTAAATTTTGTATTGATGTCAATCTATGTAGGTTTGAGTTGGAATAGGGTATAAATCTACATATTTTTCAATTGAATGAATGCCCTAGATTAAGCCAATCAAATGATAGGATGTTCCCTAAACAAGATTTTGTCATGATAATTAAAGTGAAGGTCTTAGCAGATTAGGGTTTTGGTGTATATGCTTGAAATATTTGAGATCCTTAATGAAATATATGAAATGGTTTGTGCAATATTACAAAACCCTAATATTTAGAAGACACAATAAAATTTAAATTTCCACATCATGCATTGATTTATTACAAAAGTTTTATCATATGTTGAATATATCATTGAACACCTTATTTTCCCATACTTTCCATGCGTATATGAAACTTCGCAATCATATTTCATTTTCTCTAAATTCATGTGTGATTCCTTGGAATTTTCATTACATGGATTGAGTGGTCATTAGGATATATCCAAGCCCCTTCAAAATTTCGCACCATCCATTACTCCCACCAATTTCTGCAAAACGTCTTATAGTTGCAAAAAATATTTATAAATTTTTCATTGAATAAATTCAGTATCGAATGGGATATATACCATATCACTTAAAATCTTCGCATAAGTTTGACTCACCCCATTATTTCACAATTTCCACAATCTTCCAATCATCCATAATTTATATTCTCATTTAGGTGCCTTGCACGGATATATCCCTTTCCTATTGAAAGTTTGCAATGTTTGTGCCTATTGATATTCTATGTGATCATTCATTTACCCTTCCATTTGTACTCCATGCAGAAATTCCCCCTATTGTATATGTTATAATTATAATGAACTAAGGGGCTTGCAAGTTGAGTTGAAATGTTATATCCACATGTACTAGGAAATCCCCCAAGTTAAAATGGGTAAATATGTTTGGAAGGCATAGTTTTTTTTAGGATTGATAAGCATTAGTTCCCACATCCCTAATTCCATGAAAATTTCACAAATCCTATTACCTCATAAGTTCATAATGACTTAATGAGTATCTAAAATGATTATTTCAATATGGGTTTTGCAATTTCTTATAGGATTTAACTTGTATACATTTGAATTGACAAATGATTTTTCCTTATGTAAGTTGTGATATTTTGATGACTATGAATGTTTGGTCTAATATATTTTCTGCATAAATAATGGTTTATAAAATATGTATTAATTTTTTTTAAACAGATCTAATGTCAAGAGTTACTGAAATGAAGTTTGAGTTCATAGGGAGTTCCCCTTTTTCCAAAATCGTCGCTAGATAGAACTTTGTGGGAGACATCAACCTAGGGCATGTAGATTTGATGACTTTAGACAAAAAATATTTCAAAAAAATCTCACTCCCAAGGATAAGAGGTTGGTCAATAATGAAATTTCACAAGTTCTTGTTTTTCCCACATTAGTCTAGTGCCCAAAGATAATTATGAAATGTTGAGAGCACTATTTTTTAGAGTCTAAGAAGATTATTGTTGTTGATGGATGAATTTTAGTAGTTCTATCTATTGAAGAAAGTATAGAGGATTTTGAGATTCCAAACCATCTCACCATGACAAAAATAAATAAGGAACACGGCAAGAAAATGTATGACCAATGGCTTTAGCAATATTTGAATATTATTAATGAACATTGGATGAAGAAGTCTAAGTTAATAGTAGCTAAGATACCCAAAAATATGTACATGAGTAACTTCATTTTAGAGATAAATTATTTGGTCACTTTGCTAAGAAGAGTTAAGGGCATAAGGACAACTTATACCTTTGAAGGTTGGATGTTCTACTTCATTGAAGAAGTAATAAAAGGTGACAAGAAAATATACTAGGAAAAACTCATCAGTGACAATATTCACACCCAGTTTATGATGTTAAAAGACATTGAATTTTTTCACATGACAGATCATATGTTGTGTATATGCTAGAAAAAAACTTTAGATATAGAGGGTTAACATGTGTGGGAAATATTAGTAATTCTCGAGGCCTCAATTTTAGTTGCACAATTATTAATCCCATTACAAAAGAGTGAATGATGCATTCATAATTTAGATTACAAGGATGTTGGAAGGAGATTTGAGATAAAGGTTGTCCAACTAGGCTATGCAACTTGTCCATAGGTTTGGTTATTGGTACATTCAGTTTCCAAAATTCACATATTTGAGAATAGAAGGTTTCCTAGGAGCACATATAGGCTTCCCAAGTATCCCATTGATAAGATAGTGTTGTTGGAAATAACTAGGAAATTATGTATTTTGAATAAACTTCTCAAGTATATGTATCGAGATGGAGTCCCTTACCCTCTAATTGTGGGAAAATGATCATTTCACTACCCTTCTTCCCAATATGCAAAAGATATAGAAATGCAATATTTTCATCTAGCATTCCCCCATACCAATTTTTTTTTTTATCCTTATGAAAAGTTAAAAAAGAACATTAGAAGGAAGTATAGACATAAGCTAGACATTCAAGATTATTGGTAAAATTGTTCAAATGAATATGAAGTAAGGAAAAAGGTCATATTCAAGGTTTCCTTTGGATTATATCAAAAAAATTCAAGTAATCATGGTATTAGACCAAGTGGTGGATGAGGGAGAGCTAGTTTAACAAGGATAATATAGGGAGATACTTGAAAAATCAATTATGTTTCCTGATTGGTCCAAAGAAGAAGTGCTATACCTCGATGAGATAACAGAGCTACTCCTCATTTTCACTAAGAGATAGCATGTTTTGGTTATGTGGATTGATTTTTGACTTAGATTGATTGTGTTAGGATTATAAGTGATAGTATGTTGGAGTTGTGATATGGGGTGCAACTTTGGTGGATGATGTTATGATTGTTGGGAATGTAAGGATGGATGTTAGATGTAAGTGGTTGAGAGATGTGGGATATATGTGGATGTGCTTGGGTGTTGGACATTAGAGTAGAGATGTTGAAATTTTGAATGAAATATTGGTGGAATAATGGATTGGTGATAGTGTTTTTAATAGTGTTTTTGTGTGTATTGAAGTTGGGTGAAGGTGTTTGTGAGATGTGAGATGGTTGTGATGATGTTGGTGGGTTAATTATTGAAATGGGGGTGATCGTGTTAGTAGATGTGTTATATAAGGGATTGGTTATTTTCATGGTGTATGTGGGAACTTGGGTATGCATGGGAGGTAATGATAATTGCACTTAATTAGTTGGTATGAACGATTATGGGATAATAGGTGGAATTTTTTTAGATGTGAGATAAGTTTTATTGGTAGGTTGGATGGTGAAAGGGGTTTGTGGTATGATATTGTCGGTATGTGGTATAGAAGAGTTGTTTTGTAATGTCATGTAATGTAGTATGATGTTAAGATTGTTAGTAGGTGGTATGATGGGGTTGTGTTGTGATATGGATGATGGCATGATGTTGTTGGAGAGCTCATTTACCCTAAGGTTGATGGTGAAGTATTATCGGTAATATCTTGTATGCATGTGGGGTTGACGATGTCTTCTAAAGTAGGAATAAACCCTAATGAGGATGGTAGTGTGGTTTGGTAATAATTTGGGATGACCAAAGAAGAAGGCATGTCAAACTCATGTTGAGTATCACCCGTGGTTATGGGAATGTTTAAGTCACTTTGATCAAACTCTCTAATATTTCTATGTAGAAATAGAGTATCAAAATATTGGTGAATGATGTGTGGGATGAAAAAATGGAAGATTAATGATCTAGTAGCAATTCAAAAGCACTTGGGTGGTGATGACACAAGTAAAAAGGAAAAATATCAAAAATTAATTTTTGGTATTTTCTATGTTTTAGTAAATCACATTTTCGGAGGCCTTTAGAGAAAAATTTGGGGTCAAGATTGTCATCGGTCCCTTGTAATGGTTTCCAATCTTTCCAACGATGTAAATAAGTCATAATTTCAACCATTGAGCTAGGAATTATGACCTTGTCAAGTTGGGGCAGTAATGAATGGTATAATTTATGAATCTTAACCCAATATTTTAACAATGAACTCAGTTGGGATGCCTTAGATCTATCTATGTATGCTAGTAGTTCTCAGGTTTTCTTGGTTGTAGGTTTATTTGTAGGAGTAGAGGATCTAGTAATATTAAGAACCCTAATGACAAAATAATTACATTAGAGAACAAATAAATTTCACCATAGGAGAGGATAATTGCATTAACCAGAGGTTCAATTATGAGATTCTGAGAAATAATGGATGATATTTATGTTTCCATGGTAGAATTGGTGATATGACAGACTCAAAAAATTGCACCACTTTAAGCTATAGTTGTACCACTCTAAGCAACAATTGTGCCACTCTACAACATAATTGTGTCACTCTCTAGCACAATTGCACCACTATGTGGCACAATTATGCCAAAGCAAGGTGTAAATGCACCAAAGCATTGGTAATTGTGCCAATATTATATAACACAAGGCTTATAGATGCACAGTTATGACCTAAATTTGAGTTTCCTAAGTTCTCACATTGGTTCAATTGTATGGTTTTGAGAAAAAATGGACGACAGTTCAATTTTTGAAGGAGAATTGGTTGTGTGACCTTGTTTGGAAGTTTGTGTATAAGAGATGTTAGGACCTTTTGACTTGAATGATATTTTTGGATGTATGAATGAAGCAGACACGACCAAGAATTCTAACTAGATTTTAGGATTTCAATGATCAAGTTTTGGATAAAAGTGTGTTAAATTTTGGACTAGACTTGTGAATCCAAAAGTCAACAGCTTTAGGATAATGGTGGAATGGGTTAGCTTAGAAGCTTCTAAGTCAAACTACCCACAAATAGGCTAACTTAATATTCTAACTTGAGAAGGAAAATTTTCAAGGGAAAATATCAAGCTAACATGGATATGAATGTAAGATCTAGGTAGACTTAATGAATTTGATTTTTGAATGACAAAAAAGATGGTAATAATGGAGATGTGGTTTAATAAACCTAAATCTAAATATATAATTTGATTGAAAAGATGTGAAGAATGTATAATAGATGCGATGAATGATCAAATCTAGGGTTTGACTCTTTGTAAACCAATAGCTATTAGTTTGGTTTGATGAAGGTCTATGTATAAGATAGTAAGCTTTGGTGACAATAAGTAGCTTGACTAATAAAACAATTATGCTAAGATATAGAGAAATTGTGCCAAAATATAGGACAAATGCGACAATTTGAGGTTCAAATTTGATACTCTAAGAAAAAATAGATGTCAGTTTACTTTTTGAAACATAATTAGATTTCTGAAAGTCATAGGAAATTTTGTGCCACTTTGTGCCAAAATCGTGCCTATCTAAGCCACAACTATTCCATCTAAGTTACAATTACATCTATTTGAGCCAAAATTGTTCCAATTTGTGTGACAATTGTGTCACAATGAGAGTTGTCACATAATGTTAAATAGATGCAAAATCTAACCTAAGACTAAGTTTTTTTACTTTAACTAAAGTTCAATCTTATGGTTTTGAGTGATTTTGGTCTAATCTGAATGTTTTGAGTAAAATTTGGCAAGAAAACACATTACATAATAGACATGATAGTTTTTGACACCTTTTCAAGGTGATAGGCTGAATGGTTTCACTGGTCTCAACAAGTAAGACACTCCAAGAAGCACAACCTAATTATTGTTAAAGGTGTGTTCCACTAGTAGAAGTATGATCAATAAAATATTGTAGAAGACCACATATACATGGATCCACTCTCGAAAGGGGATAGGTAGGGTCTCTAGTGGCACAAGGGCTCACCTTTGTCCTTCATTTGTAGGTTTTTTACTCCAAAATAATTCTACCTCACCCTAAGATGGTACATATTAGGTATCTTCATGTATGATGATGTATACTATACCCTACTAGTGGTAATGGCTGGAAGGCCTTAAGGATTCTAAGTAATTTGGTTCATAGTGAAATCGGTGAATAGTTAGCCCGTTTGGGGATGCTCAAGATTGGAGGGGTCTCCTCCACTCTCTTCACCTATACATGTCTTAGCGAACCAAGGGTCCCAAGGCTTGGCTTAAAGGATGTTGGCCACACCTTGGCATAAAACGTTCATTCTCCCCTTTTTATACCCTACTTGAACATGCGTTTGAGGTCATCCTTGGAGTGATGAAATCCCCAAGAAGGCCTCCTACTATAAGCAAATGGAATATGATATTTTTTCTAATCCCCAAGATATTTCTTTGTAGTTGCAAGGGAGCATATGAAGATAATCAAATCCTCAAATAAACAACTAGAATGGGAATCCTAAGGTATTTTTTATTTCCAAGTTTGCACTAGGCACGAGGAGAGAGCATACATACCTAAGGACTTACCAAACACAATAAAAAATGTGCATTTACCTTATAAGATTGAAGTGTTGTCTAATCTATAAAAAATTGACACACAACCCTATAGTAGATAACATTAGTAGTTTATGTGTTTGGTCTTCAATCCTACAAATGCCACACTTGTATAGATGTATTAGTTCAAAAAACAAATCAAGAAAATATTAGGGCTCATTTTAGATCCCAAATCCAAAGGTGAATGGTAAATTCAAAAATCCCAATTTCAAAGATGGTAGCACTAACGGATTCCTTATGATTTTTTTATAGATCTTAAAAAAAATTGTTGAAAAATGCTTTGGTATGAAGAAGTTATAAGCATTTAAAATCTAAAAAAAGAAGTGACTTTGAATGAATTTACCCAAATTTTGGTGCAAGATCTAAAAAACCACTTAATCCACAACAAAGAGCTCTAAACTAGCTTTCCAACACCTTTTGAATTTCAAAAATTCGATATGTTATGCTCAATTTCTTAAAGCAATCTCTTGTAAAAAAAAGTAAATTAAATGCACCATTCTAAGGCAAATATGCCATTATAAGCAAAAAATGCATCAATTTGGAAGCAATTTTGCCAATCTACAAGCAATTGTGCCAATTTGCAAGAAATTGTGCCAATCTACAAGCAATTGTGCCAATCTGCAAGAAATTGTGCCAATCTGTAAGCAATTGCACCAATCTGCAAGAAATTGTGCCAATCTATAAGCAATTGCACCAATGTGTAAGAAATTGCACCAATTTGCAAGAAATTGCACCAATTTGCAAGAAATTGTGTCAATCTACAAGAATTGTGCTATTTTGCAAGCAATTGTGCCAATATATGAGTAATTCCACCAATCTTCAAGCAATTGCAACAATCTATGAGAAATTATGCAAATCTATGAGCAATAGCACTAATATGCAAGTAATTGCACTAATTTGTGAGAAACTATATCAATTTGCAAGCAATTATGCCAATCTACAGGCAATTGCACCAATCGACAAGCAAATGCACCAATTTGCAAGAAATTGCGCTAATCTACAAGAAATTGCACCAATCTGCAAGAAATTGCACCAATCTGCAAGGAATTGTGCCAATTTGCAAGAAATCATGCTATTTTGCAAGCAATTGTGCCAATATATGAGCAATTCCACCAATCTTCAAGAAATTGCAACAATCTATGAGACACTATGCAATTCTATCAGCAATAGCGCTAATATGCAAGTTATTGCACCAATTTGTGAGAAACTATGCCAATTTGAAATATTTGAGATCCTTAATGAAATATATGGAATGGTTTGTGCAATATTACAAAACCCTAATATTTAGAAGACACAATAAAGTTTAAAGTTTAAGTTTCCACCATCATGCATTAGTTATTTATAAAAAATTTATCATATGTTGAATATATCATCAAACACCTTATTTTCCCATACTTTCCATGAGTATCTGAAACTTCAGAATCATATTTTTTTTTTCTCTAAATTCATGTGTGATTCCTTGGAATTTTCATTACATGGATTCAGTGGTCATTGGTCATGTGTGATTCATTGGGAATTTTCAAGCCCCTTTGAAATTTCACACCATCCATTAATCCCACCAATCTCTGCAAAATGTCATATACTTGCAAAAATATTTATAATTTTTTCATTGAATAAATTCACCATCGAATGGGATATATGCCATATCACTTAAAATCTCCGCATAAGTTTGACTCACCCCATTATTTCACAGTTTCCACAATCTTCCAATCATCCATAATTTATATTCTCATTTAGGTGCCTTGCAGGAATCCAACCTATATAGGGATATATCCCTTTCCTATTGGAAGTTTGCAATTTTTGTGCCTATTGAGAATCTATGTGATCATTCATTTACCCTTCCACGTATGAAGAAGTTATAAGCATTTAAAATCTAAAAAATAAGAAAGGGTGACTTTGAATGAATTTACACAAAATTTGGTGCAAGTTCTAAAAAACCACTTTATCCACAACAAAGAGCTCTAAACTAGCTTTCTGATACCTTTTGAATTTCAAAAATTTGATATTTTATGTAAAATTTATGCTTGATTTCTTAAAGAAATCTTTTGTAAAAAAAAGTAAATTAAATGTGCCATTCTAAGAAAAAAGGCCATTATAAGTGAAAAATGCATCAATTTGGAAGCAATTGCACCAATCTGCAAGAAATTGTGCTATTTTGCAAGCAATTGTGCCAATATATGAGAAATTCCACTGGAATCTGCAAGCAATTGTGCCAATCTGCAAGCAACTGTGCCAATCTGCAAGCAACTGTGCCAATCTACAAGCAATTGTGTTATTTTGCAAGCAATTGTGCCAATATATGAGAAATTCCACCAATCTTCAAGCAATTGTAACAATCTGTGAGAAATTATGCCAATCTATGAGCAATAGCGCTGTGAATATGCAAGTAATTGCACCAATTTGTGAAATTGTGTCAATCTTCTAATAGATTGGTGCAGTCATGACAGGAGGGTTCAAAAAGAATAGTCCAAATTATGCAGCTTAGAGTCAACACGGAAAAATAACACAAGAAAGTATTTTGCAAATATGAATCTTTATTAAGTGGGAAATCTTACATGTATCATATGCCTCATGGGTGAATAACCAAGGTTCATAGGCCTACCATAAGGGCATTCAACATTACAATTGGCCAAAGGCCTTATTAAAGTCCCTCAATGGGGTGATGTGAAACTTCTAACTATCTAACTATCTGTAATTGAATGACTTACTTCCAAATCATTATAAATGTTATTAAATATGATTCTCCAACTCCAACAGAGGTCTATGTCAGCCACAAGGGTTTACAAAACCTAATGAATGATCTCACTTATCCAAAGTTCACCTTTCTTTGGCCCATCTTCAATCCTTCAACAAAAATGACAAAACCCAAATATACTAATTATGTCTTCATAAATCTACACTTTTTGATATTAATCAACAACTTCTTTGCCCTCAACCTCTGCAATACTTGTATGATATGCCACAAATGTTCTTCACTAGTCTTATTGAATATTAGAATATCATCCAGGTAGACAATGACAAACTTACCCAAGAATCTCTTTAGTACCTCATTCATCAATCTCATGAAAGTGCCCAGTGTATTGATCAATGCAAAAGACATTACTAACCACTCATAGAACCCTTCATAAGTCTTAAATGTAGTCTTCCACTCATCTCCTTCTGTGATCCTGATCTAATGATAGCTGCTCTTTAGGTCAATCTTTGTGAAATAATTTGATCCACTCAAACAATCCATAATGTCATCCATCCTTGGCAATGGGAATCTATACTTGACAGTGATCCTATCAATTGCTCTTGAATCTCTACATTTTCCACTCTCCATATTTCTTTGGTGCAAGTATAGAAGAAACCGCACATGAGCTCAAACTTTCTTTGATCAATCCTTTCTTCAACAAATCTTGTATTTGTCGGTTAAATTCTACATTCTTTGTCAGTGTGATTCTATGTGTTGCCTTGTTTGGAAAATTTTCTCCTGGTATTAAATCTATATGATGACTAATTCTCCAGACTGGTGGTAGTCCATTTGGTACATTCTCTGACATGATTTCAATTCATACTCTGTCAATAGTTCTTCTACCTCCTCATTCTTTACGGTAGGGTTCTCTACCTCAAGCTTACCACCCTTCTTTGGAATCAATACAAAACACATATTCTTATGCCTCAATCCATCCATAAATTTCCTTCCATCCACCAAACATAGTCTGGCAGTGCCACAAACTTCAAGATCCTCCTCTTCTTCTAAAGGTATCAACTTGATTCTTTTTCCACTTGAAGTTACAGTGTAGGTATTTCCTCTTCCATCATGAATTTATTACTTATCATATTGCCATGGTCTTCCTAATAGTAAATGACAAGCATCCATAGGAATAATATCACACAACACTTCATCTCTATATGATCCTATAAGGAGGAATTATGGATCAGGATTAGTATCAATAAAATGAATCAAATAAAATCAAAACAAAAGGATAAAACCCAACCTACTCATCAAATGCAATTGCCATAGCTATGAATTCAACAAATAAGGTTACCACAATCAAATGGAAACATAAATGGATTCAAACTACACAATCTTACCATCCCATGTCAGAGTGTATTTGTGTTGATCTTGGTATGTGGGATTGCTTTTCAACAAAAAGCCTCCATGGTTTGTAAAATATTGATAATGATGATGATGATGACCTAGAATGCAAGAGAATTTGCTCAACTTGCTCAAGAATCAG
The DNA here is from genome assembly GCA_007258455.2 of Sequoia sempervirens. Lineage (NCBI taxonomy): Eukaryota > Viridiplantae > Streptophyta > Pinopsida > Cupressales > Cupressaceae > Sequoia > Sequoia sempervirens. The sequence continues at coordinate 1,013,725,711 of VDFB02271358.1, read as the reverse complement.
ATTGACATGACCTTTCCACAAATTCTCCAAATGAATTATGAGAGGGGTGAAGGTTGTTTTATAGATTTTTTTGATTTTAGATGAATGATCTGGATGCAAGGATGATAGATTATGATCAATGGGAAACAAAATTATTTCATTGATCATTAACACCACTAATCTGGATGTGATTAGAACCAATGAGGTCTTGCATAACATGTTTAAGATGCTTACATTGTTCTGTATCGTGTCCATTTTTTCAGTTATAATGGAAAAAGGAATTCGAGGTTGCTACCACAATAATGGGTTACACTTTCTAGGACATCCTGATTTTTGCTAAAATCACATATTTTTAGAAAATATAATTGTTTAATCCTCGAAAGGTTCCATTTAAAGGATTTTAATTGAAAAGGATTTGATCAAACCCCCTTAGATCAAACCCCCTTGGATAGAACCTCACTAGTTTTAAACCATACCTATAACGGGGTCTCCTCTACACCTATCAAAATGTTGATAAAAAACCACTTTTGATTTACCTTTTGGTGGATCAAATGAATTTATTTAAAATTTATGTTATGTAAGTATGTAGTCCTTATTATAAGCTTCATAAAAAGTATAATTTTAAATATATTTAATTTGATTATTATATTTATTTTTTATTTCTTGTGAATGTAGGTTTTTCACCGAAAATCAAGCTCTCTATTCTACACGTGGAAAAATAGTAGATTACTACAAAAAATAAAAATATATATATGCTCTTAGTATTTATGTCTTTGATCTAGCAAAAAAAAATCAATTTAATACATACAAAAAAAGTTATGTGTTATACAGTAAACGTATGTCTAAATTGTAACTGCTTTGACATCAAAACTTAATTAAGAAAAAAAAAATTCAATAAAACACTATGAAACCAAATGAAGGAGCTAAATATCATAGTAAAAAATCTAAATTCAAAAAAAGAAAAGAATTTTATACTTCATAGAAAAAAAGTTGTGTTATACAGTAAACATCACTCTTTAAAAATGTTGTTTACTATTAATAATTAGTTATCAAAGGAGATGGAAAAAGAAATGCAATTTTATTCCAAAAATTCTAATAAATATATATTTAGAATCTATAGATAAAATTTCAAAAATCACTAGTCTACATCATCTTCAAATTCCTCATTGTTTAGCAGTTATAGGTGTCCAAAAGAGATGATTTAGTTAAAAAAAGTTTAGTTCAATGTCAAGTTTGGCCAAAAAGTGTAACCCACTATTGTGGGATCACCCTCAAGTTAAAATTTGGAGGTAAGGGCTTAGTTGTATCTGTGGCTCTAATAGGAGATTAGGTAACTAAGTTCTTACCTATAAGTTGCAACATGATGGAGTGAAGGGTATAGGGTAAAGGGGTAACTTGTCTACTCCTCTCCCTAAATGGATATGGATTTGTCTTTTTTATAGCAGCCACTTGGAAGTTAACATGTTGATTTTTTTGAGGGGTTGTTTTTATTTTTATGAGAGGAAAATTGTTCGAGTAAGTCAAGCTTCCAAGAACGAAACAACTCTTCTCTACTCACATGGTAGATTATACGAAGAGAAGATTTTTCCAATACAATATGTAGCCCTCAGGTAGTGAAAGAACAAACTAATACCCTTCTGGGAGAGGATCACTAGCGCTTAATTTCACTTTCGAGCTAACAATATTCCTATATTCTCCTCCTTGTTGAAAATTATGTTTATAATTTCTCCTTTCATGACATAAAAAATTTCATCCCATTTCTTCCATTCTTCTGAAAAAGGCTTGTAAGTGTGGTTTTTTTTAGTTTCTTGTATTGTTTGGTTTTTGGATTCTATGAGATCCTTGAATAAGGCAACAAATTCGCCAACACTATCTTCCTTAATAATCTTGTTCAATACATTTACTTTTACATTTTCAGAACCAAAATAGGGTTTTGTGAAAGATTTTGCATTTGTAGAATAAAGATTAGGTTTGAAGAAATGGTGAGAGGGATTTTGTTGACCATTGCACATTGTTGTAGAGATATGACGGGTACTTGAATATTGCCACATAGAGGAAAATCCTATAGAGAATATTGAAAATGAAGATGTCATCACTACAACAGCAAAAAATAATTCAACTTTACAAATAGTGATGAGGCCTTCTAAGGACTTCATATATTTTACAAGATTAACACTTGATACTTTGTGTTTGTGGTGCAGGGGCACCTAGTCAAATGTTGCAAATTTGGTCTAATGTTGGTTTTTTGTGGTTTAGTTATGGTTTTGGTTGTAATAAGGTCTATTTAGACCATTTTTAATTTCATGAGTCATATAGGGTTGGTGTGAAGTCAAGTTGTCAAGTTTTGGTAAAAGTTACAAAAGTTGCTTGAGCAACTTTGCATTTTTGTCTTGTTTTGGAAGGTGAATGTTCATTGGATTTGAAAGGTGGTTGAAACCATTTGTTTTTGGTGGGAACATGTTAAATAGGCCTTGAGAACTTTGAGGAAATCTTCTGGTGGAAGATTTAAATGATAAAACAATAATAGAACTCCATTTTGCTAAAATTTTCTTTGGTTCCTTGCTGCTACAACACGTTGTACGACTCTGTATAGCCTACAAATGAAATGAACTATAATTGAATTGTCAAAGGAATGAAATAGCTACATTTTGGTTTTGGTTTCATAACTTCTTGTCAAGTTTGAAGCAAGTTTGAGGTATTTTTCTGAAAACGGGTTGAAAACCCTGGCTTTGAGGGTTTGAGAGCAAAAACATTGAATAAAAGACCATTCCACTAGTGGAAATCTCTACAAATCGATGGAATGGGAGTAGTTAGGGTGATTTTAATTTTTGTAGTTGTTGTAGATGCAGGGAATGGAGTTAGGGCCTTGTTTGTGCAAGTCCTAGCCTAATATCTCAATGTATTAGGCTTAAGTTGATAGGTAGAGGTAGGGTTTTGATGTTAGAAGATTGGGAAGTGTTACCAGTTGATAAAATTCATTGATTCAAACCCCATATGACCTGTGAAGAGCACTAGAATGAAGTTTGGAGGTTTGGGGATTGAATTCCACAAATTTTCTTTGAGAAACAAGCCTAATTAAGCCTTATAGCAGTGTAGCAGTCAATTTTAGTGGGTGTTGTTACAAAACAACCCTATCTCCAATTTGGATATGTCAAAGAAGGGCATAAAGGGTGTCTTGAATAGTGACTATTTTTTGGGTTTGAGGACTGCTCAGAAGAATATGCTCAAAATTCACTGTTTCATATGCTACTAGGAGTTGAAGGTGTCTATGAAGGAAACCCTCATGTTTTGGGTTTTAGACTTGAATTGATTGTTTTGTTGATTTTTTTATTGAAACTCCATCCTACTCTGTATCAAATTGGTATTAGAGCATAGGTTTTGGTCATTGAGGAAAAGTTGCAATTTGAAGGAAACAAGATGCCTCCAAAGGGAAGTGCAGTCATTGCTAGGGAAATAAGATTGATGAAGGAGTCTTAGGAAGCTCTTTTAGCTAGAATTGTAGCACTTGAAACAAACCAAAGAAGAGGTAAGGTGACCGAGAGGAAGAGGAAGAGGGTGAATAAAAACCCTCAAGGAGGATCCCATGAGCAAGAGTTGGATCCTAAAGAGATGAGGATGGTTAAGATCTTTAAGGCTGTCAAAGGAGACACTCCTAAGGTGAAGATGGATTTTCCAATGTATGGAGGAAAGTTAAATAGTGAAGAAGTGCTAGGTTGGATTGATGCACTTGACAACTATTTTGAATCTGAAGAGGTAGTAGATGACCAAAGAGTGAAGTTTTCAAAAAAAATGTTGAAAGGCCCTACCCTAACCTGGTGGAATTATGTGTAGGAAGAGAGAGTGAAGAAGAAAAAATCCAAAATTGAGCATTAGTGTCAACTCTCCTTCTTAAGGTTCATAAATTCAAGAAGTTGCAAACCCTCAAATAAAAAGAAATGGATGTCTTGGCTTATACAAAGGAGTTTCATAAATTGAGCATTAAAGCAGGTCATGTTGAGGATGAAGTTGAGAAGATAGTAAGGTATATAAATGGGTTAAGGTTCAATATCCAAGATGAATTGAGTCTTGCCACCCCTAGAATGGTGGAAGAGTGCTTTCAATTGGATGTTAGGGTAGAAGAGAAGTTGAAAAGAAGGAAAGAAAAGAAAAGTAGAGGAAGAGGAAAGAAATTCAGGGGTAGAGGAACATTTGGAGGAAGAGGACAATCACAAAAATCACAAGGTGAGACAAGTGGTAATCAAGAGAAAGGCTCAAAATCAAGAGGTAGTTTCAGAGGTAGGAGATCTAATAGTAGAGGTAGATTTGGAGGACAAGGTAGAGGGTCAAATACCTTCTCTGGAAGATGCTATCAGTGCAATCAGTTTGGCTATCAAGCATGGAAATGCCTAGAGAAACAACCTTCTACATCACATGGTGGTGAAAGAAGAACACAATTGGTGCAAGAGGAAGATTGTGAGAGTGTCAACTCTCCTTCTCAGCATTTTGCTCCTAAGGTTGGAGAATCCTTGATGATGAGAAGAACATTGCTCAAGGTCGTTGTGGTGAAAAATCCTCCATAGAGAAAATCATTGTTTAGAACCACCTGCAAATCTCAAGGTAAGGTTTGTAAAGTAGTTGTTGATTTCGGTTCCACAGACAATTTGGTTTCTCTAGAGATGGTTGAAAAGTTAAAGATGAAAATAATCTCACACCACACACCTTACAAGGTCTCTTGGCTGAGTAAGGGTCAAAAACTCCTAGTGAATGAGCAAACATGGGTTGAATTCAATATTGGGGGGTATAAAGACAAGATATTGTGTGACATCATCCCAATGGATGTTTGTCATCTACTGTTAGGAAGACCCTGACAGTATGACAAAAAATCAAAACATGATGGACATAAAAATATATATGTGATTGAAAAGGATGGAGTTTCATTTACCCTCACCCCTTTGGAAGATGGAAATGTAGACACACAAGTTGGATCAAGTGTCATGTTGGTTGGGGAAAAGGAATTCTTGAAAACTATGAAAGAAGGTGGACAAGGGTATGCAATTATAATCGGACCTAAATTTGTTATGACAACAACCAAGGTTGAAAATGTGGCTAAGGAAGTCCAAGCATTGTTGAACAAGTACCAAGATATTGTTGTAGATGAGCTTCCTAGTTCTTTGCCACCTATAAGGGATGTGAGCCACCACATAGACTTTATACTCGGAGAAAACCTACCAAATAAGGCTGCATACAAAATGACTCCTCAACAAAATGAAGAGATAAGGAAACAAATACAAGAATTGCTTGATAAAGTCCTCATAAGAGAAAGCTTAAGTCCATGTGTTGTCCCTACTGTGTTGGAACCTAAAAAAGGTGGAGATTGGAGAATGTGTATTGATTTAAGGGCAATTAACAAGATAACTATAAGGTATAGGTTTCCCATACAAAGAATGGAGGATTTGATGGACTGTTTAGGAGGGGCTTTTTACTTTTCAAAGATTGACCTTAAAAGTGGCTACCACCAAATTAGGATAAGAGAAGGGGGTGAGTGGAAAAATGCCTTTAAATATAATGAGGGGTTGTATGAATGGATTGTTATGTCATTTGGAATTTCAAATGGACCAAGTACTTTCATGATACTAATGAATGAAGTCTTGAATCCTTTCATAGGTAATTGTGTATTTGTATACTTGGATGATATTCTTGTGTTTAGTAAGACTTAAGAGGAACACTTGCAACATTTGGACATGGTGTTGAAGAGGCTGAATGAAGAAAAGTTGATGATCAATTTGAAAAAGTGTGAATTCATGAAGGAGGAGTTGATCTACCTTGGTTTTATGATTTCAAAAGGCACTTTGAAGATGGATCCCAACAAGGTAGAAGCAATTTTGAACTGGCCTACTCCAACTTCAGTCAGTGAGGTAAGAAGTTTCCATGGCCTAGCTAGCTTTTACATAAAATTTGTGAAGAATTTTAGTCATATTTTCTCTCCAATTATTGATACAATCAAATGGGATAAAAGGAAAAGGTTTGTGTGGTCTGATGAGGTAGAAAAAAGCTTTCAAATTCTGAAACAAAAGATAGCACAACAACCCATCTTAGCATTGTCTGATTTCAATAAGGTGTTCACAATTGAATGTGATGCAAGTGGGTATGTAATTGGGGTAGTCTTGAGCCAAGAAGGAAGACTTGTAGCATTTTTTAGTGAAAAGCTTAATCGGGCCAAGAAGAAGTATTCTTCTTATGACTTGGAATTGTATGCCATGGTACAATCATTGAAGAAGTGGAGACACTATCTCCTTCCTAAAGAGTTTATTGTTTTTACTAACAATCATGCTTTGAGTTTCTTAAACATCCAAGAAAAACTCAACCACAGACATGTGAAGTGGGTGGAGTACCTCCAAAGCTTCACCCTTACCATAAAACACAAAAAGGGGCAGTCAAACAAGGTGGCAGATGCTTTGAGTAGAAGACAAATGTTGGTTCAAGAAATTCAACTCCAAAGTGTACGTATTGATGCTTTGAAAGGTATGTATGAAGGAGATGATGATTTCGAAGATATCTATGCTTCTTGCATTCGATTTAATGATACATTTCATGAAGCCAATTCAGATTTCTTGATTCAAGAAGGATTATTGTTTAAGGGTGCTCAGTTGTGTATTCCCAAATGTTCTATGAGGACTAATCTGATTAAAGAGAAGCATTGTGGCAGTTTAGGGGGGCATTTTGGTGTGGAAAAAACCTTGGAGCAGGTAAGAAGGTACTACTATTGGCCCAAAATATAAAGTGACATCAGAAAAATTGTTGAAAAGTGTGTAGTTTGTCAAAAAGCCAAGGGTTTAAGTACAAATGTAGGTCTTTACCAGCCTTTTCCAATTCCAAATAGGCCATGGGAATCCATCAACATGGATTTTGTGTTGGGTTTACCCAAAACTCAGAGAGGGTTTGATAGTGTATTTGTTGTTGTTGATCGGTTTAGTAACATAGCTCATTTTATACCATGTAAATGCACAAGTGATGCCTCCTACATTGTAGGGTTGTTTTTCAAGGAGGTGGTCAAGATTCATGGCTTACCATTGACAATTGTATCAGATAGGGACAATAAATTTGTGGGTCACTTTTGGAGAATACTTTGGAAGAAGTTGGGAAGAAATCTGACCTTTAGCTCTACCTATCATCCCCAAACTAATGGGCAGACTAAAGCTGTCAATAAGAGTCTTGGAAACCTTTTCGGATGCTTGACAAAAGAGCACTCAACATAATGGGACTTTCTTCTTCCCCAAGATGAGTTTTCATATAATGACTCTCTCAATAGAAGTGTTGGGAAAAGCCCATTTGAAATTGTCTATGGATTGAAGCCTAGGGGAGTCTTTGAACTTAGAGATTTGAGTGGCATGGAGAGGAGTGTTGAAGGAGAGGAATTTGCAGTTGCCCTGAAAGATATACATCAACAAGTTAAGGAGAATCTTCAAAAGAGTGTGGAGAGATACAAGCAAGATGTAGATTTGAAGAGGAGAGAACTTCATTTAAAAGTGGGAGACTTGATATTAGCTCACTTAAGGAAGGAAAGGCTACCTAAAGGGAAGTACACAAAGTTACAGATGAAGAATATTGGGCCATGTAGGGTGGTCCACAAATTTGGAGCAAACGCCTATGAGATAGAACTCCCTCCTAGAGTTGTTGTCTCTCCAATTTTTAATGTTTCTGACCTATATCCTTGTAAAGGATCTGTGTTTGTAGGTGAAGATGTAGGTACATCAGGAGTTCCAGATGAATATTGGGTCAAGGACTTACCACCAAGTCAACCATTGAAGCTTGAAAGCATCTTGGATACCAAAGAGGCTAAAAGAACTAGGCATAAGGTGTATAATGAATACCTAGTGTAATGGAAAGGTCTCCCTAATGAAGATGCAACATGGATGATAGAGGAAGACATCAAAAAGTATGGCACAACAGTTCAAGAGGTGATCTCAAGTGGAACTTGATATTTTATTCTCCTTGGGTGTATGGTGTAGGGGCACCTAGTCAAATGTTGCAAATTTGGTCTAATGTTGTTTTTTTGTGGTTTAGTTATGGTTTTGGTTGTAATAAGGTCTATTTAGACTATTTTTAATGTCATGAGTCATATAGGGTCAGTGTGAAGTCAAGTTGTCAAGTTTTGGTAAAAGTTGCAAAAGTTGCTTGAGCAACTTTGTATTTTTGTCTTGTTTTGGAAGGTGAACGGTCATTGGATTTGAAAGGTGGATGAAACCATTTTTTTGTGGGAACATGTTAAATAGGCCTTGAGAACTTTGAGGAAAGCTTCTGGTGGAAGATTTTAATGATCAAACAATAATAAAACTCCATTTTGCTGCAATTTTCTTTGGTTTCTTACTGCTACAACACAACGTATGACTCCATACAACCTACAAATGAAATGAATTGTACTTGAATTTTTAGAGGAATGAACTAGATGCATTTTTGTTTTGGTTTCATAACTTCTCATCAAGTTTGAAGCAAGTTTGAGGCATTTTTCTGAAAACGGGTTGAAAACCCTGGCTTTGAGGGTTTCAAAGCAAAAACATAGAATAAAAGACCATTCCACAAGTAGAAATCTCTGAAAATCAGTGGAATGGGAGTAGTTAGCATGATTTTCATTTTGGTAGTGGTTGTAGATGCAGGGGATGGAGTTAGGGCCCTGTTTGTGCAAGCCCTAGCCTAATAGCTCAATGTATTAAGCTTAAATTGATAGCTAGAGGTAGGGTTTTGATGTTAGATGATTGTGAAGTGTTACCAGTTGATAAAATTCATTGATTCAAACACCATATGACCTTTGAAGAGAATTGGAATGAAGTTTGGTGGTTTTGGGATTGAATTCCACAAAGTTGCTTTGAGAAACAATCCTAATTAAGCCTTGTAGTAGTGTAGCAATCAATTTGGGTGTTGTTACAAAACAACTCTATCTCGAATTTGGATATGTCAAAGAAGGGGCATAAAGGGTGTCTTGAATGGTGACTATTTTTTGGGTTTGAGGACTACTTAGAAGAATATGCTCAAAATTCATTGTTTCATATGCTATTGGGAGTTGAAGGTGTCTATGAAGGAAACCCTCATGTTTTGGGTTCTAGACTTGAATTGATTATTTTGTTGAGTTTTTTATTAACACTCCACCCTGATCTCCATCAGTTTGGCTTAAGAAATTATGATATTATCTTTTATATACTTCAAAAACGAGCTTAATTATATATGAAGACAAAATATCAATGTTTTTATATGAATGCTTATTTCCTATGAATGCATAATTTAATGGAATTTAATATGTGATTGTTTCATGATTGTGTGTATTTAACACATAATGGAAGAGAATTTATATAACAGATGAAGTGCAAACCATTTCCCATTCAAATGAGATTGGCGGTTAACCTTTCACAACTCAACATCTTCGACCGAGTTACCTGTCAACCAAACAACAGTTCCAGCTAAGCACGTATTCTAGCTTTGAAGTTTTGTTCGACATCAACTAAAGATGATCATGAGATCTCCATGATTGTTTTCCCTATGCTCTAGAATATCTTTAATAGACTAGAGTTACTTTAATTTCCCACTTCCCCTTGTTTTCAAATAAGAGAAGGATATTTATATCCAGTCTCAAGTTAGTTTAGTAGGAGATTGTATTAGTTTCTGATTTTCATTTTCTCAGTTCTTCGCTGAGACCTTGTACTTTCATCCCTCTTTGGGAAAATTTGATGGAATAAAAGAAGAAGTTGATCATATATGTGTTAAGATCCCTCCAAACCCAGAGCAGGGCTCGCTCTTCTGAAGGAAGGTGATCCTATTAGTTAAATAGTTCATCTTCATTCTTGTTCTAAATTAAAATTGTTTCATCAGTTTAATGTTGGAATAAATCTCAAATCTATCATTGAAATCTTATTTCGATTACTGTGTTAATTAAATAGAGTCCTTTCAGTTTACTTTCCAATTAATTAGATTGCAGATAAGATAGTTCAACATTGATAAATGATTACATTTTTAATGGAATATGAGCAAGGTAGGAATTATTACTTGTTGGATTGGACGAATGAGGATTGGAGTAGTTTGTTTTTAAAATTAGATTTAAATTATATCAATTAGTTAGATCTTGAATTTTTTTAAATGTTAGATTCTTATTTTCCTACAAATTAGATTAAAGTTAATCATCCATTCTCATGATCTGATTTAGCTTGGAATATGACCTATCTTTGCATATTTTCTGTTTTGAAGTAATTTTGGTTTAAAGCTTTAGAATAAGTTAAGTAAGAAACAATTTAGAAGAATAGCATAGAATAGCATAGAGCCACTCCCGATAAGGAAGGAACATCTCTAAACCGCTCCTAACAAATCAGACCTACAACAAACCCCCCCAAAACTGATCCAACTCTTGCCACATATAGCTTTAGACACCCCTGGGTTAATGATAGGATGTCATTAAATTCCATTACTTTAGAAGATTAAATTCAATATGTCAATCAAGTAGTGTTCAAGGCAATTTGCAATAGAAGAAGTCTGGACTATCTCCCCTAGATTTTCTAACTTCTTATAGAAACTAATATTAATTCTAACCTAAGGTTGTCTAACTAAAAAACTGTTAAACAATTTATCCTAAAGAAAGCAAGAAATATTCAAACTAAACAACTAAACTAAAGAACTAGTAAACTACAGAAGCAGAAAAACTTATAAACAATTCATTAAACATCCTCCCTATTCGACAAAGATTCTAACAATTAACAATGAAAAACTATGGAAGTGAAAGACAACAAGTACTTTAGAACTTAGATTTCACAACAACAAACTCAATAATTCTCTACATAATAACAATGTAATAAAGGAAAACACTTATCTACTTAAGTTATCTCCCCTCGAGTGGCCAGCTCGCGGGTTATCATGTTTGTTCTTAGCTCACATCCACAATTAATTCGGAAATGCTTCTATCAACCATAATTATTATCCATAACTCATAACTCAAAAATTTTATATGACAATCTCTTTATTCATAAGCTCAAAAAATATATTGACAGCATAACACTACTTTTGTCACTGTATATTTTGCTTCTGGAGATTACATCTTTTATAGAAAAACTCTAACTAAATCCTATATTTCAGATGGTATAGATAACCATTGAAAATGTCTATAACAAATCTACGAATAACTTGTATGTTTTTAAAACCCATTACAACAGTATTAAAGAGGCTCAAGTCAAGCCATGAAGTTTTTGACTTAAAGCATAACAAAAATTAAGACTTAAAGAGTAACTATATCTTCGGTCCATCACCCTAAAGTTTCAAAGCATGTTTCCAGCGCACACCTTCAACCTGTTCTAGAGCACGTGCTGGATGAATGCTTCTAATCTGCAACTTGACGATCGATTATTATCCTACAAAACACTTAAAATAACCCATTAAATATGTATTGGAAAAATACTTCAAGAAATCAAAAGAAATAAAGTTTGTACAATTTCTCTTTAAAAGTTAAGCAATTATTTCTCCTAAAATTTAATTAATTGGCAGAGGATAGGGATTTTGCATATATGAAATAGGTCTTTATGGTATTATTATGATGAGGTTATTTTTACCTCATCATTTCCTCCCCTTCCTAATTCTTGGCAGGTCCTCTTGCCCCTTGATTATAACTCTGTCCTCTGTTCCATTCTTCATATTTTGCACTAATGTCATACAAATCCCTTGTTGTTACATCAAGGTTTACAGGTGCATGGTGGAAGCCTCTATGAAAAGCAACTCCCCCTTTCCATTCACTGAAAACTCTATCATCTTGATCTATATTAACATGAAAAGAAGTGGTTGGATATAGCAACAAGGGAGGTCTATACCTTATTCCTATCCACTTTGTTATGAGATCTTCCAAGATTTTAGCTAAGGCATCTTCCCTTCTAAAACACCATCTGATTTTAAGAAGGGAAATCACCTCTCTTTTCTTTGAATATATAGGTAATGGAGTATATCTTTCTTCACAAGCGTGCTAGCCTTTACCAATTAATTTATGCCCCTGATCCATGAAATGATTGTAATAGATTCAAAGGATTTCATCATATCTTCCCTTCATTTTCTCATCCAATAGAAGAGCTACAAATTTTTTATTGAAAGCTGCAGGTCTACTATTGGGAGGTCTCATTTGAAGTCCCGCGCTTTTCTATGCTTGGGCATATTCCTTGTTACATTCTTGCCAATGCATTTGATTCTACATAGTAGACAACAAAGATCTCAATTGCACTTCTCCCACAAAAAGATTAATAAAGAAATTAGTATGCTTTTCTAATAGAAGATCATAAGTAAAGAATTCACAAAGCATGTCTTGATCTTCAGGCTTTGAGTTTGCAAATGTCTTAAAAAATTCTTTGTCATTAGGTTCATGAGGCTGGTCATTATAAATTTTGAGCAATTTCCATCTAAAGCATTGTTCATTTAAAAAAATTGAATACAATCCTGATGGTCTTCTACAAGATAAAAGAAATTCTACTATTTGACATGCATATTGTTTCCCCCTGTAGGCTTTATGAAATGTTTCTTTTAACAACACCATTTCCATTTTTAATCTATTATTTTCAATCTGTGCATTCCTTAGGAAATAGCAATGCTCCATCCATTTCATTAATAATGGAGGAATCTGAATTTGGAACCATCCAGTTACCGTTGGTTCAGTTTGAACTTCTTTGGATTCCACCATTGGTTTACTTGTGCTTTCCTGCAAATCTTGCTCTAATTCCATAATTCTACTAAGAGAAGCATTTAATTCTTCTTTTTGTCTTTTCTTCTCTTCCTCAAAGGCTGAAAACATAAGTATAAAATTTTCTTTTAAATCTTGAATTTATTTATTTAAATCAACTCTGTGTACCCTGTTTTCCTGATTACAACTCTTAATTTGTATTTGCAATTCACTAATGAATGTATCTTTTCCCTGTACCTGCAATTTTAAATCCAGAATTTCCTGATCCCTTTTGCTTATTACAGCCATGTGTACCATTATTTCTTCTTGTTGCAATTCCAAATGTTCCTTATTTTTGTGCAACTGACTTCTTAGCTCTTCAATTTCTAGTTTCAACTTTTCCAATTATGCATTAATGTTTTCATTTTCAACCATTTCAATAACTTTATTGATAACAAGAGACAAATTTCCTAACGCACTATCATCAACCTTCGTAGGAGGTGAGATTGTTCCTTTTCTATTTTTCTTGGTCAAAGGTTTCTTCTTCAGACACCAAATGAGAATGCATTTCTTCAACAAAATTTTCTTTCTCTGAGGATTGGTGAATCTGTTCATCAGTTTCCAAGGGTTTCTTTTTCTTTTTGGATTTTGATCTATTCCCTCTACTCTGCACTGGGGTTACTGTAGATTCAGAGGATAATATTTTGCTTCTCCTTAAAGGAGGAGTATCCTGATAAGTTAAAATTGTTGGAGCATTTTGATAAGTAAGAATTGTCCTTTGTTTCCTCTTCTTAACAGGATTACTGTCTACATTTGGATTTATTATCTCAACATCTTTTGACTAGACTGGGGTTTCAAACTCCTAATTTTTAAATTCTAGCACTTCCTCACTAGGAATGATGGGAATTTGGGTTTCAGGAGCCTTATGGTCCTCAGAAGAAGTTGCCCCGAAAGGTGAAGCAACTTGTTTTGAAGATTCTCCTAGTTTTAATTTCCTGTCTGGTATAGACTTGTCAAACTTCCCCAAAAATTTTTCCCATTTGCTTCTATATTTGTAACGAAAATGATATTTGAAAATTAGTTGAATTAACCCATGATGCTTTAATGACCCTGAACCAGTTTTATATCTTTCTATCGAAGAATTAATAGAATCATTCAAAAAGTGAGGCAAATTAAACCTAAGAGTAGAGTTTTCTTTCCCATGCTGCAAATGTATTAACATGTGGAATGCAGGTCCTACAATAGTAGTAAGTTGGCCTTCACAATTAAAATACTTAATAATCCATGCAACTGCAGTGCCCCAGGGTTCTAATATAGAAGCTCATTGAAACCCCTTATTTTATCCCCTAGTACTAATAACTATCATGGGCTGAGGGTCCCCTTGCCTAAGAAACAATTCTGATAATTTCTGATATGTTATTTGTGTTGTTTATGATATTCTAAAGCCAGAATTTTCTAACCCTGAAAGAGAAGAGATAATTTTTTGGCTCACCTTAAAATGCTTCCCATGCAGTGTCACCTGACCATTAGAGTAATTTTTTGCAAATACGTTCACTAGCTTTTCATTGTATCCTTCAAACTTTATGATAAAATCCAACCAACCGACTTCCTCAAACAACCCAGAAATGTTACTTAACCACAACAATTTTTCTTTAGAAGACGGCTCAAATTTCTTCTTTGTACCACCCATTTTCTGTCTTGTCTCTACCACCCTATTGAAAATTTCAATAATTCCAGAAAGTTGTGCACAGTTATTTTTGAAAATATGATCAAGCTGTGATTATTTATTATACCTTTTCCCAAAGCTTACAATGTAATAATGCTAATTTGCATGAAGGGCCGCAAAAAGAGTACTGTACTTAGCAATTAATCACCAAGTCTCATGCCAATTAATTATATTTTATTCAAAAATAACTACTTATTTAAAGCAAGATTTTGTACTTATATTCTATGACCGCTTGAAGATCTCGTACCTTTACCAACTTGACAGGGTGACACAATGGTATTGGCAGAGATGAATTATTTATTATGACATGAGTGGGGAAGCTTTTTGAATGATGAAATCATTAATGAAGACAAACTATCATGGTGGGTTTCTTTATTTATCATGGTGAAAAACAAAAAGAAAGAAGGCATGTGAACTGATATATGATAATCAAAACATCGAAGAAAGTTGAAATTCTATGAAAAGGAGCGGTGGAGTGAAATGATGAATAAGTTTTGGAGAATGCAGGAAAGTACACGCTGGGAACTAGCAAGAAAGTTCCAGAGCATGCAAAAGTATGTTCTTGAAACAAAGAAGGTGAGTAAGTTCCGGAGCATAAGAGAAAGATGAAACCGGAATGGTGATTGAATGAAGGTTCTGGAGCATCGTCGAAAGATGCAATTGAAGCAACAACTGAATGAAGATTCCAGAGCATCATCAAAAGATGCAGCCAGAGCAATAACCAAATGAAAATTCCAGAGCATCATCGAAAGATGCAGCCGGAGCAGCAACCGAATGAAGATTCCAGAGCATCGTCGAAAGATGCAGTCGAAGAGAAGAAAAATGGTGGAAATGAATGAACTATAACTTCAGGAGGATAAATCATTCTGTGAAATGACTCTTTTTTAGCATGGTAGGTTGAAGAGAAAGTTCTAGAGCATCGGGCATATGAACCAACAAGTTCCGGAGCATCAAGCATGTAACCAACAAGCTTCGGAGCATGCTCCAGAAGTTGTCTTCTTCCTTATAATAAGTTCTGCAAAATGAAAACACACGTAGTTAAGTCCAAAAATAGATATTATGATAAATGCTTTGAAAAAAAATTGGTACACAAGTATTTTTTTATTACAATTTTCCATAATATATATATATATATATTTATTTTTTTAATTTATTTTTATGACACCTATTGGGTCAACTGGACTCTGCCTTGGCAAAGTCAATACATTGGATCTCTCCCTGTAGTTCTACCAATCTTGTAAATTATTATTTATTAAGAGGCTTATGGTAGATACGTAGGTGATGACCATTAACTAAGAGGGTTCATAGATCACCATCAATAGGTTTTAGCTGAACTATGCCATTCAAGAAAACTTCAAAAAAATTGTATGGCCCTAGCCAATGAGTCATGAGTTTCCCTTTATGATTTTTATATCTTGAATCGAATAACAAGGCCCAATCACCACTATGGAACTCTTTCTCCTTAATGTGTTTTTCATTCCATACTTTCCTCTGATGTTGAACTAGTTCACTTTGATGGACAACGTCCAAACGAAGCTCATCCAACTCACTTAACTATAAAAATCATTCTATTTGAGCTCATTTCAGATCTAGACCTAGTTCCATAGTTGTTCGTAGACTTTGCAATTCAAACTCAATGGGGAGAAGAGGTTTCTTCCCAAAAAAAATCTCATAAGGGTTGAATCCAGTTTTGGATTTCCAAGTTGTATTATACGCCCAAACAGCTTCAAGAAATTTCCTAGCCCAATTTTTCCTTCCTGAAGAAACCGTTTTGGTCAGGATGTTTTCTAACTCCCTATTAGTCACCTCTACTTGACCATTTGCTTGAGGATGATATGGGGACGACTTCTCATGACTTACCTGAAAATGGTTTGTAAATTCCAAGAGAACTTTGGACATGAATTGGGGTCCTTGATCTGTAACGATGGTTCGGGGGGCTCCAAATCTAAGAAAAAAATTATTATAGAGAAAGCCAGCGACCTGCTCTTCTCTGGCAACTTGTAAAGCTTGAACTTCTGCGCATTTTGTTAAATAATCAGTGCAAACTAAAATGTATTCTTTCCCTTGAGAGGAAGGATCTATGGGCCCGATAAAATCTAATCCCCGTTTTTCAAATGGTTCAAGGGCTACCTAAGGTTGCAAAGGAATTTATGTAGAAGTAGTTGGTCTTCCTACCCTTTGACATTCATCACAATGATGTACATAGTTTTTAACATCTTTATGCATTGAAGGCCAATAATATCCCGCACCTAAAATTTTATGAGTTCTTTTTGAAGAGTAATGACCCCCAGAAGGATCATCATGACAAGCCCTAAGGATACTATAAGTTATTGGCCCTGATACATCTTCTCAAAACCATATCAGGTCCACAACGGAATACAATCCCATTAATCCATTTAAATGGAGCACTCTCCCGAATAAGTCACTTCTTTTGTTTTAGCATAAACCCTGGAGCTATTTTAGAGGCAACTAAGTAATTTGCAATATCAGCATACCAAGGGGTCTTTATAGAGATGGAAAAAAAAAATCGTCCAGAAACTCATCTTGCATAGGTGCTTTGTCAAACCTCTTCTTGTTTGATTCGAGACAAAAAATCTGCTACCTCATTAAATCTCCCCAGCTTGTCAAGTATTGTTACATTGACCTCCTGAAGAAGTAATAACCATCTCATTATTCGACCATTAACTACAAGTTTATTCATTAAATATTTTATAGGCGAGTGATCTGTATAAACTTTAACTTTATACACCGTAATATAATGGCGAAACTTTTTAATGGCATGAACCACAGCCAAGAATTTTTTTCTGTCGTTGTATAATTCCTCTTAGCAGATGTCAAGTTTTTACTAATAAAGTATATGGCATATTTACCCCCATCCTCATCTTCTTGCCCCAATACTGCTCCTATTGCATCATCAGAAGCATCAACATAAATATGGAAGGGAAGATTCCAATTTGGTCCACGCAATACGGGAGTAGAGACAAGCTTCTCCTTTATCGTTTCAAATGATTGTTGACACTCCAATGTCC
The DNA here is from genome assembly GCA_007258455.2 of Sequoia sempervirens. Taxonomy (NCBI): domain Eukaryota; kingdom Viridiplantae; phylum Streptophyta; class Pinopsida; order Cupressales; family Cupressaceae; genus Sequoia; species Sequoia sempervirens. The sequence continues at coordinate 1,013,708,328 of VDFB02271358.1, read as the reverse complement.
AATTAAACTCTACATATTTTTGGAGAAGAGAAAACATAGGAGCTACTATCTTACTAAATATTTCTATAAACCTTCTATAGTATCCAACATGCCCTAGAAAACTTTGAACATTTGTTTGTGTTTGAGGAACAGTCAATTGTTGAATTACTTCAATTTTCTTGGGATCAACCTTTATTCCTTTAGAAGAGATATGATGACCTAAGACTATTCCTTGTTCCACCATTATTAAAAAAATTTATGGCTAAGGGACAGTCGGTTATCCTCACAAACTTGTAAAACCCTATCCATTTTTTGAAGGGCTTCATCATGGGTTGACCCGTAGACTGTGAAATCATCCATATAGACCTCTACACAGTCATTGACAAGTGCTGCAAATATAGCCAAAATGGCCCTCTGAATTTTTTTTGGAGCATTGCAAAGCCCAAAAGGAAGGACTTGGTATGCAAATGTGCCCCATGGACAAGTAAACATTGTCTTATCTTGGTCTTATGGTGCCACTTGAATTTTATTGTAACCACTAAATCCATCTAAAAGGAGAAATATTTCCTTCCAACCAAGTTGTCCAAACCCTGGTCAACAAATGGTAAGGGAAAATAATCTCTAAAAGTGGCTTTATTGAGTTCTCTATAATCCACACAAATTCTCCATTTTCCATTTTTCTTTGGCACAACAACCATAGGTGAAACCCACTTACTATCGGAGATAGGATAAATAAATCTTGCACGAAGGAGTTTCTCAATTTCAATTTTAACAAGATCCTTTAACGCAAGATTGAGTCTCCTATGTGGTTGATGTAATGGTCTTATATTATGATCAGTATAAATGTGATGTGTACAAACACTCGGGTGAATTCCACTCATGTCTTTATAGTCCCAAGCAAAAGCTTTAGACCTTTTTACCAACACATTAAATAATTTATCCTCTTGTATTTTTGTCAACCAACTATTAACATTCAAAGTTTTTCCCGGTAGAAGCATAATCGTTTTTGTTCTTGGATAGATCGAGGTGACAGTATGTATCGGTCATAACAAAGTATTAAGAGGACAACTATGAGGTATAAGTCGATGAAATCTTGTAATATCCTCAAAGAAATGGCTTGTTATAGGAATCATATTAGCCAAAGGACAAGGCATTCCCATGGTAGCGTAATTTTGTTCCATCCCACTTATATCAATCGGTTGTCCAAAATTTTTGGGTACATCCACTATTTCCTCTTCACTCGATTCTATAGCAAGGTGTGCTACATCATTTACTAAATCATCCTCTAATTCCTCTCCATGTTGTTTAATCACTACCATGGCCAAGGAGGCCAAAGTATCCTGACCATTAGATTCTTCTAGTTCATCAACCCAAACTTTATTTTGTTCAATGGGTTTAGCAGGAGGATATAAGAATAAACGTTTACTATCTGGACCATGTGAAATGGTCATTCCTCCTTCTCTACAATCAATTTTAGCCACGACAATAGCCAACCATGGTCTTCCAAGAATTATTGGATAGCTATCTTTGGGCATTAGCAATTGTATTATCTGGAAATCAATTGGATATTCTCATCCATCAACTTTGACAAGAACATTTTTGATAACTCCCTTTGGAATGGCTATAGCCTGGTTTGCCATCTATAAGATTGTAGTTGTGGGACATAAATCAATAAGACTTAATTTTTCCATCACATCCACAATCATTACATTAATAGTTGCTCCTAAGTCCACTAATGCATTAGGTATTGCTACCTCATTAATTGTAACAGTTATTAGTGGACTCCTAGGATCATATTTTGGAGCAACAGTATTTCCAGACAAAAAGTCAGCTAAATAGCCATCGATGTGCACAGTATTTATTTTCTTCAGTTTCCTTCCTGGGGTTTTAATACACAACTGTTTGATCAAATGATTCAACTCAAGAATTTCCTTTATTGCTTGCAAGAAAGGGACCTCTATTTGCAATTGTTTGATTTCCTAAATCAATGTAGTTTCAGAGTTCAAAGTCATTTCCAGAGTACCTTTTAGAATTATTAGTTTTAGACGCTCCAGAAATGGTACTTGAGTTTTCTCTTTTAGAAGGCTATCCTTACTAGACTCAGTCTGAGACTAGCCTTCCTCCTCCCGAGGTAAGTCAGTAGCTCTTGCTGTTGAAGGAGGTACAGTATTATTTATAGGCCCGGTATAATTGGATAGAATATCCTTCTCAAGATTTTGAGAAATAGGGTCATCCACTACTTCTTCAATTGTGGCCGATTGAAGTGTGCGACCTGAACATAACTAAAAATTTCCACAATGAATTGCATTAAGTCTTGTGACATTATCTTGTTCAGTTGTATATACCAGAGTACTTTGTCAATTGTTCTTAGGATTTGGAAGTGGTTGCGCCAGAAGTTGAGGTTGATTTATCTATTCATTTGGAGCAGGATTCTGAGGTGGCAATAATAGATTCTTCCGTTGGTTCCTCCTAGGACTAGTATAACACTAATTTTGTCCTTGGTTCCATTGGGGAGCAATATGTTGGGGGTACCATTGTTGTTGTGACTGATTTGGCCATTGTTGAGTTCCCCATGATTGATTTCACCATTCAGGAGGTCCCCAATACAAAGTCCCCCAATTAGGTTGTGGAGGTAAGGGTTGATTCCAAGATGGAGTCCATTGATTACCAACCCAATTGTTTTGTGGTCTCCATGTAGGATTGGAATTATGCCCATATGAAAAATTACCTCCTTGTCGTTGGTTTAGCAAGTTTATTTCTTCTTCAACCTGAGTAGTTTTTTTCTTAGTATTCTTAAGATCAGTAAGAAGCTCACACTGATTGGTAGGATGATTTTGCTCATAGAGTTGACAAACATTGACCTTATCTAAAGGACACTCATGTAAAAGGTGTTTATTTCGACACCTAGGACAATAGATTAACAAAGTTTCAGAGTTACGTGTCTTTGCTTGTATACCATCCAATGTAGTGTTCAATTGAACAAGTATGTCTGTTTTGAGATTTGTTATTTCTTCTCGGAGCTTGCCTATTTCATTAGTCCCTCTGAAAAGGTTGGTTTTATGGATTCCTCCACGAGTACGTGAGAAATTCTGACATAAATCACATATGTCCTCAAGGGCTAACTGAGACACGTCACCTTTTCCCATCAGATCAAGACTTCTTCTTGCATCATCATCGAGTCCCTTAAGAAATATAGTCTTGAGAATCTCAATACTAATAGTTGTTTCTCCACATCGTTTAGACAAGAAAAGAAACCTATCAAGATAGTCCTCTAGGCTCTCATCCTCATTCTTCCTGAGTTTAAACAACTCCTCCTTATGACCACTTACCCTACAGTAACTATGATATTTATGCAAGAAAACCGTCTCCATTTCCTCCCAAGATGTTATACTTCCAGATGGGAGTCCCATAAACCAATGCATGGCCAAATCCTTCAAAGTAGAAGGAAACAACTTTAGTTTCTGATTATCATTTTTATAATCGTAGGTTTGACAAAGGACCTTGAATTCAAAAAGAAATTGATCTGGGTCTTCCGAGGACAAGCCACGAAAGGTTGGAAGGAAGGATGGAGAGATGTTTTTCATCATGGTATCATCATCTGCATCTAGAGTAATAGGATAAGTGAACATCCAAGGTGGTGGAATATCATTATTATTATTGGCATCATTCTGGTTAGCTTCATCCCTACGGTCTCCCATGATGCTCAGAGGAATACATTCCTCAAGAACAATTTCCTCAACAACTGGTTGTTATACTGTATGATCTTCTAGAAAATAGTGAAAAGCCTCAGGTGGGTTTGGCTCAAGTTTGTCTTCAACAGAATGGTCATCTGAGCCTTGGGCATCCCTATGTATGATTGGAACGTATTTTGGGGGGTCTTTGGTATAAATCGTCCATGAGGGCCTCTTTTCCTGACCATGCAGAAAAGGAAGCCAAAGATAATTTTTTATTTTATTTTTAGCCTAAAAGAGGTATTCAAGGTGTCTTCTATTAACACTCAAGCAAGAAAGCTAAAGGGTCCCCAACAACGGTACCAAAAAGTGATAGGCTGTCGTTAAATCCCATTACTTTAGAAGATTAAATTCAATATGTCAACTGGGTAGTGTTCAAGGCAATTTGTAATAAAAGAAGTCTGGACTATCTCCCCTAGATTTTGTAACTTCTTATAGAAACTAATATTAATTCTAACCTAAGGCCATCTAACTAAGAAATTGTAAAACAATTTATCCTAAAGAAAGCAGGAAATATTCAAACTAAAAAGCATAGAAAAAAAGACTAATTTAAAAAAACCATGACAACTAAGTTAATGAGTATAAAAACAACTAAACTAAAGAACTAGTAAACTACAGAAGTAAAAAAACTTATAAACAATTCATTAAACATCCTCCCTATTCGACAAAGATTCTAACAGTTAACAATGAAAAACTACGGAAGTGAAAGACAAAAAGTACTTTAGAACTTAGATTTCACAACAACAAACTCAATAATTCTCTACAGAATAATAATGTAATAAAGGAAAAAACTTATCTACTTAAGTTATCCCCCCTCGAGTGGCCAACTCGTGGGTTATCATGTTTTTTCTCAGCTCACATCCACAATTAATTCGGAAATGCTTCTATCAACCATAATTATTATCCATAACTCATAACTCATAACTCATAAATTTTATATGACAATCTCTTTATTCATAAGCTCAAAAAATATATTGACAACATAACATTACTTTTGTCACTGTATATTTTGCTTCTGGAGATTACGTCTTTTATAGAAAAACTCTAACTAAATCCTATATTTCAGATGGTATAGATAACCATTGAAAAAGTCTATAACAAATCTACGAATAACTTGTATGTTTTTAAAACCCATTATTATAGTATTAAAGAGGCTCAAGTTGATCCATGAAGTTTTTGACTTAAAGCATAACATAAATTAAGACTTAAAGAGTAAATATATCTTCAGTCCATCACCCTAAAGTTTTGGAGCATGTTTCTAGCGCACACCTTCAACCTATTCTGGAGCACGCGCTGGTTGAATGCTTCTAATCTGCAACTTGATGATCGATTATTATCCTACAAAACACTTAAAATAACCCATTAAATATGTATTGGCAAAATACTTCAAGAAATCAAAAGAAATAAAGTTTATACAATTTCTCTTTAAAAGTTAAGCAATTATTTCTCCTAAAATTTAATTAATTGGCAGAGGATAGGGATTTTTCATATATGAAATAGGTCTTTATGGTATTATTATGATGAGGTTATTTTTACCTCATCAGTTGACAAATAAATATTAAATGATTAGGGAATTGTGACAGCAACAACCCTTATCCATCATTTTTGGCGTCGTTGTCGAGGAATGATCTAGCCTTTAAAATAAAATTTAATCCTTAAGTGTTGGTAATAATCTCTTTGTTAGTTGATGAACCAACAAAGAGACCAGTTTGGAAGATTTATAAGAAGAGATCAAATACCTTCTCCGGAAGGGTCTCCATCACACTCTTTGAGTTCATCATCTTCAACTTAAACAATCTCCATCTACTCAGAAAATATGGCAGACCAAGGAGGAGGAGATAGAGAAGAAGAGGTTCCTAACAGAATATTCTCTTTCCCTATTTCTCTTAATAGGGAGGCTAATGAAACACCCATGAAAATATTTCACCCTCTATTTTACCTACATTTCGTGGGAAAACTTTGGAGGACCTTGACCAATTCTTGTTTGAATTTAAATTATTATGTCAAACTTATGATTACACATCTAATAACCAAAAGTTAAAGCTATTTCCATCCAATCTAAAGGAATCAGCCTTGTGTTGGTTCATGGGATTGAATGCCAATTCTATTAACTCTTGGGAAGAAATGGAAATAGTCTTTTTAAACAAATACTAGGATTACTGTCGAGTTAGGGACAGGAAAGAGGAACTGTTTAAAATGAAATAGTCATAAGAGGAAAGTTTAGAAGATTAAATGGATAGATACTAGTTTTTTTTTTTAAATATGTGGAAATGGGTTGGATGAAGAGATTAGTAAGTCAGTTTTCCTAAAAGGAATTGATGATGATTCAAGAGATGCCTTGAACTTAATAGGAAAAGGATACATCAACAAACTCACTTTTGGAGACATAATTGAGATTTGTAGGAATTATTCAAGGACAAGGCCAAGCTCTAGGAAGAAGAATAGGGGTTCCTCAACTAATTTTTCTAAGGTCATGGAAGAAATAACAAATTTAAAAACTGATATCCTACTTTATCTTAGTTCTAATCCTGACAAAAGAATAGTAGAACCATTGGCTATATATTGTCCTAAGTGTAGAGACAAACATCCATTAAGGGAATGTCCTCTTAATCAGGTAGATTTGTGTGATATTTGTGATAAGAGGCATTCTACTGGTAAATGTAATCTCCTTCTAGAGATTAAGAATCATTTGAAGCAACCTTCTCAATCCTCACCTATGGAAGAAGAACTCAACTATATAGGATAGAGACAATTTAACCCTACTTTTGGAGGACAGTCTGATCCCAGAAATAATACCAATTGGGGTTCGAATCAATGGAATCTACAGTCTCAGTGGAACACCCAACAAATGTGAATTCCACCTCCTTCTATGCAAACATCTTGGGGACCACCTTGGGGACAACCTGAATGGACTAATCCTCAATGGAACCAACCTCAATGGCAACCCAATCAATATCAATGGTAGCCTAATCATTCTCAATGGAATCCTAACCAAGTTAATAATCCTCAATGGAAAAATTAGGGACTGAGAAGACCTTGTAATCAAAATCAATCACTTTTTCCTAGTTCCACTCAACCTTCAAATTCTGAAATAGTAAACCAACCTCAAATTCCAGCTCAGCCAATTCCCAATCCTAAAAATGTTAAACCTCAAAATCTAGCTTACAATGTTGATTATAATACAATTGGTTTAAACAACATTGATTTAAAAGGTATTCAATTGAGGACTCGATTAGTACCATCAAAACCTAATCTAAGTAAGGATGAAAAACAACAAGATTTGATGAAGGATACATTGCAAAAGAGTGAAGATATTTCTTTTGATAAATAAGCACCATTTCTTGACGATTTCAACAAGAATTGGTGGTTGGAAAACAAGTCGAGGAGAAATGGGATGATTTGGAGGATTCCCAAATTATCAGAGAACTTGAAAAGATTAACATTGAGATTCCACTTTTGAGAGCTATCTGTGATATTCTAGAAATTAATCAGGTGGTTAAGTCTTTATGTGCCAAAACACCTGGAATGAAAAATAAGTTACCCTCCATAATTAAAATTGGAGGGAAACTATCTGATGTTTGTCAAGAAAGTTGATTCCTCAGAAGTATGGTGACCCAGGAAGTCCATTGATTGCCCTTTTAAAACATTAATGGAATTGAAATTTCAAATGTCATTATTGATTTAGGGGCTGCCATTAATGTTATCATAACTGAAACATATGACAAATTGGGAATTACAAGTGTTCAACCAACAACCACAGTCTTACAATTAGCAGATCAATCAATTGCAAAACTAGAAGGGATTCTTGAAGACATCATTGCTAATATTGACACATGGGAATATCCTATAGATTTCCTTGTCTTGAAAAGTAAACAAAGAAGGACATGCTATCCAATCATTTCAAGAAGACCTTGGTTGGAAATAGTCACTACCCTTATTGATTGTAGGTCTAGAAGCATGACCATTTCTAATGGAATCAAACAAAAGGAAATATCCCTTTACCCACCATCAAAACCATCTTTATCATCTGAAATCATAGTTGGACTGATGATTTTAATTCAGAAGATGATGAGGTTTGAGAAATTTCTATGATAACATTGATAGAGCATGTAGAATAGTATCAAAAATGTATGGACGAGGAAGAAGGAAACCTTGAATTTCATGATGTTATTGATGATCAAGATCACTATCCTTTAACTAATATCATGAATTCTAATTCAGATCATAGCCAATTACTCCATCAAATTTTGCCACATCCTTTTCATTTAAATACTTTGATTGGAGAACCCTCAACTCTTCAAAACAAGACTAAGAAAATATTAGTACAGACAGATAATCCCTTACTCATTAGTACTTCCTTATCGACTAAACAAGAAGATGATCTAAAATAAATATTAGAAAAGAATATTGAAGCATTTGCTTGGGATTATAAGGACATGAGAGGGATTCATCCTGATATCTGTACACATCACATTTACACTGAGGATTTTAAACCTGTAAGACAAGCTTAGAGAAGGATTGACCTTGAACTAAGAGATATTGTAAAGTTAGAAATAGAAAAATTGCTTCAAGTAGGATTCATCTATCATATTTCAGATAGTTAATGGGTTTCTCCACTAGTCATAGTGCCTAAGAAAAATGGTAAATGGAGAGTATGTGTGGATTATAGAGAATTGAAAAAGGCTACTAAAAGAGATTATTTTCCACTACCATTTGTTGACCAAGTATTGGATAACTTATCAGGTAGTAGTTACTTTTCTTTTCTTGATGGTTTTAGTGGATACAACCAAATTCAGGTAGCTCTAGAAGATCAAGATAAAACGTTTACTTTCCCATGGGGTACCTTTGCTTATAGAGTCTTTCCTTTTGGACTATGTAATGCAACTACTACCTTCCAACGTGTTGTTCTTGCTATTTTTGCAAATTTAGCAGCAACATGTGTGGAAGTATACATGGATGATTTTACAGTCCATGGTAAAACTTATGAAGAATATTTGAATAATCTAAATCAAGTTTTGAATAGGTGCAAATACCATAGGTTATCATTGAACACTAAGAAAAGTCTATTAATGATGACTGAAGGAATTGTGTTAGGACATCATGTATCAAAAGAAGGAATCAAGGTAGACCTTAATAAAATTGAGATTATTCTGAAGATACCAGTACCTCAAAGCCAAACTGAAGTGAGAAGATTTTTAGGACATGTTGGTTATTATAGAAGGTTTATAGAAGGGTTTAGCAAAATTGCAAGTCCTCTATTTAATTTATTAAATAAAGATTCAAAATTTCTTTAGATTGCAATATGTCAACAATCCTTTGAGGATATTAAACAAGCCTTAACAACCACACCTATCATAGCTGGGCCAGTCTGGGGTGAACCTTTTCACATAAATGCAAATGCCTCTAATTTTGCGATCGGAGTAGTTCTTGGACAGAAGGATGAAGGAGCAATGCATTTAATTTATTATATAAGTAAAAATCTTAACCTAGCTAAACATAATTACACCACTACTGAAAAGGAATTTTTAGTAGTTGTGTATGCTATTAACAAATTTAGACATTATATTACTGGTTATAAGACTTTTGTACATACAGAAGATGTAGCTATTCGATACCTAATGAATAAATTTGTGGTGGGAGAACGTATCATTTGATGGTTATTATTATTACAATAATTTGATATAACGATTGTTGATAAACCAAGTAAAGATAATGTTGTGGTTGACTATTTTTCCAGGATAATTTTACAAGGAAATAATGAACCAGTTGAAGATGTATTTCCTGATGAGCACCTATTTTCTATATCAATTCAATCACCTTGGTTTGCCGATATTTCTAATTATTTAGTAATTGGGAAATGTCCTTATTTTTCATTTAAGCAACAAAATAGATTAGTAAGAGAAAGTTCTAGGTTTAAATGGATTAATGGTTTACTGTTTAAGATGTGTCCAAATCATGCCATGAGAAGATGTGTATAGGAAATAGGTGTTTATGATATCTTGAAGGAATTCCATGATGATCTAGGTCCAAGACATTATTCCACAATGAGAACAGTACATAAGATTCTGGGAGCGGGCTATTTCTAGCCAAAAATGACTAGAGATGCAACTCACTACATCAAGCATTATGATCAATGTCAGAGAATGGGAAAACCCACACATTCTATAGAAATGCCACTTCAAACACAAGTTTCCCTGGAACCATCCTCAAGAAAATGGTTAGGTAGAGGTGACTAATAGAGAACTAGAGAATATACTCACAAAAATAGTTTCATCTTGAAAGAGTGATTGGTCTAATAGATTGACAGAAGTTGTTTGGGAACACACCACAACATGGAAAACAACCATAGGGTTTTCTCCATATGAATTAGTTTATGGGAAGACACATATTCTTCCTAGATATAATTCAAACTTGAGACACTTAGAATAGCTTTAAAAGTGGGTATAGATTTTACTGAAGCACAAAAAAGTAGTGTTGCAATTGAATAGATTAGATGAAATGAGGAAGGAAGCCTTACATCAAACAAAGATCATTCAAAATCAAAGGAAACAATGGCATGACAAGAATATTCGCAGTAAACAATTTACTGTAGGAGATTGGAAATTATTGTTTGATTCACTATTTCAAGAATTCAAAGGGAAATTGCATACCAGATGGCTTGGACCATATGAGATTAAGGAAGTTTTTTATAATGGAGTTGTCTAGTTAGTACCTATTGATGGAGAAAAGAGGAAAATTCTTGTAAATGGACATAGGCTTGTTAGCTCTCAAAAACACAGGCAAGATGCCTCAAGAGGCTGCCAATCTCTTGATACGCTTTAGGGTAACAAACAAGGTCAAAAGAATTAAACCTTCTACTCTTCAGGTGCTGCCAGACCTAGGCGGGTGTACCTATCTGAATGAAGTAGACTTGACTTATAATTATCCTTCTTGCAGTGATTTGTCCACAATGGCAAATGGAAGTGAACATATGAAATCAAACTTGGTACAAATAGCAATAGTGATCTTCTAATCTAAATCCTAAAGTGTTCAATTAATAGATGTAAAGAAACTGAATGAATCCAAATGATGAAATGCAAAGACCAGTGCCTTATTGGGTATGTGGAGTCAAATGAAACAGAAGTGGGCAACTTATTCTGGTAGAAACTCAAATTGCTAGCATATATTTTAGTTTATAACTTGTATAAACATGCAAGATTATGACTACTAAGCTCTACTTTAATGATCCAGATGAATCTCCCTGATTACTATGATCAACCAAAAGGATTTAATCTCTCCTGGATAGAACCAGTTAATTAATCACACAGATACAACAAATGTGCACTGATAAACTGAAAATAAACTTGTTATATCAATTTAAACAACCAGAAGTAATCAACTTGGAGACAACTTAGCAATACTTTTCAATAAACTCAACAGACAATTGACATCAGAAATAAACTACCCCACCAACTAATTTTCACTGAAATCGCCATTTGAAAACATGCATCATAGTCTCTGATATGAGAACCTTATTCTACTATATCCATCTAACTACCTACTGTCTCTCCTAAAATCTGATCTAATTTACAATTAGGAATGCATATTTATACATCTGCATCTAAACAGACACAACGCTTCACATTCACATGTCGACAACCAACTGTTCGAATTTGGGCTTTTGTATGTCGGCCAACAGCACATGGGTTCCTGTTAATCATTCGCTGAGACAACCCTGTAAGTATGCCGAAGGAAATTATATTGCTGTCAATTGCCCCGTGTTCTTTGTGTTTCGCCGTGACCGAAATGTGCCTCCTCATTTCAACCACTTTGCGGTGACTTTCAGATATCAGGGAGACCTCATGTAGATCACACTATGTTTCACTAAAAGTTCCTTCATCCATCTTGAGTCACTGAGACAAGAGAAAACTCTCGCCGAGAAGCACCCTCCATTCACCTTTGCCAAGACAATTCAAAATCGAGGAGAGGTCCCAAAGAATCCACCGAGTCATACCGAAACATCCCGAGCACACTTTAGATCGCCAAGAGAATTCAACTCTCATACCGACAGAGACCTTTTTCCTTTTTTATCGATGAGACCCAACAAAGTCGCTAAGACCTCCCTCCGAATATCAGTAACTCTTACCGATATAACCTTTTGTGCCAAGTCGGTAAGACACCGTGAGATTGCTATGACCTTTCATCGAAGCCAAAATATTTTTCCGATGTATCTCCATATATGCCGGTCGGTGAGACATAAAGCATTCGGTGAAACAATATGCCAAAGACCAAACTAGTGCCGAAATGTGTATCCTCTGTCGCCAAAACCGTGAAGAAGTCCTACCAAAATCTGCCAACAAATGAAATCCAATCGCCATGACCTCATAAACGTCTTGCCGATAGGCAACACAGACATTTATCAGAAAAATGGATCGGGGAGACCCTTGACCATCTCATGCCGATATGGATCACAAAGTGAAATACTTAGACCTAGATGGACTTCTATGGGACAACAAGGCAAAGAATGAGCAAAATGTTATGAAGAGAAGACCCTGTGCAATGGTCGTGAGATCATTGCAAGGATCCAGATCTTTGGGTGAGCAGACCAGACACAAAATGATGAGTAGTGAGCAAAAATGGAATGAATGGAAATGAATGCAAAATGGAGATGGAGATGAACAGAACCCTAAACTACTGTGCATGGAAAAGAATTTTAAAGAGGATAAGTAAGAGTTGTCCATGCACTGGAAACCCTTAATCCTCTGTGTTTCAACTTCACCTATCTTGAACTGTTACCATCTGAAACTCAAACCACTTTCCCCTGTCAAATACCTGGTTTTGTCTCGAGTTCATCAGATTCTTCTTGAAAATACTCACGCAATCTTTCCTGTCACTGTTATTGCAAGTTTTTAGAAAATCATCATGCTCAGCTTGGCCCAAAATCCCTACACCATTTTGCAGTTCAAATTCTTCATCATCATGGGACAAACCTCTGTTATCTTCAATATACAAAGTACATACATATTCAATGCAAAATTCTTCATTATCCTTCTCACTGTTATGTACCATGAAACACTCTCCCAGCTGTATTGAAAATTCATCATCAAAGTGCTTTTCTTGAGAAACAAAAAGTTCTGTTGTATCAACACTGTCTGAAACAAACAAATCTTAAACATTTTGCACCTCTTCCAAATTGTCATTTGGAGACAATACTTGAATATGACTCACATCTTCAATATCATGCATACATGGACCAATCAAAGCTAGAATTCTATCATCCCTGGTATGCAAATAAATGTCTCTTCCACGAGTTAAAAAATTCAAGATCACATACCTCATCTTGAATGGACACAATTTGATCAACTTCAAAGATTTCACCATCAATTCGAAAAACGCACTGGGAGTCATGTGAATCATCACACAAAGATTTTTCACTGTCAAAAAAAATATAAGCTGGACACAGAACTTCAGGGTCACCCTCATGTAGACATCTCTAATATTCAAGAGTCAGCAAATCTGAAATTTGCTCACTGCTGAGTGAACAAGTCTTTACATTTTCATCACTACAATTGCACTTCTCACTTTTGTCATGATCAAAAAGAAGTCCAAGATCATTAGAGAATAAAAAATTAGAAACATTACCAGTGCAGTCATTTATTCCATCATTTTGCTTGTCTAAAATTATCTCCTCCTTTTCATAAAGTGTATTTGAAAATACCTGAAGTTCATTCATGGGCATACCTCCACAAAATATCATCTGATCTTCTTTTAACACTTCATCATACAATGGGTTTGAAAAAGTTCGGAAGCCATTTTCAACTGTACAAATCTCTTCTTCATCAGTTGTATCTTCGTAGCTTTCAACTGTAGTTAGAGGTGTTATCTGCTTACTATCAATTAAATCAACATTTCCCATCGCTTCTTCACCCTGATCTTCATAAGAGGTAGAAGAATCCCTTGATTGCAGATCAAAATCCTCAGGTTCATCATCAGAATTTGAATATTCACTGGATTCCTCACAACATGCACTACTTTCCCTGTCACAATCTATTATGCAAGAGAAATCTCTTGTATCATCATTCTCCTCATGCAAGCTATCATATGAGTCATTCTTACTTGCACATGTCTCATCTTCTATTGGATTGATTTCTTGATGCTCATCTGTGATATTACCAATGTCTTCATACCTTTTCTCTTGGGATAACACTTGAATGAAGCAAAAGAGAAACCCTCTCCCTTAATCATTTTCTTCTGCTCCAATGTTTCTCCTTTGTTTTCTTCCTTTTGATCAGTCTCTTGCATTTCTTTGTGCAACTCTTTATCTTCCTCCTTTTGGATAGGCTTCTGTTCACTTTTATCATGCTGTCTATTTTTTGCTTTTTTCATAGTCCCTTGTGTCACCTTCTGATCCTTCATAAAGATTCCCCTAGGAACACTTTCCTTCTCATTTACTGTCCCATTTCTCAACAATACTTATTCTTTGCTTCCTCAACTGCAGCAACAATTAGTCTCTCCATCTCTTCTTCAGCAAGTCTCCTGACACTGTATTGAGCAGGCACCTCAACAGAATGTGGCTCTATATAATCTTCTTCATAGTCAGAAAGGACCTATTGTTCAGCAATATGAACATTGTATTTCTAATTTGAAACATCATACCAATAACCTTCATCCTCCGAAGATGCGTACCTCTCCTCAACATGGTGAAAAGTATTTGAAGTCAAATATACTGTGTGATCTTCTCCATTGTTTCCCATCAACATTCCCTCTTCTTGCATTCTATGGGCTACAACACAATAATCTAGGGAATGTGGCTTATCACAAAATTCACAGAAGTAATTGTTACTTACCATATAGGTTCCCCTCTTGCTCAATGGATCAGGAGTTTCCTTGCTTCTAGGCCTAGCTGTTATAGGTTTCCCATCCTTCCAGTCTGTATTATAAGGCATGTCATGCAACCTCGGCCTCTCATTTCTGTAAGTATTCTCTTGTCTATACTGATAGTTGTTGTTTTGCTGAGGATCCCTAGGATTGTCTCTTTTACTGATTATACCAACAGCCTTCCTGTTGTTTTCAATTGTCAGTGCTCTTTTTGTGCTTTAGTTGAATCTCTTGGGAATCTATTTCTTAGTTCATACGCTGTTTTAGGATCAAAAGCATTCAAATAAACACTCAGTGCTACAGAATCTGGCAAATTTGATCCAGGAGGTATTTTATTCTGCAACTTATTGAATATCCGATTAAAATCATAAATTGTGTCATTTTGATCTTTCTGAATCCGTATTAATTCATGAAGAGCAGCATCTAGTGCACTTAGATTCCCATATTGCTCGAGGAATCGATCCTGAAATCCTTGGAGAGAATCAATGGAAACTGCTAGTAGGCTATTGAACCAATCCCTAGCATCTTCAATAAGCGATATCATGAATAGCCCCATGTGTAAATCTTCATATGGCACATCCAAATCTTGGATGAAAGCATTGAAACTCCTTAAATGCTCTTCAGCAGTAATTGCATTACTGCCTATAAACTTTGGAACAAGACTTCTCCAACTGCCATCCATTGGATAAGGGGATAATTGAATCCCTGCCAAATTAAACTGTCTGATCATTGTTGTATGTTGATAAGGGGGGGCACCAGGTGGGTACTGATACTGGTATGGTGGACTATTGTACTGTGTATGATGGTGTGGCACATACTGCTGACCATGAGGTGGTTGTGCTGAGTATATAATTTGTTGTGCATGATATGCATTGCCTCCATTGTGAAAATTTCCAATTGTACTATCAAGCATTTGAAGAGTCCAATGCCTGCTTGCATTTGTGTATTCATTTGTTCCATATACAAATTCCATTCTTCATCAAACCTTTTTCAGAGTCGCCACGTACTTTTCCAAAAGTAGGAAAATGATTATCTTTGATCTTCTCCCCAACGGAATCACCCTTTCTGAAACTTCTCAAATTACAACCTTTTCTTCACTGACTCTATATGATGGTCTTCAACTGAATTTTTTGATGTTTGTCCCCAACAGAGTCGCCAATTTGTTAGCTCTCAAAAACGTAGGTAGGATGCCTCAAGAGGTTGCCAATCTCTTGATACGCTTTAGGGTAACAGACAAGGTCAAAAGAATTAAACCTTCTACTCTTCAGGTTCTGCCAAACCTAGGTGAGTGTACCTATCTGAATGAAGCAGACTTGACTTATAATTATCCTTCTTGCAGTGATTTGTCCACAATGGCAAATGGAAGTGAACAAATGAAATCAAACTTGGTACAAATAGCAATAGTGATCTTCTAATCTAAATCCTAAAGTGTTCAATTAATAGATGTAAAGAAACTGAATGAATCCAAATGATGAAATGCAGAGACTAGTGCCTTATTGGGTATGCGGAGTCAAATGAAACAGAAGTGGGCAACTTATTCTGGCAGAAACTCAAATTTTTGGCATATATTTTTGTTTATAACTTGTATAAACATGCAAGATTATGACTACTAAGCTCTACTTTAATGATCTAGATGAATCTACCTGATTACTGTGATCAACCAACAGGATTTAATCTCTCCTTGAAAGAACCAATTAATTAATCACACTGATACAACAAATGTGCACTGATAAACTGAAAATAAACTTGTTATATCAATTTAAACAACCATAAAGAATCAACTTGGAGACATCTTAGCAATACTTTTCAATAAACTCAACAGACAATTGACATCAAAAATAAATTGCCCCACCAACTAATTTTCACTGAAATCGCCATTTGAAAACATACATCATAGTCTCTGATATGAGAACCTTATTCTACTGTATCCATCTAACTACCTACTGTCTCTCCTAAAATCTGATCTAATTTACAATCGAGAATGCATATTTATACATCTGCATCTAAACAGACACAACGCTTCGCATTCACATGTCAGCAACCAACTGTTCGAATTTGGGCTTTTGTATGTCGGCCAACAACACATGGGTTCCTGTTAATCATTCGCTGAGACAACCCTGTAAGTATGCCGAAGGAAATTATATCGCTGTCAGTCACCTCGTGTTCTTTTTGTTTCGCCATGACCGAAATGTGCCTCCTCGTTTCAACCGCTTCGCTGTGACTTTCGGATATCGAGGAGACCTCATGTAGATCACACTATGTTTCACCGAAAGTTCCTTCATCCATCCTGAGTCACTGAGACAAGAGAAAAATCTCACCGAGAAACACCCTCCATTCGCCTTCGCCAAGACAATTCAAAATCGGGGAGAGGTCCCAAAGAATCCACCGAGTCATACCGAAACATCCCGAGCACACTTTAGATCGCCAAGAGAATTCAACTCTCATACTAACAGAGACCTTTTTCCTTTTTTATCGGTGAGACCCAACGAAGTTGCTAAGACCTCCCTCTGAATATCAGTAACTCTTACCGATATAACCTTTTGTGCCAAGTCAGTAAGACACCGTGAGATTGCTATGACCTTTCATCGAAGCCAAAATTTTTTGCTGATGCATCTCCATATATGTCGGTTAGCGAGACATAAAGCATTCGGTGAAACAATATGCCAAAGACCGAAGTCCTGCCAAAATGTGTATCCTCTGTCGCCGAAACCGTGAAGAAGTCCTGCCGAAAGTTGCTAGCAAATGAAATCCAATCGCCATGACCTCATAAACGTCTTGCCGATAGGAAACACATACGTTTATCAGAAAAATGGATCGGGGAGACCCTTGACCATCTCATGCCGATATGGATCACAAAGTGAAATACTTAGACCTAGATGGACTTCTATGGGACAACAAGGCAAAGAATGAGCAAAATGTTATGAAGAGAGGACCCTATGCACATGACGAGGACTCACTTGGAAACTCAGGGGGATGAAATAACTTATGAATTTATTCAGAATTTTATAGTTCTAACAAGGCTTAGGCTTTATCGTAAACCGACATCAAAAGAAGAATTTACAACTAAACTTCAATCAAGGATAGAACATTTTACTAATGAAGATTTCTCTTCTTTAGGTGAAGTGTCTTGTCCTTAATATTATTCAGTTGCCATGAATAAAGAAGGTAAATTGAAAACAATAAATGACAGTTTACCTTCCCAAAAATGATCAAAAATAAATAAATAAATTTCCTAACCTTCTTGTCTCATGCAGGTATAGATTTGGATATATTTTGATTGCTCCTTACTAAATTGGAGAGATTCTGATGGCTCCTAATCAACTTGGAAATCAATTCCTCGATGAAAGCTTTGATTAAATGTACAAGTTAATGCAACTCTTCATAGCTCCTAATTACTTCTAATTGGTTGTTCTCAGTAGTGAAAGAATATCTTGAGAGGAAGACTTTTGATTGCTCTAAGTTATTAATGATCAATTGATGGATGATACAACCCACGACATTCAAGAGTAGGAAGAAAAATTCATGTGTCATTGGAAGCTTTCAACTTCAATATTTTTTGCGAGCTTGTATGTTTACTGTGCAAGTATAGGTTCATTTAATATTCCATATTTTCATGGTTTTACATAACAACATGCAGAGAAAAGTGGGCTCCCACAAGGGTTGAGCCAACATGCTTGATATGAGCAAAAAGCATTACATTTATTAACTATGATTAAATGCACTTTATGATCTGACGATTAAATGCATTTAATGAGTCTGATCATTTTTTAAAATTGCGAAGATTATTTCAAAATGTTATGCCATCACATATACCATCTATCAACATCGATGTCATTTCACACGAAAGGTAAGCGTTTATATGATGTATTTATTTTTGAAAGTGTAAATGCATTAAATTATGTGTCATAAAGTGGTTATAAAATTCATATCATAATGTTAAATGCCAAGTGTAATTTATTAAGTGGTTTAAATATGAGGTGACATTACTTGCTCAGTTTTCAAGTAATGATTGTGAAGTGATGTTTAAAAAAAAGGTTAATTGTACGACAAGATCGATTGCCACCTTTCATCAACAAGTTTAAAACAATTTTGGGTGGCGAGAAATTTCAGGCATGCAAGGTGTAGTCTGGTTTAAACTGAACATAATGGAAAGTAAATGACATATAATGTTGAGAAATAGTTATGAGCTATTTAAAATTCAATAAGCAAAGAGAAAAAGACTTGTCATTTTTGCAATATTGTTTTTCTGCATTTTCTCCTAACTAAAGATTGCTCTTGAATTTCTCAAATTCTCAATCTGAATAAAAATGGGCTATAAAAGAATGGATGAATCGGAGGAAGCCATATTTAACAGTGAAACTAGAAGGTGGTTATAACAAGTGGGCTGGTTGGACCTTATACTCAAATATGAAGGGTATGAATGAGACATAATTCAGGAATTTGTAAGGAATTTCCACCTCAGCTTCACTATTGTGAGAGGAGAAGAAATTGAAGTGTCCACAACTGTTATAAGTGCATTATCTTGGATTCCAACTAAGGGTGAAATTGTGAAAAGAGGTCAATATGACTTAAAAGAGCTTCTTGAAATGTTCCATGTTGACCCAGAACCTTTGCCTATATTTCAAATTCACAAGGGTAAAAACAAGGGTGTCAACAAAGGGAGTTTTCAAGAACCCTGGTCATCAATTGTCCACTGTTTGATGAAGTACTTGACCTGCGAGGGTCATTCAGCTATAGTCTTAGGGCCAAATCTTCGACTACTTATCCATATTCAACATGGAGGAACTAAACCAGAGGTAAGGGTAAATTTACCCGCATTCTTGTTTTCACAAATCAGTGACATGGCAATGAGGTGTAAAGAGAAAGAAAGTAGGATTAATCATCATGGTTTAATGCACTTAATTGTTAAGCATCATTTCATGCAAGAAACTAATGGTGAACAAAAATGGATACAATTCTTGATGAATACTGAGGGTGAAACTTCAGGAAAATAAAAAACCCCCATAACTAGAACTCTAAAATAGAGAAGGGGAAGAGCTCAAAGGAAATTAGGGAAAAATCTGTAGGAAGGCCTAGAAAACAAGATCTTGAGGAAACAACACCTTCCAAGAAAAGGAAAGAAAAGGAGATAAAAACCTTAGAAGAGATTGAAATTGAAAAATAAATCCCTAAAAGGAAAAAGGGAACTAGAAAGGAGGAAATTTTGAAAAAGAGAAAACAAGCTGAAAAATTAGAAAAAAAAAAAGGAAGAAAAGAAATTTAAAAGAGGAAGGAAGAGAAAAGCTCACAAATCTCCTCTCATAATTCAATTTGAAGAATCTGAGGCAGATGAGGCCGAAAAAGAAGAAGGAGATTCTCAATCACCAAAGAACAACTCTCCAGGGTTATTCTCTAGTTCCCATGTTAAGGGAACATCTATTCCAAGCCCTATTGTTCATGAAGGGAGCCATTTTGCTGCTCAAGAATCTCTTGTAGGAGAAAAAGAAGTTGAAGTCCAAATTCCTAATGTTTAGTTCCCCAATTCAATTTAGTGAACAAATGGTAGAAATATTTGTACACAGAGAAGGAAAGCAACCCATGGAACAACCAGAAGAAATAAATAATGATTTGAATCAGAGAAAAGAAGAAGAAACACAAATTCAATTTGCATTGAAATCATCAAGGTTGGAGAGAGAAGTAGAAGAATTTAAAATGAAGAATAGGATATTGGAAATTAAATTGAAACAAAGAGATGAAGAAATCTCAAAATTTGAAACAAAAGTAGAAAAACTAAAATCTTAGTTGCAACAGGACACAACCTAGTTGTTTACACAACTGGAAAATGTAAAAGAAGATCCAACTAAGATGACTTAGCAGTGTGAGAAAAAAGACAGTGAAATTCAAGGGTTAAAAAAAGAAATGGAAAGAAAGCAGTGAGCAACTCCTAAAAAAGTAGAACCAGAACAGACTGTATATCCATCTTCTGAGTTACTTTGTTTACCTCCACCAGAGGAAAAACCCAAGGAAAAGGCCACAGGGCCAAGGTATCTTTCACTTACTGCTATGAAGTATAAACAACTCAATAAACAACTTTAGGATAAGATAGAAGAAATTACCAAGGAAAAATATGAAGCAAAAAGAAGACTAACTAAAGCTGTGGATATTGCCTTTGCACTTGTAGCAACCAAAAAACCTTTAGGGATGTATGGTTTGTTCCTTAGGGAGATATTTTTGAAATGGAAATTAAACCAACTAGTATTGAAGATACTTATGGATTTTTGGACTAATAATGCTTTCCTTCAATCATATTTTAAAAGTCATCCAAATGTTTAGAATCAGATGTGTGAATTCTACCAACATGCTTTCCTCATGGGTGATATAGATGACTCGCTTCTTAACATTTATGTTGGGGAGCTATAGATCAAGTCGTTTGTCTCTTTGTTACAGAATAAAGTAGAATGGAGAAAGAGAATGGAAGAATACAGAGACGCCTATAAAAGGTATGGTTTTCCAATGAGTGGAGAGACACCTAATGCAATAGAATATATTAAGAAATTTAGATCAGTGGCTAGGCTCAATGATGTTGTGCCTATTTATAAGTCTAATTTATTGAAGAGTATAGCATGCTTCCAAAATGTGGAAGGAACATTAACATTCATGGCTCTCCAAGCATGCATTGAGAGATTTAACTCGATTTTGGATCCACTGAAGAGAAGAGAGCCCATCAACCCAAATAACATTAGATGGAGTTTGACTAGGGTAAGACATCTAATCAATTTGATACACCAACAACAAGAATTTTGGATTGGGATGAGGTTTAGGATCCCCATCACCATGCCCACACCAAAAATAAATGCACCTGACAAAATACCAGCTAAAGTCTTGAAATATTGGTATGAGAAACTAGAACAAAACAATGGCTTCACCAAGAAACATAGGTCAACAAAAGAATACAAAGGAGGAGTCTTCAACTATGCTTTATGGATAGAAACATTCAACAAGGACATCCCTAATGTAATCAATCTATAACCACGAGGACATGGTTATGAGTAGGAGGGGGAGGATGATGATGTTGGCATATGGCTTCTAGTGTTTTCATTGATGGAAACCTAAGTCATTATTTAAGTTCGTAGATCAAAATTTGTTCCTACCAGCAGGCAGAGTGAAGAACAAAGTTTTACCGGAAGTGAGAATGAAGAACAGGGTATCCGGTTAGTATGTCAATCTGTATGCTTCAGTGGATTATCATTTTAGGTTGTGGATCTTGGTGAAGGTTCTTGAGCATCTATATTATCTTATTGTTAAGTTTTGTGTTGTCGCATTAATCGGTGGTTAAGTTAGAAGATCCAACAGGATGATTTTCTGTTTATTTGTTCATAAAGGCCGACTCAGTGTATATGGCATGTCGTGGATGTATAAGGAGTAATTGTTTAAATATTTCTGAGTTTGAACATTTTGTTTTGGGTCCCAACATAACATTAACCAACTTTGATGGGTACGCATCAAATATTAAATTTGAATTCAGCCGACTATTAAAAAAATATTTTTATTTCGTTGAAGCTGACATAAAGCGACTAAATCCTTGATAGCGGATATATATGTGAGTTCAGGTAATTCATTTTGATGTATGTATGGGTGTGAAGAGCATACAAAATGTGTGTGTGAATATCAAAATATTAGTTGAGTGAATTTTGCTTGTGCAAAAGAGGTTTTTGTGAAGCGAATTAAGGCAGAGCAGAGTGAAGTGCAGAATCAGACAGAAGGTCCAGAATCTGATCTATGAGCTTCACCGGAACTAATACTAGGAATTTGTAGATGTTACTTTCTTAGTTCAATTATTTGTTGTAATCCAAAAATTTTGTAAGGCAGTGAGCCTTCCTTCTTTTGAGCAGTGAGCTCTAGGCAGTGTGCCTGAATGCATGTGCATTCCCTTTCTCTTCATACTTTTAACAAAGTATAAATTGTGGATTAACCTCCACTGTGGTTTTTCCCCCAACAGGGTTTCGACGTAAAAATCTTGGTGTTATGGTGTTTTGTTGGTTTCCTTCATGTTCTTGCATCTTTACTTCTATTGAAATGTTGTAAAGGGTTAAGATCTAAATTGAAATTTAAATATTGTTGAACACTAATTCACCCCCCCTCTCAGTGTTCCTTGAGTCCAACAATTGGTATCGAAGCAGGTTCCTCTAAAGAAGTTTAACAACTTGAGGTGGATCTTGGAATGAAATGGACTCTGGTAGTCTTCAACAATAGCTTTTGGTGGCACTTGATGATCTTGATCACTCTAAAGCAAAAGTCCTAGAATTAAAAGAAAATCTTGAGGATGCGGAAAAATTCATTCAATCATTGAAGGATAAAATCAATGAGTCAAGAGAAAAGAGAAAGGAACTTTGTGATTAGCTGAAGCAGAAAGAAAGTAAAAGCTTGGAAGATGTTCCCCTGAATTAGACCTTCAAAGAAATAACTAAAGAATGTGAAAAGATTGAAAGAGACAATGTTGCTCTAAAGCTTGAGATGGAATCTATGGTGATGAGGCAAACTAAGGAGATTGAATAAAGAAGGAAGAATGGGGAGAATCTGGCCCGATCCTTAAAAGAAAGATATGAAGAATGCAATAGAGTTAATAGTGGATTCATTCAGCTAGAGATTGAACTGCAACAATCCAGAAATAATGAATAAGAGCTTGAAAGAAGATAGTTATTCTCAGAGATGAACTCACTATTGCAAATGAATACAAGGAGAAGTTTAAGATCAGTTCTGCTAAGCTTGATGAGCTGACCAAAGGACAGAAGGATGCAAATGACAAGCGAGGTCTTGGATATGAGAAGGGAGAAAGCTCCAAATCTAAACATCAAGATTCCAGACAAAGAAATCAAATGAACAAAGGCAGAAGGCATTCGGTAAGACAACCCAATGCTCAGAACTTTAATGGTCACTAATTTTTTTGTAATAAATTCGTTCATATGGCTTCTCACTGTAGAAGTAAAATAAATTCAAGTAGTCCATCATTTCTTGGTCAGTGTTTCAGTTGCAACAAGTTTGGTCATAAGTCAATTAAATGCAGAAGTATGTATGTTGGTGTAAGTAATGTTAAATACTACACCTGTGGAAGATTTGGGCATATTGCTAATAAATGCAGATCAAGAGGAAATCAATGGAATGAGTGGTCTAGACAAAGAAATCTTGTGTGTTACAATTTTAACAGATTTGGTCACATTGCAAGATTTTGTAGGAATAGAAACATGGATAGAAGAGGTCCGGTATACAAAGGAAAAATTTCACAAAAGGATGATAAAGGAAAAGGGAAAGTGATTGTGGAAGAGATAAGAGATCAAATGAAGAAAACATGGTTAAGGAAGAGTGAATCTAATGAAGGAAATAAGCCCGCACCAGAAGCAGTTTCTAGTAATTCCTCCCGAAATTGATCTTAGGTCATTGGCCCAGGGGGAGTTTTTCAAGAAAATCCTTTGTCCCCCTATTAGCAGTTGGCACCAGAATGCAGGAAGTTGTCAGTAGTTGTGCTAATAGTTTACAAATGTATTAGTGGTCATTTATGCAAAAAATTGAGAAGTAGAAGCTCTGCAGATGAATTCTTCTTTTGTTGTCTGAGAAAGCAAAGTATCCAAAACACCTAAGGAAAAAAATTTAATGCGATAAAGAGGTTAGGCGTGTGAGTTATAAAAGGGTATTTGGAACCCTCATTTGTCACTATGCATTGAAGAAGAACAGAAGGAGAGCCTCTACAATAGAATTTTGAAGGAGTAAAGCCATTTCGGTGGCGAATTCATCAGGTATTTTAGTTGCTTACTTAATTTGGTGTTTGGTAGAAACTTGTTCGGTATGGAAGGAAAAATGAAGCAAATCAAAGGAATGGTGAGTTTAGATGAATATAATAGTGAGAAGATTAAGGATGTGAGAAATTTGTTGCTGACCGATGAATTGAAATGGCTTGAAGGTTTGAAACACAAAAGTTTGGAAATTTGGGTGAATTTCCATACTTTGATAACGCAGAAGTCGTTAGGTTTATCTTGAACATATTGAATGATGAAATTCTAAATCTGGATAAACCCTATCTCATTTCGAAAGAGGTAATTAAGAATCTAAATAGTTTATGCAATGTTTGGGATATATTGAAAAAGAAGTCGATTCAGAACAAGTTGAAACCCTAACCGGAGTAACTGGAGATCAGAGGGATTTGATCATTTTGATAATCAAAGATCCAATAACAAGGTACATTGTGCATGTAATCTCATACAAAATATTTTTCAAAAATAGGGAAGGTACAATTTCAACAGGTGCAGTTTACATCTCTCATAAAATGATAATGGAGGATCATGATTTTGATCTGTGGATTGCTAAAAGATCAATTGATGGAAAATATGCAACTAACAAAGGAGGCAGATTACCCCTTCGGGTTTGGTACCTTGGTTATATTTCTTGTGATGTATTTTTTGAATTGCTTTCCATAGATCGATAATGTTGTATGGAAAGAAAATGAACCGGTTTGTAAACAGATTTTTGAACACTCTAATACCTTGGAAAATTATGAGAAAGAGTATGCAAATTTCTTTAAAGAATTGCTAGGGAAGTTTGGAGAAATTAGCATTACCATTCCGGTAAGAGAATTTGAAGTTGGATCTTCTTCTAGTTAGATGGAGAGGAAGAAGAAAAGAGCACAAGAGATTGTTGATTACACTCCTCTGACACACAAGATTCCAAAAATTGAAGGAAAAGGTAAAGAACAAGTGATTGTGAACATACCAGATGAGGAATTTGATGAGTACACTCCAAGGGAAGAACTAGAATCAGTTGAACTGGATGTAGTTATAGTAGAAGGAAGCAAAGAAGAAGGTGTTTTATCCAAAGTAAAGATACTGTAGCTTGTTCAAGAGAAAGATGGGATGTAGAAAATTGCAAACATATGGTCTGAGAGACCCTCTTATGAGAAAGACCTGATCGAAAGCACACTAAGTACTTATTTTGTGCACAATAATATTGGTTTGGAGAGTTTGCAGAATGTGTTTCCTGAAGAGATGATTGAGTGCATTAAGGATGCCATGGTCTCTAAGTCTCAGGACATGAAAGAGGGAGAAATAATTCTACATCTGAAGGAGCAGTTCAAGCTATCTCTTACCAAACTAAAAAGGAAAATGAATGTGTTGAGGCGATGCATAAATACAACTAATAACATCTACAACTATTGTCTTCGTTGGCCTCATACAGTTCAGAGATACAAAGATAAGCTGGAGCAGATTGAATCTAAGATCAAAAAATTGCTCAGGATTATAACATGTTTCAGGATGAGGATGGTGCAGTCAAGAAAAGGATTCAAGTGTTGCAGTCTGAGCATACAAAAGTTTTTTTCACCAAAAACAACCTTGTGGATGCCTTTTGGAAGGTGAGGGATTTAATCAAATGTAGGTTGGAGCAGTTGATTGAAGTTCTAAGGAAATGAGAGAAATTAGAAGAGGCAATCACAATTTTGAAACCCCTCATCTAGATTATCAACTAGACATTAGAGAACAACTTGATCTTAATCATTGGGATTATAGTAGAAGCTTGCAGGAAATTTCTTCCAAAAATGAAAGATAAGTACAAGATAATTTTTTGACTCGAGTAGCAGTTGTATTTCTTCAAATTTTGATCAAATTTTTGAAAGGGAGAGAGAGTGTAGTGAAAAGTATATTTTTCATTGATGTCAAAGGGGGAGAGAGAGCAGTGAAAAATGCCTTATCACTCTAAGGGGGAGCAGTTTTTTGAAAATTTGAAATCTGGCAGTGTAATCATATTGGTTTCGACACTTAGTCATTTTTCACTAAGTGTCGCCATCAATGCCAAAGGGGGAGATTGTTGGCATATGGCTTCTAGTGTTGTCATTGATGGAAACCTAAGTCATTATTCCAATCCGTAGATCAAAATTTGTTCCTACTGGTAGGCAGAGTGAAGAACAGAGTTTTACCGGAAGTGAGAATGAAGAACAAGGTATCTGGTTAGTATGTTGATCTATATGCTTCATCGGATTAACATTTTAGGTTGTGGATCTCGGCGAAGGTTTTTGAGCATCTATATTATCTTATTGTTAAGTTTTGTGTTGTCGCATTAATCAGTGGTTAAGTTAGGAGATCTGGCAGGATGATTTTCTGTTTATTTGTTCATGAAGGTCGATTCAGTGTATATGGCATGTCGCGGATGTATAAGGAGTAATTGTTTAAATATTTCTGAGTTTGAAAATTTTGTTTTGGGTCCCAGCATAACATTAGCCGACTTTGATGGGTATGCATCAAATATTAAATGTGAATTCAGCCGACTATTGGAAAATATTTTTATTTCGCTAAAGCCAACATAAAGCAACTAAATCCTTGATAGCGGATATATATGTGAGTTCGGGTAATTCATTTTGATGTATGTATGGGTGTGAAGAGCAGATCAGATGTGTGTGTGAAAAGCAGAAGATCAGTTAAGTGAATTTTGCTTGTGTAGAAGAGGATTTTTGTGAAGCGAATTAAGGTCGAGCAAAGCGAAATGCAGAATCAGACAGAAGGTCCAGAATCTAATCTATGAGCTTCACCAGAATTGATACCAGGAATTTGTAGATGCTACTTTCTTAGTTCAATTATTTGTTGTAATCCAAACATTTTGTAAGGAAGTAAGCCTTCCTTCTTTTGAGCAGTGAGCTCTAGGCAGTGTGCCTGAATGCATGTGCATTCCCTTTCTCTTCATACTTTTAACAGAGTATAAATTGTGGATTAACCTCCACCGTGGTTTTTCCCCTAACAGGGTTTCGACTTAAAAATCTTGGTGTTATGGTGTTTTGTTGGTTTCCTTCATGTGCTTGCATCTTTACTTCTATTGAAATGTTGTAAATGGTTTAAGATTTGAATTGAAATTTAAATATTGTTGAATACTGATTCACCCCCCCTCTCAGTGTTCCTTGAGTCCAATAGATGAGGCCTTCTAAGGAATTCATATATTTTACAAGAGTAACATGTGATACTTTATGTTTGGATTTGACAAGGGGGTGATGTTGTGGTTGTTGGATTTGACAAGTGGCAATGAATTGATTGGCTTGAGCTAGGAGGTGTTGGATTTGAGGTGATTTAATTTGTTGAAATTTTTGAAGAGGGTTTGAAGGCTTTGTATGGTTTGGTGGTCTAGGGGTTGGGGTATTTGGTGAAGTGTTTGAAGGAGGTTGTGAAGTTGGGATGCTAGGTCTTCTAATGTTGGAATGATGTTAAATGATGTTGACTAGATTAAAGAAACAATGATGATTAGGATATGATGTGAAATGACAAGATTGGCTGATGTGGCAAGTGTTTATTGGAAGTTTGACTTGGGCAATATCAAACACAAGATCTCACATGTAAATGCATGAACACACACACCAAACATGATAAATTTTCCTTTCAAGATTAAATGTTATGATTAAGCAAACACTTGAATACATAACAACAAGCCTAATGTGAGTCAAGTGGGTATGGCCAATTAGGTATCAAGCTAGTCTGCACAAGGTTGACTAAGGAATGATTTAGAAGTAAAATCATGCCACACACCCGGGAGAAAGGGGTAACCCACCCTTCACCTTCACTTCCCAAAGGTATAAAGTTCTTTGGGGCTTAGCCAAGAGTGACAAAATTTTAACTCCCAAACAAGCATTTCTTTCGATTCACACTTCGATTAAGGTTGTCCCTAGGGGTGATGAAATCCCCTAGCAGGCCTCCTATGAAGGGTTTGACAAAAGCAAACCAAGTGAGGTGTTTGTGATCACACACGCACTTGATTCACACTCGCAGTTGTTAATTGACCTTAGAAATGAAATGTGTGTATGCAAACAATGGAAGAACTTGTTCTTTTTAACCCAAAACTAAATGTGTCAGAAGACAGTGGTTAATTTTAGATCTAATTTTCAATATGTGATTGAAGAAAATATTCATTTTAGGAGCCCAAATCCAAATGTGTGACAAACAAGATTAAGAGATGAAAGATTAAACGAGTGCACCCGAAAGTTTTCACTTTCCAATCTGCTATCTATGAATGATATTGTTGCTACTGTAGCTCCTTATGATCACCTACAAGATCAAAAAATGATATTATAATGCAGCTATAAAAAAAAATAAGCTCATCAGAAAATTGTAATTTCAGATACATGTTTTTAACATAGCTGAATTAGATTTCATTATTTGAAGATGTTATTGATCTGAAAAATAAAAAATCAAATAAGACATCCCTACTAATTCTCTGAGAGCTTTCCAAAAATGTAAAGAAGTAAAAAAAATTCCCTGTTTTCCACCCAAAAACGTGGATTTGTGAAAACCATATAGAAAATGAAGATCATATTTTTTTTGCATTGTATTTGACCTCCAAATTAAATCTGTAAAACATAGACGCCCATTATAATTTCAAGAGATTTCCAAAAATGTAAAAATTTCAAAAAAAACTTGCGGATTTGCATCTAGAAAATCAATTTTATGAAAAAACTTAAAATTACAATAACTCCTACAAAAATAACGATAAACCATCAATTTTTTTACTATAGCCTCTTGAAATAATGCAAAATACTTTGTGAAAATTTTGTAAAAAAATTCGTAGTTGTGTAGAAGATATGAAGAAATTTGTAAAACCTGGGGTTTTGTCCAAAAAAATGGCAGATCTGCGACAAAAAGTCAATAAAACCTGCAAAAAGCAAGCTAGATCAAAGAATTCACATCGGGTTCACCAATGTAATTAGGATAAAATAAGATATAAAACTAAAATAGAAATATATCAAATCCTAACTAGCACAATAGAGTACAAGCAAACATGAAAATCACAATAACAAACGAATGCAAACCCAAATCCACGCTAAACTCGATTTATCTCCATTGCTCTTCTCCACCTGCATAAGAATGCAAGATTTTGAAGGTTGATTGTTGGAGGAATGTTGGTTGATCAATTCAATAGCATAACGACCTGATGAAAATGACAAATGGAGAATGATAGAGACAGATGGAAAACTAAAGAATGATTTTGATAGAGTGAGGATACTTAAGAATCAACCTCCCTAAATGGATTGTGAGAGGTTGTATTTATAGAGCCTTGATGTGGATGGAGATAAGATTTGATAAGATTCGATAAGGATTTGATTTTTTGTTTTATTTGATCAAGGAGGAAATAAAACAAGATAAGATAAGATGTGAAAAGATAGAAAGATTTTGATTCTCTTTTAAAGGAAATAAATCCTGAAAGAGATGAGAAGGATAATTGATGAATTATCTAATTAAATAAATTAATTAGATACACATGATTTTCAATTTTGGAAAGAAAGCGAAAAGATCTTTTTAAGATTTTATTAATTAAATAAATATTTGATTTATTTAATTAATGTTGAATTTATGATTTCATCAATTAAATAATATAAATTATTTAATTAACATTAGAAGAAATAATAGAAATGATTTAATTAATTAAATAATAGAAATGATTTAATTAATTAAATAATAGAAATGATTTAATAATTAAATAATAGAAATGATTTAATTAATTAAATAATATAAATTATTTAATTAACATTAGAGGAATGGATGGAAATGAATTTAATTTAATTAACATTAGAGGAATGGATGGATTATGCATAGGAAGGGAATAAATGAAATTAGTCAAATAAATAAGATTTATTTAACTAATTAAATGATGACATGGGTACCTAGGGCAAAACATACTACAAGATGTCTAAATGATGCAATGATGTGACAAAGTGTTGTAAGAGGACAGTTTTGGGTGTCTACAACTTGCATCTTTACTTTTGTTGAAATGTTGTAAATGGTTTAAGATTTCAATTGAAATTTAAATATTGTTGAACACTGATTCACCCCCCCCTCTCTCAGTGTTCCTTGAGTCCAACAGATGAGGCCTTCTAAGGAATTCATATATTTTACAAGATTAACACATGATACTTTATGTTTGGATTAAGAAGTTATGATATTATCTTTTATATACTTCAAATATGAACTTAATTATGTATGAAGACTTAGAATATAAATTATTTATATGAATGCTTATTTCCTATGAATGCATAATTTAATGGTATTTAATGTGTGATTGTTTCATGTTTGTGTGCATTTAACACATAACTGGAAGATCATTTATATAACAGATGAAGTGCTAACCATTTCCCATTCAAATGAGATTGGCGGCTAACCTTTCACAACTCAGCATCTTCGACTGAGTTACCTGTCAACCAAATAATAGTTCTAGCTAAGCACATATTCCAGCTCTAAAGTTCTATTCGGCATCAACTGAAGATGATCATGAGATCTCCATGATTGTTTTCCCTGTGCTCCAGAATATCTTTAATAGACTAGAGTTAGTTTAATTTCCCGCTTTCCCCTATTTTCAAATTAGAGAAGGATATTTATATCCATTCTCAAGTTAGTTCGGCAGGAGATTGTATTAGTTTTTATTTTCATTTTCTCAGTTTTTCATTGAGACCTTGTACTTTCGTCCCTCTTTGGGTAAATTTGATGGAATAAAAGAAGATCATATCTTTGTTAAGATCCCTCTAGAGGCAGAGCAGGGCCCACTCTTCCAAAGGAAGGTGATCATGTTAGTTAAATAGTTCATCTTCATTCTTGTTCTAAATTAAAATAGTTTCATCAGTTTAATGTTAGAATAAATCTCAAATCTATCATTGAAATCTTATTTCGATTACTGTGTTAATTAAATAGAGTGCTTTTAGTTTACTTTCCAGTTAATTCGATTGTAGATAAGATAGTTAGTTCAACATTGATAAATGATTACGTTTTTAATGGAATATGAGCAGGGTAGGAATTATTACTTGTTGGATTGGACGAATGAGGATTGGAGTAGTTTGTTTTTAAAATTAGATTTAAATTCTATCAATTAGTTAGATCTTGAATTTGAGTAAATGTTAAATTCTTATTTTCTTGAAAATTAGATTAAAGTTAATCATCCATTCTCACGGTCTGATTTAGCTTGGAATGTGACTTGTCTCTACACATTTTTTATTTTGAAGTAATTCTAGTTTAAAGCTTTAGAATAAGTTAAGTAAGAAACAAGTTAGAAGAATAGCGTAGATCCACATCCGATAAGGAACAACTCTGAATTGCTCCTGACAAAGCGGACCTACAAAAAATCCCCCCAAAACTGATCCAACTCTTGCCGCAGATAGCTTTGGACACCCCTGGTTTGACAAATAAAGATTAAATGATTAGGGAATTGTGACAAAAATGACCCCTATCCATCAAATAGAATAGTAAATTTAGGGCATAGGGTTTAATAGTATAGAGGGGTTGCATTGTGAGGATCCAAATAGAGTCACACAGTACATGAAGCAACATAAATCTTGGGTAAAAAGAGTGAATTCATAAACTATAATATAAAGCTATGCTCCCATGGAGCCTGTGGATGAAATTTCTAGTGAATTAATTTCTCAAGAAGATTTTGTTGATAATTTGTAGGGTTTTAGGGCCTTTTGTTGTGAATGTTGCATCGAAAGTGGGGACTGATGGGGTGGTTGCAAAAGTACTCGTGGATTTTTTTAGGTGTGTTTATTTATAAAAATCCTTTGTTTTGTTTCTTGAAGGGTTGGAAATTATTTTTGGGCACGACTTCAAATTTTTCAAAATTGTTAGGAGTTTTTGCTTCACAATAACTAACTGAATTCTGATAATCACGAAGGGCCATGCACAAGTGCATAAAAGAAGGAAACTTCAACATCTCCAATTTAGCTTGAATATTGTTATGCAAGTTGGTTATGAACATTCTTTGAAGGTCAACATCAAGAATCTTAATGTTTATTTGTGAGTAAAGCAATTGGTATCGTGCTATGAAATTAGTCACCTTTTCATCTTTATTTTGTTTACAGTGCATTAAATCAGCTAAGATAATCTTGGGACCCATGTGCACTTGGAAATGGTTAAGAAAGGCATCTACAAGTTCTTTGAATGAAATAATTGAGTTATTTAATAAAGAACAAAACCACTCCAAGGTAGTGTCTTTCAAGGATCTAGGGAAAATTTTAGCCAAGATTTTATCCTAAAAAATGAAGTCACTACATAAGGTTGTGTATGCTGAAACATGGTTACTAGGGTCTCCTTTTCCACCATATTTCTCAAATCTAGGAATCTTTATGCCTTGTGACATTTGTGCTCTCAATATCTCCAATGATAAAGGGTTTCTTTTGACATATTGTGAAGGTTGGCCATTTTGACTTTGGTTCAATGTAACAATTTATTATTGGAGGGATGGAACATTTTGCAAGAGTTGGTTAAGGACGCGAGATCATTGTTTGTGTTGTGAGATGGAGGTGAATAAGGTGGAAGTGTGTATGTATTTGAAGGGCACGTGAATTGTAAGTTTGTGCAAGGGATGGATTAGGAGATATGGGATTTGAATGCACAAAGCTAAAGGAATTCCCAGTGGAAATACCTAAGGTAGTATTGGCATTGCTAGTAGGTTGTTTAGTTGTTAGTGTATGTTAGAATAGAGGTCATAATTATTGAAGGAGGAATTGGATTTACACCTTGACTTTGAGTTAACCCCAAAGTTTGAGCACAAATAGTCATTGTAAGGACATGTTTATCAATAATGTGAGATAGGCTATGAACAATCTCTATTCCTTGTTCACTATCAAGCATTTTCCTCATGTTATCTATGTTGAAAAATGAGGTGTTTTCTTAGCTTAATACTCTGTAAAACTTTAATATTGCTGATCTAAATAATATTTTCCTTTGTTAAATATATTATTTGCTGGTGATTATCTTGATTAATCCATTTTATTGTTGTAGAATGTAGACAGAAGTTGATAGAAGAACTAGACAGGATATTAGAAATATTACACAAGATGTATCGTGGAGAAACCCTTTCGGGAAAAAACTCAATCAAGAATTATTCTATTATTCAATATTTGAATTACAATAGCTCCAATTCTTGCTTGAGAATGCTTCTTCTGCCTTCACCAATCTTCTTCACAACTTGCAATAAAAACTCTCATAGCTCTATTCAACTTGCTTGAGATATATAGGCTTGAATCATCTTTGTAAACTCAACTTGAGTTACAATTACAATGCTCAAGCCCTATCCCTAAAAGGTATGCCATATCTCATGCAAATAGGGTTATCTCATGAAGAACATTGCTAAAACATGTGCTTCATCCATTTGGGCATCCCAAACTGAAGCTACAACTCATCCTTCATTCTGCTGATAATTACAAAGCTCTTCCTCAAAGTTGGCGCCCATAAGTAACCCTACTTAACTAAGCCTTCAAAAATATCTAAACATGCAAAAGAGGTAAATCCAAGAAAGCATCTTGGGTGCCCAAGTTGGCTCCAAGTGATTTCTTGTTAACTGAAACATTTACTCAACACCATTCATGCAAGAATGGTCACCCCCTGTTAACTGGAGGTAGTCCCTGTTATCTGTCATACAACTCAAGTTATTAGCCATGCATTCCAAGTTAACTGAAGCTAACTACATGCAACTCAAAATAACCAACATGCATGCAACTGAAGATAAATGAACCATAACTGAACTGAACTGAACTGAATTGAATTGAACTGAACTGAACTCATCTGAACTGAACTGAATTGAATTGAACTTCATGCATGCAAACATAATACCCTAACTCCTAGGATCTTTACATGCATTCAGAAGTGTTATCTCTTACTCTGAATAGTTAACTTAACTCAAGGTGAGTGTCACCTTACCATGTGTGAACCCACATGTTCCTATTATTTATGAATAACTACAAATGTCAATTTCATAATTTATTTCATCAAAATATTAATATCATCCCAATCTTACTGTTGTTGAACACATTCCAAGAACTTAGGAGATACATGAAATAATTAATGTTTAGGATTTGCAATTAAATGGCATCCTATTTCCAACATTCTCCCACTTGACATTATACATTGAAATTATTCTAAAAAAGGAATAATAAAACAAGTACAAGACTCAAGGCCAATGGCCTTCTTTCACCAACTAATCAAACCATGCTAACTTCAAATGCAACCTGCATAATCATGAAGCTTCCAAGCAAATGATTAAAACCAAGAGAACTTATTTATATGGTTTCATAAGATAATTTTTAACATTAATTAAAGTGTTAACTTTCTCAATTAATACCTTCCCATTATCGACCAAACCAATACCTTTCCCAAGCCTCTGTATCCAAACTGCCTCTTTGGAGGCATGTTAAACCACTGAGTGTGTTGAACTCACATTCAACCAACATGTAGGCTCCTCGGTCTTTTCTGTTGAATTTTTTTTTCTCACAAGTATCCATGAGGACCTGTAACCAACCAATCCATGCCAAACTCCAAATGCAACACAACACTTTCATGAAGTAATCAAGCAAATGATTAATGTACCCAATACTTAAGAGAACTAAACAAGATCAATGTCAAAGCTCCAATCATGAATCAAGAACATAAACATGGCATCCATGATCTAACCATTTCCTCCTAGGAGATCACATGCACCATAACATACTTATACATCCTAGTCTCAAGAGAACCATGTAATATGCCAAACTCTAAATGCATATCAAGAGTAAACCATGACACCATAAAAAATACACTCTAAACCAAGAAACCATATCTCTAATCACATAAGGATAACCTTACCAATGATGCATCCAAGTCATTGCCAACCACTCCCACTGAACCATGGTACCGAGTTACTCATGGCATCATGACTACCATCCTCTTCATGAAGATCACTATATCCTACCAAAGCTCCCACTAAACTGTGATACCGAGCTATACATGGCAACAAGATAAACATCAAACCATTACTATCAAAAGCATATGGAATTTTAGACATTTCCTCATGATCATAATTATCATAACATGTATTATGCCACAACTCTAAACCACTAATCAAGAGTATACCATGACATAATAACAAAACCATCCTACAACCAAGAATCCACTTCATTTCCAAATGCTCCCACTGAACTGTGATACTGAGCAATCCCATGGAATCATGATGCACATAATCAAAACCCCATTTATGTCATAAGCTCACACCAAACCTGTGAATCCAAGCTCTCAATGACCTCTATAACAAACTTTTTTTTTTCCAAAATCAGCAATAGCAAAAATAATAAAAGCTCCCGCTAAGCCAAAAAACCTCCAATCTTTTAAAATAAAGGCGTCCCAATACTCTACCCAACCTCAGCTCTGATACCAAATGTTGAAAAATGAGGTATTTTCTTAGCTTAATACTCTGTAAAACTTTAATATTTCTGATCTAAATAAGCTTTTCCTTCGTTACATATATTATTTGTGGGTGATTATCTTGATTAATCCATTTTATTGTTGTAGAATGTAGACAGAAGTTGATAGAAGAACTAGACAGGATATTAAAAAGATTACACAAGATGTATCGTGGAGAAATCCTTTTGAGATAAAACTCCACCAAGAACTATTCTATTGTTCAATCTTTGAATTACAATAGCTCCAATTCTTGCTTGAGAATGCTTCTTTTTCCTTCACCAATCTTCTTCACAACCTGCAATAAAAACTCTCATAACTCTATTCAACTTGTTTGAGATATATAGGCTTTAATCAGCTTTGTAAACTCAACTTGAGTTACAATTACAATGATCAATCCCTGTCCCTAAAAGGTACACCATATCTCATGTAAATAGGGTTATCTCATGAAGAAAAATGCTAAAACATGTGCTTCATCCATTTGGGCATCCCAAACTGAAGCTACAACTCATCCTTCATTCTGGTGACAATTACAAAGCTCTTCCTCAAAGTTGGCGCCCACAAGTAATCCTACTTAATCGAGCCTTCAGAAATATCTGAACATGCAAAAGAGGTAAATCCAAGAAAGCATCTTGGGTGCCCAAGTTGGCTCCAAGTGATTTCTTGTTAACTGAAACATTTACTCAATACCATTCATGCAAGAATGGTCATCCCCTATTAACTGGAGGTAGTCCATGTTATCTATCATACAACTCAAGTTATTAGCCATGCATTCCAAGTTAACTAAAGCTAAATACATGCAACTCAAAATAACCAACATGAATGCAACTGAAGATAACTGAACCATAACTCAACTGAACTAAACTAAACTAAACTGAACTGAATTGAACTAAACTGATTCTGAACTGAACTGAACTCATCTGAACTGAACTGAACTGAACTGAACTTCATGCATGCAAACATAAAACCCTAACTCCTAGGATCTTTACATGCATTCAAAAGTGTTATCTCTTACTTCAAATAGTTAACTTAACTGAAGGTGAGTGTCACCTTACCATGTGTGCACCCACCTGTTCCTATTATTTAGGAATAACTACAAATGTCAATTTCATGATTTATTTCATCAAAATATTAATCTCATCCTAATCTTAGTGTTGTTGAACACATTCCAAGAACTTAGGAGATACATGAAATAATTAATGTTTAGGATTTGCAATTAAATGGCATCCTATTTCCAACAATCTATGATAGGAATTGTAGTACCAAAAATGTATTCAAAACTCACAAAGATTTGAAATTTCTCTAAATTTTCATCCATTTGTTTTAGTTCTTGTTGAGGGACATTAGCAACCATTGTGTCAATATCAGTCACATTGGTTATGGGTAGGGTGGTCATGGGAAATGAGGTATCAAAGCTATGCTCCATAGGGTTGACTAGTATCAACATTATGAGTGAAGAGTTGGAAAACTCAAGATCCACAGTGAGTGGAGAAATGTGGGATGGCATGAGTGTCAAAATACGTCTCACTATAGTATTGGTAATAGGACACCAGATTGTGAGGCTCATACAAGTTTCACCAAACTTAGGTACACCCAAAATGGAGAATAGGCACTAGATAGATGCAATCAAACACCCTAGAGTATGAAGTGCAATGCAAGTATGTAAAAGAGAGCAATTTTTTAGATTTTTAACAAGATAATTTTTTTATTATATTATGCAAAAACCTAAAAATGATGTCTATTTAATTCCAATTTTGATTTTTAAACAATGCACTCAATTTGACTAATTAAACCTAATGCAAATAATGACAATTTTTTTTAATTTCTGAAAGTAAAACCCAAATTTAACAACATATCAGAAGAATGCAAACAGATAAAAATAATTGCCCAAAAGTTTGAAACAACACTCGTACAAAGATAGATTCTCCCTAGGGCGAATGGTTCCTAGCATAGGGATTACAAAAATTTAAATTTGAGATTGAATTTTAGATCTAAGGTTTCCTGTTTCAGGTTATAAACTATACTTTCAGTTACTCATTTTTCCAAAATTTGATGTTTAAATGGAAGTGAAATGAATGACAAATGATGGACAATATGACACTTTTTGAAATGAAATTTTGACTCAATTTTTGAATATGAATGATTGAACATACACTAATATGCAAGTACTATGCAAAATTAATGCAAATTTTTGAATTTTTTAGATTTTAAAGGATGCAAAATGTAGATCTAAAACCCTAAATGAGATGCAAACTAATGCAAGTTAACAACCCTAAATGAGATGAAAATAAATGAAATGTAATGCAAAGTAATGCAAATCCTAGATCTAGGGTTTGAATGGACTCCAAATTAGAAAGTTTATAGTGCAAGAAGGTCAGGTTCACCAAAATGAAATGGAGGGATTTGGGTTCTTTCTATTCAAACAGGGGTTCACCAATAATTTACTATAAATAGAAAGGGTAAAATGGGGTATAATGCACCCATCTCCCTCTATCACATTAGGAAAAAGAGATCCCTTAAGCCAAGGTTGACTTTTATCCCTTAGGTGAGTCAACCTTGAAGGAAATATTGTTGTTTTCCTTATGATCTAGGACAGGGTGGATCTACTAAAACAACACTTTTGGGAGAAATATTAAAAATAGTGAATAAACCCAAAAATGTAAAATAATACTTGAAATCAGTAGATTAAACCTTAATCTAACGAAACTTACAACTTTTAAACATATCTGAGAAGGTTAAGTATTTTTGCACCTTTCACCAAAATTTTGTTGTTGAGTGTCCTCTAGGACTCATTTGCCCAAGGGTGAATGGGTCTAGCTATGGGGGTTGAAAAAATTCTTTCACAATTCTTTGGCCCTATGTCTGTACTCTCAATTCCTTCAGGCTTCACAATCGAAAGTTCAGAAATGATTTTTGAAAGTGAGTTTTCGTGGCTTGATGACAACTTTGACAACTTTTCCAATTTTTCTCCTTTGATAAATCTTCAATCCTTCTTCAACCTAAGATCTGCAAAACACACAAGAGGGAAAAATTGTTTTTTTTTGGTGAATGGGGGTTTTCCTTGGTCAAACCCCCTTTTGGTAATTAAACCTTGAATTGAAACAATGAAACATGAAAGGAATGATGAAAGAACAAATGCTATGTTGCAACTCACCAAACCCCTGATTTGAAACCCTTGAAGGAATGCAACTTAGTATCTATCTTTCCAAGTTCTTGATCTTGCATGAAGTGGCTTGATTGATGATGTGATCTTGATGTTTGAATCTTGATTTGAATGCTTTAAACCTACATCACAATGTTAGCTCCAAAAACATGCATGATGCTTGATAACTTTGACATGATGCTTGATATCTTGATTGTTGGAGAAAATACTTGATAAATCTTCTCTTGAACACCTTTGAAAATAATCATAGCTCTTGGAATGCTTGCATAAAAAATCTAGGATTTGAATTGATAAATATGTCTTGCTTTTATAGACAATTTTCTAATTTCCCAAAAATTAAACATTACAAGCCGACACTTAAAACTTGAATTTAGGACCTTAATATGCTACCAAAAGCATGTTTAAAATTTGAATTTGTGATCTTAAGGGCGAATGGTCCTGACCTAAATTATTAGGACCTATTCATTTCAAGGTGTTAAAAATAATAAATGCATTAAATAAATCACATGATTCCCCTTTCAGAAATTGCAATTAATTAGGCTTGTAAGTGCAAAATTTAGGAAATAAGAGTCTTAATTAAGCTCAATTAATTAAGGGACCCAAACATAGTGTGAAAATGCAAAGGAGTACATTTTTTGACATTACATTTCTGCAATATACTATAGCTAAGCTAATGGTATTGCATTAACACTAGCCTCTCTGATTTCCCTCAAATTTTGGACTATAGTGTTGGGTACTATTTGTGACAATAGCTATATATTTTACTATGATTTGGGACCCTATAACTTGCACCGATATACTAGCTTTGATTTTCTTAGTCTTTCTACACATGTTTGTTTCATTTATTGCCAATCTTGCATATAATTTCTCTACGCCACATTTCCTACTCGTTTTTGATATATTCTGCATATCTATTAAAATTTGGGATGGTGAGATGACTCCTTTTAAGTCATATTTCATCTTGGGAGGATATTTCATTTCCTATAAGGGATTACTTGGAAAAGTTTACCCTAATTTAATACTAGATTCATAATATTTTATCAACACATTTTCATCTTTTGACTATTTAAAATCATCATTTAATTAATTAAGGTTCACTTAAATCATTAAGAAGATTCTTAATGTTTAAAATTCCAAAAAATTCCAATCCTAGGAGTTAAAACCTTCAAAATATTATTTTATTATTCAACTGCAATTTTGGTTTTGGGTCCACTTTGCATGTTATATTTTGATGTTTGAACCTATTTTATGTTAGGTAAGTTGTAAGTTGTAGAAATAGTTGAACTTTTGTCTTGCGAATTGGATTTTGTTGCTCAATTGCAACTTGCATAAAAGTTACAAACTATAATTCAATATTTCATCTTTTGACTTGCAATTAGGCTTTGAAACTTAGCTATAGTTTGAAAAACTATAGGTATTCCAATCTATAATTAGAGTTTGGACATTAGCCTTAATTTACAAAAACATAAATTATAAAAATATTTTGGCTTCCTCCTTCAAAATCTAGACTTGGTTTTATTTTTGTAAAAAAATTGCAAGTCATAAATTAAAAAATTTCTTGGGAGTTTGGATTGCAAAGAAGATTTTGAAGTCATGTTGTGTTTTATAAAAACTTGCAAAATGTCACTAAACTCCCAAAAAGGTCATAGACACAAACTTTTCTAATTTTTCTAGATCTAAGAGTCTCCCATTAATGATTTTTCTAGGGTTTCAATATTTACAAGTCAAAAAATTGAATGTTGAAGAAGATTTAAAATAAAACCCTAAAACTAGGGCATGGGGATTTAGCAAAACCAAAAAATTAGGTTTTAGACTTTAAAATTTAAATAAATTTTATTAAAAAATCCAAATATAAATAGCACTGTAAACACCTAATGAAGATTTGAAACAAAAAAATTCAATCATATTCCAACAAACCCCAAGAAAATAAGCTTGGATCAAAATTCAAAATGTAGAAACCCTAGTTTTAAGTTAAAATGTCATAGGAATACCCTTTGACATTAGGACATTAGTTCCCATAAGGCTTATTAGCATCCTTGAGCTCTTTTATTGATCAGCACATAATAGTAGTGCCCACTTCACAAACCCAAAATGTCAAAATTTGAAAATTATCTATTTGACCTAAAATTTAAAAAGTACCTTTCTCTTGACCTCTTAGGCTCATTTCTAGTATCAAATTTGTGATATTCCAAGTGCATCTACCTCATTTTCCCATTTATTTTATGTAGTTAATTTCTCTATATACTTAATATTTCTCATTTTTTTATTTTTTTTAGTAGTTTATATTTTGTACTTTCATGTTTTAATGTGATTTATGTGTAATAAGTACAAAATAAAGAATTTAACTACATGTTAGGTTAAACACTTAGGGTGTAGATCAAATTTACTATTTAGATATATGTAGCTATCAATTAATAAATAAGTTTTTCATTCTAAATTATTTATAATTTTGTGTTAGTTTCCTTTGGTTTATTCACCATGTTCTATAGAAAGAAATGATGAATCACCATACATTTATCTTTATCTTGATACATCCAAGTTCTCGGCAATGATAAATGTTATCCTCTTGTGATACTTTAATGGTTGCATAGGTAACATACAATTCTCATAGTTAGATTCTATTACAAATCTACTAAAATTATATGAGATAAGATAAAAGTTGGGTATTTATAGGCAATCAAATGATCATACCATCACAACTTATGGGATACATTTTATTAGACTTGGTGAATATATCATGATCAATCAGTGTTGAATCTAGAATCACTTCATTTCCTAGTTGTAGTGACTTTATTTGTTAATCTTATGTCATTAGAGCTGGTGTGGTAGACTATGTGTTGATTAATATCTCTTTGTAGCCTTTAATCTCTCACTTTCAAGTGTATTATCTTCCTTCCTTGTAGACCATGCACCAAGTTAATTTGAGATCATTCTCACTAGCCTTAATTATTAAATATTACTCTTATGTATGTCATTATCCTATTCATATTTATGTTGACCATAGTTTTGATGATATGTATACTAAAATCTTGGAAGTTAACCTCATAGATATAATTTCTATTCATAATCCAAATGAAAAGAATTAATTTGTAAAATAATTTTGAATAAATATTTTCAATCCTTCATTCTATTCATAATAATTGTGCTAGCGTCCCACCTGGATATTTCTCTCATAATATCTAGATTGATAGTAGTTGTAGATATCTACATAGACTTAAAACTCACATTATTTGCCAACATCCTCAAAAGAATAATTTTATTAGAAAAATATTATTTCCTATCCAAAAAGAAGAGGTTATATTTGAATAAGAAGAGATATTTTCAACATTCTCAAGTTCAATGTTAAATCCTTTTGGAAAACATTCCTACCAAAGAACTACTCATGTCATTTTCAACAAATATACTTGGTCTTATTATGCATCTTTTATTATGATATTTCAAACCAAGTTTCAATTTTATTGGGAAAAATTTTGTAGGGTAAGAATTTCTTTCGAGATCGTATGGTACTAAAATCCATCTTCAAACTCAAGCTAAGTAAATCGAATAACATAGGGAACCTATGAGGTAAATTTATTCATCATAGTCCAACTCTCCTAGCAACACATAGTGTTGATGATCTCTTAACATGGTTTCTTCCCTCTAATGAATTTCCACCTATATGCACATCTCATTTCATCTATCTCATATATAAATACGAATTGCACTCGGACTAGACAATTATAAACCATTATGACTAGGCACACCTCGAGTAAGCAATTTGATATAGTGTTGGATGATTTGATATCTAGATTTGTAGGATTTATAAGGAATCACTAAACAATATATTATATAATATTAATGCTTAGAGTTTTAATTGAAGAAGCAAGAACTCATATATAAGTTTTACTATTATTTTTTAATATTTAAAATAATTTTGGAGTTGCTCTTAGATAGCTTCTAATTTAGTGGCTTGGAGACTTATAAATTATAGAACATATGGGTGTTCTTGTCATGACACTTTATGAGAGTGTTGTCTAGGTTCAAACTCCTACTGTGTCTACAAAGGATATTAATAGTGCTATTGGTGTTAAGTTTCTAACTTCATCTTCTTTGTTTAGTCTCTTTGTATAGATAAATTGGAGATAATTATAAATTTCTAGGGAAAATATATCATGGTTGTATTCTTTCTAATACAATAATCACTATTTTATTATTCACATATGACATTAATATCATGTTATACAATGTTGTAGGAGTACAATGATATCTTCCTATATTGATTCTAATTTGTGATACTCAAGGTTGACAAGTGAAGAGTAAAATTAAGGTCATGGTTCTCAACAAAACTAAGAAAGAAGCACATGCAACTATTCTAATTTACAAAGGAAATTTGGTTGAAGTGGTTTCCTATTATACTTACCTTGGTGTGTCTTTCACAAGACTTCCCTTCAATATCCTCATTATAAAAGAGAGATTGTGCAAGGCTTATGTTACACTTAATACACAAGAGAGAGATAGTGTTTCCAACTTTAGTTTTGGGATGCCAAAATAAAATTATGTATCTTCCAAACTTTGAAGTCATCAACAATCTTGTATGGTTGTAAGATCTCGAGGTATGAACTTCACAATATTAGTTGGGATCACATTGATAGTGTTCTTATTTCCATGCTATCCAAATATTTGTAGGTAAACTAGTTGATTTCATATTTAATTATTTTCACTAAATTTGATATTCAAGCTCTTCATTTTTTTAGCTATATTTTACGAGGTGGTTTTGCTTCATAGATTAATATGTATGGTTGACACAACAATTTGACATAATAGATATACATTCAAGGATCTTTGATCAAGAACAATTACATTATGTCTAATGTATGGGTTTCCTTCAAGGAATTGGTATTGATTTCAATTGTCTTCCTCATAATACATTGTCCATAAATGCTCTCCACATGTTGAAATGGATGTTCATAAAATAGAATTTAGGTATAAGATCTACAAAGACATAAAATCAACTTGGAGAAACCAAAAAAGTCATTGTCAACCAAACGACATCACTGCTTGTAGCATTATATTCATATCAAATGACACAATATTCCTCATAAATACACTAGGCTTGCTTTTGGTTTGAGATTTCCTTTAAACCAATTGTAGGTATTTTCTCATCAATTTTGGATGGATAAGAGCACTTTATCTTCAAAGATCAATAATATGTAGAGTTTACAATAATGAACTAGAATGAAAAGAATATTTTGCAATTAAATATTTAGCGTATTATGAGATTCATGACATATGCTTTAGTACATCTTTAAAAAAATAGTTCTCGATAAGATCTTATTTAGTATAATGATCAATGATGTGTAGCTCTATTCATAAAAAAGATGGCCCAATATAAAATTTGCATCCTTAAGATTCATCAACACAACTCTTTATCTTAATATTCACTTTCATAATCTTTTTTCCAAT
The DNA here is from genome assembly GCA_007258455.2 of Sequoia sempervirens. NCBI lineage: Eukaryota > Viridiplantae > Streptophyta > Pinopsida > Cupressales > Cupressaceae > Sequoia > Sequoia sempervirens. Next base: position 1,013,663,965 of record VDFB02271358.1, on the reverse strand, counting down.
CTCAATTTTAAAATTATAAATAAACTTATTATAATATATAATTTATTTTTCTTTTTACAAATATTTAGATAAAATATATTTTTCTTATACAAAAATTAAGTTAAACATTAGTAAACAATAACATATAAATTTTAAAATTTTAAATTTAAAAAAAAATCCCTTACATATAAATTAATTAACTTATTCTCAATTAAATATAGATCACATTTTGTAGGAGATGGTGTATTTATCTCATCTCCCATACACATATATTCCATTTAATGTGCCTATTGTGCACATAATATTCTCCCACAATGTGAATGCATTAAAAATGAATAAGGATATGTATGAATGAAAATAAACTTTCCTTAGTTAGTTTAGGTTAATTTAATTATAAATATGAATTTTTGAAGGTTTATGTATAAACATTGGGATTGATAATTTAAATAATTGAAATAATTAAATGTGAAAATGTAAATATGAATATTGATATTTAATTTTGTAAAGGAAGAATGTATTTAAATTGAAATGATATAAAAATATGAATATTTTGAGATTTGAAAGAGATAATGATAGTTTGGTATTCTCTTCAAATTGCAATATTTTCTTCATTAATATAGGGATGAGTTTGGGGATCGAAGACAAGTTGATAATTGCATATTTGTGGTGTACTTTAAATTTTTATTGTGTAATTTGGACACCTATATTCCTTACTTATCTAATTTGACTCTAGGAAAATTCATCATCAATAATTCACCGTCCCGAAAATTTACCACTAACAATTCACCACCCAACAATTCATCACCATGACAAATTCATCTTGTAGAAAATTCACCTGTCATCGCATATACAATTAGGAATTTTGATTTATGAAAACATTTTTCAATATATTTTATTATTAATGCAGTGGAAATTATTAAAAAAATATTAATGGATGAATTATCCCGGGATGAATTGCTATGGTGAATTGTCCACAAGATGAATTTGTCATGGTGGTGAATTTCCCAACGGTGAATTGGGGTGAATTGATGGCGGTAAATTTGCCCAAAGCCATCTAATTTACCTTAAATTTGTATGTGCTTCCTAATATTTGAACATTGGTAGAATTTATAATACTTTTGGAAGTTTGTCATTATGTCACGAGGAGACATATTCACCTAAATCAACCCACAAAAAATGTGAACAAAAAATGAAAAAGCAAAACCAATATTCTTTAGTCATACATATGCTTCTAAAATGATTGTGTAGACCTTTTAATGTAACAAATCTAAATGTATATTCTTCTTAGAGAAAGAGAGGAAGTTACTTGTTCCAAATGATTAAAATAAATGTATTGAATGAATTTGGAATATGAAGACAACATAACATATTGCACATTTTAATTTATTGATCCTAAATAAAATTTAAATCTATAAAGATCAAATTAATGATTCTAGGGGGACCTCACAATCGAGAAAGTCGTGCAAAGCTTTCCTTCATTTATTTTAATAATAACGAATATCAAGGAAAAAATATAGTTAATTAATGAAAAGGTCTAAGAATATATGAACGTGAAACAAATTGGCCAAATATATGAAACCAAGCATGCGGATTCTATTCATTCAATGCATAGGCTTGTGTGCAGCTTTTGAAATATATAAAGAGAATACTTAACTATTATTAGTGGGAAGTATGAGACATGGGTTATAAATGTTTCATCAAATTAATTGGAGGTTATTTATAATTGTAGAAAGGAAATGCTTATATATTTATTTTTTTCATTTAAAGCTTTAATTTATGGTTCAAACATATTTTATGGTTTTTTATCAATATAAATTTAAATTTAATATTTTATCATTAAATATTATTTTGCTAAATTTTATTTTTTATTCTTAAAATGACATTTATTGTGGATTAGATTACATTTACAATTTTATGTTTTTATACAAGATTGCAATTATGATACGTTTTTTTTTTTTTTTTCAAATATTCAAAATGCACATATTTCAAGGTTATTAGTTATTTCCAAGGTAGAATACTAATGGATCTATTGCATGCAATTTTTTAAACTGGCAATGACTATCTAACCAATCAGCATCTAGAATTAAACATTTTTATTTTTTTTCAAATATTCAAAATGCACATATTTCAAGGTTATTAGTTATTTCCAAGGTAGAATACTAATGGATCCATTGCATGCAATTTTTTAAACTGGCAATGACTATCTAACCAATGAGCATCTAGAATTAAACATTTTTATTTTTTTTCAAATATTCAAAATGCACATATTTCAAGGTTATTAGTTATTTCCAAGGTAGAATACTAATGGATCCATTGCATGCAATTTTTTAAACTGGCAATGACTATCTAACCAATGAGCATCTAGAATTAAACATTTTTATTTTTTTTCAAATATTCAAAATGCACATATTTCAAGGTTATTAGTTATTTCCAAGGTAGAATACTAATGGATCCATTGCATGCAATTTTTTAAACTGGCAATGACTATCTAACCAATGAGCATCTAGAATTAAAAATTTGGCCAACAATTCTATAATCTATATTTATTTTTTTATTTTTAATAATTACTAAAATATCATTTATCCTTCTTTTTATTGGTTCATATTGAGAACAAGTGCAAAAATCAAATTTTCTTTCTTTTTTTCTTTTTAAATTACATATGTAATGCAATGCATTTAATTCATTAAATCAAATTTCAAACATATTAATGACTTGAATGACATATCACTATTACATACATCATAATAGAAATTCATTGTTCACTTAGAGGTAGTATTTTTCATATTTCATTTAATAATTGGTAAGATGTTCAAAGCTTATTAAATAAATGTGAGTACACTCAATGCATATTTTATATTTGTTTACCAGTGTGTATTAAATATCACAGTAAAATTTATCTATCTATAATAAATATCACAGTAAAATTTATCTATCTACAATTAATATTTCAAAAAAATCTACCCATCTACATTAAATATTAAGGTAGAGATTTTAAAAATATACATGTAATAATATAATTTAGTAAGGAAAAAATTACATAAACATCACATTATCAAAAGGATAAGTTCAGAAATGTAAAAATAAATATATTGAGTTATTATAATAATATATATTTGTATCATTGAATATTTTTTCTATTTTTGCAACATTAATCAACTATTATACAACAACAAACAATCACATTACACTCCTACCTGCTTCTATTAACTAAATGTTTAAAACAACCAACATACCCCACAATCGACAGAACCTGACATAAATTCATCTCTTGTTGATATAAGACATGATCACCACTCATAAGCTTGCAAAATGAAAAGTTCAAATTATGCACCTAGTGGTGTATATTTAAAAGCGTCATCTTTAGACACTTAATATTGAGTATTGATTTGTAAACCTTTGCATTTATAGCTTGGATCACACATAATCTCAATCTCAATTTGCATCAAGTATGGTTTACATTAAGACATCAATAGCCAACATTAAATTGATAGAACTTTTGCATATAATTGTGTTAATTTTTAGCATCAATATTTGGATCAAATTGTGTGATCCATTGTCTCAATCTAAAAAATTATACATTAGAAACTCTCTCAACTCATTATATGGACTATAGAAAAATTATGTTTGTTAATATCCAACATTCTCTATTTATCTATTTTCTATCATTTCTCAATCAATCTGTGGGCCTAACTATTAGCAAGCAAGTCAAATGCTCTTCCAATTTCCATAGCAAGTCCTAACTATGATTCTTAGCTCTGCCCAATTTTCCTATCACCTAAATGAACATTCTTTTATAAGCATTGAATGTCAAATTCCACAAAGGAAAAAATCACACCACTTAAGATAGGCATGACACTTGGACCAGATTCTAGCATGATCTCATCCCAACCTTCTTAAATTCTTGTCTTAGTCATCACAAGATTATGATATTTATCTAGTTTGAAATTCTTGTTTCTGTCTCATTAATCACAATATTAACACTAGCCTTTTCAAATTCTTACTTCTTAATCATCACAATATTAACTTTGTATATCAAGCTTTAATTTTTTTATTGAATCATTATTTCACCAATTGTAGTCCACAATACATATAGTTAAGCCCTTTTTTGTTTTAATCTATTTACCTCAAATAAAGTGTAAAGTGCCAAACTTTTTTTCTAAAATTTTAACAAGTGTTTGACAAAATGCTCATAGTGAAGTAATCAACTATTGGTGCATTTAGACAGGTCTTTAACAAAATGAAAAATTAATAACTAAGTTGGAAGCAACGTGCATATATTTCCATTCAATATAAATGCTACAACAATGTTCATACATCATAATACAATCAAATTACATCATTCACTAATGAAGTGGATAAGTTCTAACCTTAGAATCATTGGAGAAGACTATGAATATGCCAATTAATACCAACACACAAACACACACACACACACACACACACACACACACACACACACACACACACACGTATATGTGTATGCATGCATATACATGTGTGTGGATGTATGCATGTATGTGCTTATGTGTATATGTATGTATGTGTATGCATGCATGTGTGTGTGTGTGTGTGTGTGTTTGTATGTATGTATGGATGTATGTATGTATGTATGCATATATATGTATGTTGTTTAATCATAGGGTATTTTAGAATATCTATAAACTCTGTAATAATATTTATTCGCCCCTTCTAAGTTGTGATAGGAATTTAGTGACTCAAATCCCACTAAATTCCTCCACTTCACTTTGCAAGTAGTGCTCTTGTATTTTTTTGGTCTCATATCTCCTTTATGACTTTTGAGACTCCCTTTATGATTGGGGAAAGGTGCACCCAAGTTTCTTTGGATTAATCTTCACCTAGAAACAATACTTCCAAAAGGGTTATAGTGTCATTTTAAGGCTTAAAATACCATTAAAATATTGGGTGGTTACTTTTGAAGATTTCTATCAACATTAGGAGTCTTTAATAAATCACCTTTTTAACTTTTATCCTACCAAAGTTAGCAATATCCCTTTAATATGTTTTAGTAGTCTCCATACAAGAAACGGGTGTCATTGGATAAAAATAAGATGATGTATCCTTTTGAGATCTTTAACCTCCTCAAAATCCCTTCTATATTTTATGATTATTTCCTTGCAAGAAAATATTCTATAAATCTCATAGATGGAACTAGTAAAACAATATTACTTAGGAAAACTCTCCAAATTCAAACATTTATTTTCTCCATAATTTATTTTTATAGATCTTTGTAATCTCCAATTTTAAGCACGCCTATGAATCCTATGCGAATTCACCTATAAATTGACTAGGAGGGTTTTCATCCTTGAAACCGATTTCGTCATAAGGTTTCCATCCTAGGTTGAAAATGAATAGTTGCTCTCCTCTCCAAATTGGGGTTTGTAAAAATGAAAATGCTAAGAATTCCTTTTCCACTTCAATTCTCCTCTTTATATACCTATTTCAAAAATAATTAAATATTATTTTTCATAATCTTTTAATTTTCTAGGAAGAGTTACCTTTTAATACAACTTTATTTTTGGGCCCAAAAATAAAGTCACTTTATATTTCCTCATAACAATCGGTTTTTAAGTAATTGAATATAAGTTGTCTTCTAATTTTCTATTCTTCAACAACTAAAATATTTAACCATTTAATTATTTAATTAGTTTTCACACAATCACCAAAGTTGTGAAAAATATTTAAATGGCTCAAAATATGAGTTTTGACCTCACCAACAAATATCAATTTATGTGAAATTTGGCACTCTTCTAAGATGATGGAATTCTCCAAGAAGTGAAGAGTGCTCCTAGAATATCAAATCCATACACAAAAAGGTACCATTGTACTCATCTTGGCTCCAAGAACTCTATGCCACTATCACAACACCTTTCCAATAATGTTTGCGCTCTCCAAGAAAGCTGAAATTTCCAAGGATATTGGAATGGACCAAAAAATAGGGCATTACTCATCTTAACATTTCATGTATTGTTTCCATGGTCTCTCATTTTATGCAAGAACTCCATGAACTTCATTGGAAAATGTTTCATTGTATACTACACTATGTACAATGGACACATTTATATGGGATACACTATGCAATAGGTTAAGATACAAAATTAGTGGGATATATATAAATTATGATTGGGTTGAGGATTCTAAGGATTGTATTTCCATATCTAGCTATGGCTTACACCTTGGATTTCATCCTATTTGTTGGTTAAGCAAGAAGAAACATGTTATATTGTTCTTTCATCTATAGAGGAAAAGTACATGAGTTGTGAATGCCACTACATAATTTGTCTATCTTAATAACATCTTGAAAAAGTTTGGCATCAACCATAGGCTACCATCAATCATCTATCGATAGTTATTGCAATCTCTAGGACTTGACTTACCACCATTGAACCATGCATATTAAGATCTATAAACATTACATCAAAGAATATATACAAGAGCAGGTTATTGATATTTAGTACTATCCTACATTGAAGTAGGTTGTTGATTTATTTTTACCAAACCCTTCACCAAGAGCACATATGCTCATTTTCAAGTACTTTATGGGAGTGTGTTACACTATACTTCTAAGGGTCATCTAGCCTTCCTCTCATCATCCTCCATTTTTTTGGGGAAGGTACTCTGTCTCAAATACCTTGGTTTTTTCCAAAATGTATACAAATAGGTCTATCATAACTTGTCTTGTTGGGAACCATACCTTTTTTTTTAATCTCAATTTCACTTAAGGGATATGTTGGTGTAATGTTTGTATTGTAACTATCATATTAAGTTTACATAGGTAAATTCATTTTTATTACTTAGGTATGAGAAGATAATGAGTATATACCATTACCTTTCTTTTGAGATTCTACTTTATCCTTATCCTTTTTTGTATTTGGAAACTTAAATGTTATGTATTATTGTTATGTCCTTTCATTTATTCAATATAGTTGAATTTAGCTATTGAAATGTTGAAATTATTGTCTTTTGATTATTTTTGAGTTTATGTCATCATAATATTGTCTTGTTCCTAAGGTAGATTTATTATTGGAAGTTCATTTTTAAATTAACAAACAACATCAAGCTCCAAGATTTGTACATGTATATAACTTCATGGCTTCCCCTATTCTCTACTTACAATAATAAAAAGTGAACATGTAAGAAGGTATTTACAAGAGCTAACCCCTTACTAAATCCATAGATATTTAAATCAATATCCAACCTTAATTGGATGGAAATATTCACCCATAACATTTGGGAGGGGAAGATACACCATTTACAATTGATTTCCTTGTTATATGGAAAAATGGATGGAACTAATACTTCATGCAATTTATAGTTGCATAACTAATAGTGTAAATATGTAATTTCCAAGGTGACTATAAAATTGATGGGGCAATTACAAAACCATCAAGTTATGTCAAATAGTTGTTTCATTACCAACTATAATATACCCTATTTTCTCTAAATTTCCTCTACTCGAGCTAACTCCCTTGAGATTCTCTAGATCTCACCAAGGTTATCATCATCATTAAAGAATGCTTAGTTGGATATAAAACCATAATATAGAAGGGTTAATTAGTCTTCAACATCTTCTCAGCTAAGAATGACAACATTTTTTTCCTTGAACAAGTATCTCAAATTGATTTACTAATCACATAAGGCTTTTTGGGCAATCTAACAATTTTATTTATCTTCTTATGGTGGTGAAAAACTTGATAAGAGGATTTATTTGTAAACCTATTCTTCTTACTATTGTTATCATTGTCACCTTTAGGTGGGTAGTCTAACTTTGTGCAACTAGAGATAAAGGAGCAAGAATAGTTGAACTGTTTGTAGCATTCAACCTAGGAGTATTATGTCAAAAACCCAAACCATTTACTGAATTTGTATGGTCTATATCTCTTAGTAGGAAGTCCCCTGGTGGTTTCTCAATTGCTGACAACTCTAGGAAGCCTCTAATAGTTGACCAAAAATATTTTTCTTTTCAAAATGGGGTATCTCCATTATAATAGTACCCTCTCCAACTCCAATTCTCAATTTATATTTCAATCCCTTCAAATTAATTACTATAATTTACAAACTTGAATGCAGTATCCCTCAAGTCTAATTTCACCTCCTTGATAGCTCATTTTTCAACAAGACAATCTTAAAATCTTACTTCTCTTTTCAACCTACATTTTCCTTCCTAACAACCGAGCAAGAACAAGGGAATTCAAAGCAGAAATAGTTTCAAATGAGAACAATCCAACAAACCCCTCATCATTGTCCTCAAGGCCTGCATTTGATGGGTATATGACTATATTTAATAAAAAATTTCATAAAATACAATAAACTTTTTGAAAAGATTGTATCATATGAAAGAGAAAATTTTGAACAGCCCATCAAAAATTATACACAATCATAATAAAATATATTTTCAATCGATGATATATCTTTTAAAATAAAATATTATTTTCACATTTAAAAAGTAACTTTCAATAGATCACCGTCACAAAAAAATGATTTGATAGACAAGATTGACCATTAAATTTAAACCCTAATTAATTTGTACTCATCATGTACTAGCTAATACCGAATTAGTTATCTCTACTTATCTAATCATAGCCATCACCATTGTACTAACATTCTAGATTATGTCCAATTGGTTATCTACTAATAGCCATCATATTAGTTTCTATCCTTGATCCAAATTTGAACGAATTTCAGCCTCAAGGAGTGCTGTATGCTCAAAATTGAAGGGAAACTGTACTGGAAGTGGAAGAAAAAATCCCTCTGGATCATAGGAAGTGACACTTGTCATCTGGAATACTGAGGTGGTCTAGGAGATTTCTGGGTACCTATCATTCCTTCCCTCTTTTATCATAGGGATAAGGAAATTCATACAGTGCCTTTCTATTTCTCCCAGACCCATATGCTTAGTCAACAGAATCAAGCTGCTTAAGTAATCAATAGTAAAAAATCTGAGACGTGTCGTACCTGTGAAGCATATAGCATGGTCCCTTTAAATCATATAATCTAATTAGTTTGGTAAGTTTTTGAAAGATAACAGTCTCCCTTTTGTACCGCCTATGAAAAGAGAACAAGAAGCGGGTAGAATCCTATATAAATCTTCTCCTTTTAGGACACTTGGTGCATGAACCATTAACTTTATCTATAAAATTCTAGTGCGAACTACTGTTGGGATTGTGAAACTGGTAAAAATTAATAGGAAACGGAGAGACTGGCCAATTGGGCTTACAAATTGTTGGCTTTACTAATGTCACTCTCACCTGACTCTGCACATCTTGTAAGAGGATGATGAGCTTCTCCTTTTGGTGTTTTACATCAATGACATGATCATCATAGGGATTTCTTAATCCTTCATTCGTTCCATATCATCTACTTCATTTGATTGTTACATTATTTCTTTGGGATTGAGATCAATTAGATTGATTCCAAGATAAGTATTATTCAATTCGAGTATAGGTAATCTTGATCTTTTTTCATAGTTTTAGATGGTTGTTTGTACTCTTACTTATTCTCTTTTTGTTGAAAGTTAATTTGGAGGTTCATTATTTTAAATTTTCGTTGTGATGCTACCCTTGTATTGACAACTTGTGGGAAGTCTCATATACATCTCACATAGTCATTCTAACATTTCCTACATTGTTGGCATGGTCTCTCTTTATGGAAGAATGCAATGAGACTCATTAGAAAACTTTCTAGTGTATACTATACTATGTACAGGGGACACATTCATATGGGATACACTACACAATAGGCTAAGATACAAATTTTGTGGGATATGTATAATTTTTGAATGATTTGATGATTCTAAGGATTGCAAGTCCATATCTAGCTATAACATTCATCTTGGATTCCACAATATTTGTTGGATAAGCAAGAAAAGGAAATTCATTAGATTTTTTTTTTTATCTAGATTGAGGCAAAGTACATGAGTTTTGAATGCCACTACAAAATACATGTCTTCACCACATCCTGACAAAGTTTGGCATCACCTATAGGCTATAATTGATAATCTATTGTGACCATTAGAGTGCTATTGCAATCTCCAACATTTGATTCACTACTTATAGGGTCTTGCATATTAAGATCTATATATAATACATCAGAGATTGCATACAAGAGTAGGTCATTGATCTGTAATACTATCTTACATTGAAAGAGGTTGTTGATATATTTACCAAACCCTTTACCAAGAGCACATATGATCATCTTTGAGTACTTATGGGGGTGTTTAACATTGCCACTTCTAGGGACCATCTAGTCTTCCCATCTTCCTCCATTTCTTTTGGGGAGGCACTCTCTCTCAAGTACCTTGGTTTTCAAATTGTATACAAGTACCTAACATAGTGTGTCTTTTTAGGAACCATTTCTTTTTTATCTTATTGCACTTAAGGGGAATGTTGGTGTAATATTGTATTTATATTGCATGTATTATATTAATTTTACTTAGGTAATTTCATTTTTATTACTTAGGTATGATAGGATAATGAGTATATATTATTACCTTATCTTTTGAGATTCTACTTTATCCTTATCCTCTTTGGATTTGGAAACTTAAAGACTATATATAGCTACTTCCTTTCATTTATCATCTAATTGAATTTAGATATTGAAAAGTTGAAATTCTTGTCTACTACTTTTTTGAGTTAATGTCATCATAATATTGTCTTGTTCCTAAGGTAGATTTGTAATTACAAGTTCATCATTAAATTAACAAACAACATCAAGCTGTAAGATTTGTACACGTATATAACTTGTGGAATGAAATTTATACTTCATGCAATATGTAGCTATGTAACCATTAGGGAAAACATGTAATTTCCAAGGTGACTACAAAATTGATGGGACAATTAGAAAACCACCCCTATATCAAATAGTGTTTCATTACGACTACAATATACTCTATTTTCTCAAAATTTCCTCTACTCTCTAACTTTCTTGAGATGTTGTAGATCACACCAAGGTTGCCTTCATCACTAAGGAATACTCAATTGGATATAAAACCATCATATACAAGGGTATGAGCCTTTAACATCTTCTCAACTGAGAGACACTATTTTTTTGTCTTGAACAAGTATCTCAATTTGATTTACTAATCACAATTTAAGGCTTTTTGGGTGATCTAGCAATTCACTTTACTTCTTGTGGTGGTGAAAAAAAAGATAAGAGGATTATTTTGTAACCTTTTTTCTTTTTTGCCTATTTCTCTTACTATCATTGTCATTGTTACCCTTAAGTGTGTAGAGGAATGAGAATAGTAGGAATGTTTGTAGCATTTGGCCTAGGAGTATTGTGTCTAGAACACAAATCTATTGTTGTATTTAGATGGTCTATATCTCTTAGTAGGTAGCCCCTTGATGGTTCGTCAATTGTTGACAACTCTAGGAGGCCTCTAATTGATTGTAGTTTATTTCTCATTGATTATGACTGTCAGATTGAGATGACTCAACTAGATTGGATTAAATCCTAAAACATCTATTTTACTGTCACACCTGATCTGGCGTGTCTACTTCATGTGACGTGTGTATTCTTTTCTAATTTATTTCCTGATAAGTAGAAATCTAAGGCGAACAAATCAAATCCCCCTGCCTAACCCATCTCTTCTGATAAGAGTTGTTTACATGTGTCTTCTTCAGACCTTGCAGATTTCATTTTCTTTCCAGAAGAGTGACTCATTACCTACCATTCATGATCTGTTGATTCATTCCACTTGAACGGCACTGGAAGCAGGGGATCCTTGACTTATTCTGACATCAGACCAGGCTCTGAGAATCTGCATATGGCAATAGGTCCCACATTTATAGGGTATTTGGGTTAAATTGGGCATTGATGACCCTGTTCATATCTACATGGTTCAATTAGATCTTGATTAGAGGTGCCTCCTAGCTGGCATTGTTATCTTGTTCTTGGGAGTTTTGAAATGATGCCAAGTAGTTCCAAGAGTATTAGTTCAAAGGGAAAATCAAGCAAGCATTTCATGTAAATCGAAATGAACCTTGAAACGACCATAGAAGAAATTAACAAAGAGGAATAAATGGGCAAGAGGACAACATAGTTTAAGAACAAAGAGGAATAAATGGACAAGAGGACAACAGAGTTTAAGTGGATTAAGAATACTTTTGGAGATAGATCCCCTTGATAGGGACTGGAATCTTCTCTAAGCTAACTTGAAAGAATTTGCTTTCTTGCAAGGAATGATCACTTATGAGTCACTCCAAAGTTTATGTTTCTAGTTTAGTTTGATTCACATCTTCTTTGAATCTTCTTTGAATTTTTGTTGTGAGGTTTTTCTATTAAATTATTTTATGATCTATAGATGACGTATAGAGAATGTATCATATATTCAAATTTCCGTTTCTTTTAATTATTAAAGTTTATTCTTACAGTAGTATAAAATCTTATAATAATAATTTTCAAGAAATTAATTATGTTTTTTTATGTTGTATTTTCTAATTATATAATTTTAGACTATCTGATGAAACATTTTGTGGTACTAAAGTCTATTTATGGATTGCATTAGAGAGTGGGTTAGTAACACTAATGAAATAAAGTTCCCTATATTGAAAATGAGCATTTGTAATAATTGGTTGCAACAATATTAGTGTATTTGTTTTTCTATCAACAAAGAAAGTGCAGGCCTTATAGTCCTAAACCCGATTGTGCAATTCAATGAATATGGTTGACCAATAATACCTTACTCACATAATCTGTTTGGTTGTGGTTTTACAAAAGATAGTGTCCTCTAGACAAGCCTACATGGAGTTCCTTAAGTAGATTTATATTTTTTTCCATTTCAAAACATCTCAGTATTATCCCATCAAAGTTAATTTTAAAGGGCATATTATTGATCAATTGAGAGGAGATAGCCTTTAACATTTCTTCTTTGTGTTGTATTGAGACTAACCATGTAAAATCCATCCTAGATATATCATTTCATTCATTTGACCACTTTCATGCTTATCAAATACTTTTCACTCTTGAGGGGGCATGTTCTTTTCTTTTGATGGTGTAAAGTCTTCTATATTAATAGCACTCTTTATAAGACATTATAAACAAGAAGTTGCTAACACAAGCATCTACCCTATATAAGTCTCATGGTTTGGATCTATAAGTTGTATTACTTTATCTCACTAATCTATATATCCATATTAAGAAATATCACCTTTTAGAATATGTTTTTTGATGTTGATGTAGGAGCATCTAGGGTATAAGAACAATCTTGCATCACCCAAAAAAATGTTGTTTCTTTTCAATAAGGGCTAAATTTGGCAGGGTTACTATTTTTAGTAAGTTTGTATTTATGCATGTATGGACACGAAATCCTACCCAGACCTCTAGAATGGTGAATTGAAGCCAATGGTGAAAAAAACATTTCAATATCATTTGTTATTTGTGAGATATTAAATTTCAATTTCCAAAAATCCTGTTAAAAATATTCGAAGTCAAATTTGAAGCACTTAGAGGTCCCAGATGGGCTTGAAAACTGATCGAAAACCAAAATAGTCTACCTTTAAGTCCTATTTTGCACTCAAGTGCCTTCTCAAGAGTTTTCTGAAAATATATTAAATTATAATTGAAAATCCAAAGATCGGATCAAATGTTATGATCTTGGGAAGTTGTACTACCAAAATTAACAAAAATTCAAAATAGCTTCTTGAGGGTGTTACACTTTCCATAATATGTGGGGGTGGTTACACATTCCAGATAGAGGATGTGAATGGAGGTTATAGAGTAGGAGAGAGCAAAGTAGATTGTGGATCCGATTTGTAGATTTATGTAATCAAAAAGCCCATGTGATGTTAGTTGTAATATTGTAATTCATTTTCATTCTGGTGTTAATAGAAAATATTTGCTTCCTTCTTGTATTTTGTTTGTGCAATTCTTTGTCGTTTTGAGTTTCAAATTGTAAGGGGAGTGTCCCTTTATCATATTATATCACTATAGTGAGATCCATCTATTTAAAATCTTATTCCTTTTCATCTAATGTTGGTTTTATCTTCTCTCAAATATTTTTTAATCCTTTCCTCTACTTTTATTGTAAACTAAAATACTTCTTCTATTGTTGTAAACCTTACCAAACTTATTTCTTCCTTAATAATTACTTACATTCTAATGATATATATTGCAACCTTCTTTTTTTTCGCTATGTCTAGTCCTTATGATCATTCTATATTTTTTTTAGTATACTCCTTGACTATCCTATATTTTTTATTTAAATTTTTCAACAATTCTAACTCATAATCAATAGGCATAAATTATTTTCTTCAACTTTACAACCATCCTATCTCATTTTGTTATCCTTTTTTTTCTCTTCTATTTCTTTCTAATTATAATTATTTGCACCAAATAGCATCATGTCCTTTCAAATTAGTTTTAAAAAATATAACCCTCTCAAGATTTATAATTCCTTCATTTTCAAATTATTTCTCTAAATAAAGTATTCAATCAATCAAATAATCAGGATTCAAATCACCAAAATAATTAGACATTTTAATTCTAGGTCTCTTACCAATTCTTAAAATATCCTTCAACATCTTTACCTAATTTATTTCTTCTTCTTCTAGGTTTTCTTGGTCTTAGTAGCTCATGCATTTTCTCTTTTACTCTCATTTTTATAACTCCCATCATTGTTTCTAAGGTTTAGACCTATTTTTCTATCTTATTCCATAACATCTAATTAGAATTTTATCACCTCATCATCTCAAATATTTCTTCAATTCCCCTATTATATATCATCAACACATGAAAATATCCATTAAGGTCTCTCTACTTAGGATCTAATATAAAATTCCTCAAGATAGAAGTTGGTCTACAATCACTCCTTACAACCGCATCATAGTTGGTGCTCTATAGTTAATATTCATGTATACTTTCTCAACTTGGTGATTTGTCCATAAGTAAAACCTCAAAGATACCAAAAATCATGTTGTGATATCAATTATTTTAGTCATGAGTGGAGGATCCAATGAAGGATTATCTAACCATGAAATGAGTTAAAACAATAAATAGTGTAAACAAAAAATAGTAATATTGCTACGCCCTTCATATTGGTGTACATCGGGTTATGAATAGTCGGCTTGTGGATATCTTAACTCCTAATTAAGTCATGTTATCATTATTATATTATTATTTAGTTGTTTGGGTTGGCCTAGGTCTTATATAGGGGTGTCTAAGTCGGCATAGGTGATATCCTAGGCATAAATAGGTATATATAGGAGGTTGTGAGTCTTATTTCATCATCATATTGTGAAGTGTGTTCTCATTAGAGATATTTGGAGGTTTTTCCCCTCAAAGTGGCTTGTTATTCTCAGTTATTATCAATTATTTGCAGCATATTTCATATCATATTCTTCTATTGTGCAAGTTATTTCATAACAAGTGGCATCAGAGCATGATCTTGGCACCGTATAGGCAAGGTTTTTTCTCAATATTGGAGGTGATTTTGGAAAGAGCATATCTTTTATATTTGGGTGATTTTTTTTCCGATTTTTAAAGGGTTTTTGAAGAACATATTAAAGAAGCTATAGTCCACATTTTAGAATAATTGGAGTAGAATTGAGTGAATTATTGCAGAATTAGGGTTTCTACACAATTTATTTGGAATCTTCATATCTATCACATATTGTTGAACTGAAGATTTATTTTTATTGGGTTTTTTAATACATACTAAAGGAGCTTAAAATAAAAAATTTGGTGGAATTGGAGTAGAAATAAGCAAGTTATTGAAAAATTAAGGTTTTCACAAATATCACTCTCAAGGCTGCAAATCTGCTTATTTCTTGGAAATTTTTCTAGGTGAGAGTTATTTTGTCCCTATTAAGTTACAGTAACAATTTCAGAGAATTTTAGTTTCATTTGTGTGATTTATTTTTAAATCATTGGTTTCCATCATGACAGGGCTTGCAACAAGGGGTAAAAAGAATGTTGTCACTCTAGGGAAGACTCCTGATAAGGATGGGATAACAATAGAGGATATTAGTCCTAATGAGGAAATTAGTAAGGTGAAGGAAGACATTTCCTTAATGAAGATGGATATGTGTGACCTAAGAGGAGATATATGGGATATACGAAACATGTTGAGCGCCTATATGACTAAACCAAGAAAGGAGTTCTCAAGCAACCAAGGTGAAAATTCTAGGTTAGCTAGCATTGACACAAGTTTTAATACTCCTATGGGATCTAGGAATTTATTTCCAAAGGTGGATATGCACAAGTTTGACGGCAAGGATCCTCTAACATGGATAAACTAGATGGAGATTTTTTTTGAAGTACACCAAATCCCAAATGGACAAAAGGTCACGACGGATTCCCTATATCTAGAACCAGATCAATTCAATTGGTATTGTTGGATTTGCACTCATCGAAGGAAAAGGGGCTCACCATCTCATGGTCAATTTTTATGGAGGAACTCCAAGCACAATATAGCAATAGCGTGACAAACAACTTCTTCAACCAGCTTGCTAAACTTCAACAAACAAGATCAGTTAAGGATTATATTTAGCAATTCCAAAATCTATCCTTAAGAGTGGATACAATTATAGAGGATAACTTGAATGATTTATTCTTTGGGGGTCTCAAGGATCACATTCAACATGAGGTACGCATGTTTATCCCTAGCTCTATAAATGAGTCTTTTATCTTAGCACATAGGGTAGAGGAGAAGTGTTTGATTCCTAAGAAGCAAGAGGCTAATGTGACAAGAGAGAAAGGATATTCAATAGAACCTACTAGGTTGACTCCATAACAAATTGAGGAAAAAAGAGCAAAAGGGTTGTGTTTCAATTGTGATAGAAAATATAGTCAGGGACATAAATGCAGTGAAAAGAAATTGTTCTATATTGAACGCCCAAGTGAGGAAGAAGAGGAGGAACCCATACTAGAGGATGAAAGGGAGTTAAATGAGGAATCACATGATTCTCAACCAATCATTTCTTGTCATGCACTCTCAGGTTTCAATGCTCCATAAACTCTCAAGGTGATGGGGTTCTTAAAGAAGCAAAAGGTAACATCGTTGATCGACTCAGGTAGTACTCATAATTTCATCAACAAAAAGTTAGCTACTCGTCTAAATTTTTTTATATATCCAGCTCCAGAGTTTCAGGTTTTGATTGCAGATGGTGGTATAGTTAGTTGTTCAGGGAAGTTTCATAGCATTAAATTATCCATGGGAGATTATCAACTTGATTCCCCAATGTATGCAATATCCATGGGTGCAACAAATATTGTTTTGGGAGTACAATGGCTTACTACATTGGGAACGATTGAGATGAACTTCCAAGAACTATTCATGATATTTCAATCAGAAGGAAGGGTAGTAGAGCTAAGGGGGTTGAAGGAAAAATACCCACAAATGGTAAGCTCTCATCAAATGCAAAAGTTGCTTAAGAAAGGAGTGGATGGATTTGTGGCCCAACTATGTTCATTATAAGTCTCTCAATCTAATGCTCCTACTCATCCAGATTTGCAAGCTATAATTGATCGTCACTTAGTTGTTCTTGGAGATATGCCTAAAGTACTTCCTTCTAAGAGGGATCATGATCATGCCATATAGTTAGTTCTAGGGAGCCAACCACCGAACGTCAAGCCTTACAGGTATCCACACATATAAAAGAGTGAGATAGAAAAAAATGTTGAGGAGATGCTAGAGGCAAGAATTATGAGGCATAGCCAAAGTGCTTACTCCTGGCCGGTGGTGATGGTGCGTAAGAAGGATGACACTTGGCACATGTGTCCAGATTATAGAGTGCTCAACATGTACACCATTAAAGATAAGTTTCCTATTCTAGTCATTGATGATTTGCTAGATGAATTGAATGGAGCTATGCATTTTACCAAGTTAGATCTTAGATTTGGTTATCACCAAATTCGAATTAAGGAGGAAGATATTTGTAAGACAACGTTTTGGACTCATGAGGGTCATTATGAATTTTTGGTGATGTCATTAGGTCTTACCAATGCACCATCTGCATTCCAAAGTCTGATGAATTCCATTTTTAAGAAGTTTTTGAGAATTTCGTGTTAGTATTCTTTGATGATATTATGATTTATAGCAAGACTTGGGAAGAACATTTGCAACATGTGGATCAAGCATTACAAATACTTGAATATCATCAACTCTATGCTAAGCCATCCAAGTGTGCTTTTGGTCTTAAGGAGGTGGAGTATTTGGGACACTGTTTCACATGAAGGAGTAAAGGTGGACCCTAACAAAATTAAGGCTATCATGAAATGGCCTATTCCAAAAACCATTAAGAAACTGAGGGGTTTCTTGGGATTGATAGGGTACTATAGAAAATTTGTGAAGAAGTATGGTCGTATAACAACACCCTTCACCACTCTATTGAAGAAGGATTATTTTCATTGCAACGAGTCCACTAATACAACATTTGAGAGATTGAAGGAGACTATGTACAACTCCAGTGCTTGCCACTCCTGACTTCACCAAGGAATTCATTGTGGAATGTGATGCTTCTGGAAATGGGATAGGAGTAGTTCTCATGCAAGAGGGTCAACCAATTGCTTTTGAGAGTCGTCAATTAAAGGGTAAGAATTAGCTAAAACCTATTTATGAGAAGGAAATGCTAGCAATCCTTCATGTAGCTAAACAATGGAGGCCTTACCTTATGGGTAGACACTTCAAGGTTAAGACAGATCATGATAGCCTAAAATATTTTTTGGAAAAAAGACTATCTTCTGAAGAGCAACAAAAATGGGTCACTAAGATGTTAGGATATGACTTTGAGATTGTATATAAGAAAGGGAAGGAAAATATCGTAGCAGATGCACTTTCAAGGAAGGATGAGAAAGATGAAGCCTTATTATGTTCCCTTTCAATATTACAAGAAAATTGGGTGGAGGAAGCCAAAGCAAAGTGGCAAAATGATATTGTGACAAGTAATCTCATCCAACAATTAAAACGTGATCCTAGTAGTTCAAATAAGTTTTGTTGGAAGGGAGATACTCTTTGGTATAAAGAATGTTTGTATCTCTGCAAGAATTCCACTCTTAAACACAAGATTCTCACAGAGTTGCATGAGTCTCCAGTTGGTGGTCATTTGGGATTTTTGAAGACATATCATCGAGTCAAGCAAGATTTTTTTTGGGAAGGGCTAAAAGGTGATGTTCAAAAATTTATGGTTGAATGTTTGGTTTGTCAAAGGAATAAAGGGGAGACAATTAAGACACCAGGTCTCTTGCAGCCCTTATCTATTCCTAGCCATCGTTGGGAAGAGGTATCCATGGACTTCATCACAGGGCTTCCCAAATCTAAAGGTCATAATGTCATCATGGTAGTAGTTGATCGCCTCACTAAATATGCACATTTTATTGCATTATTACATCCTTTTATAGCAAGTGTAGTGGCAAAATATTTTTTGGAGAATATCCAAAAGCTACATGGTACACCTAAGGCTATTGTTAGTGATCGTGATCCTATCTTCACTAGTCACTTTCGGAAAGATTTATTCTCATGTTTGGGTACTCAATTGGCTCATAGCTCTTCATACCATCCTCAATCAGATGGGAAAATTGAGGTTGTTAATAAGTGTTTGGAAGGATATCTATGTTGTTTCACTTCAAAGAAACAATCTCAATGGGTAGATTGGCTACCACTTGCAGAATGGTGGTATAACACTTCTTTCATAGCTCATCAAAAATGTCTCCATTTTTGGCACTTTATGGATATCATCCTCCTTCCATCACTTCATAAATAAAGGTGTCACCAAGAGTTCAGGCAGTAGAGGACCACTTGATTCATCAACAACAGGTACTTTCAGGACTCAAGGAGAATTTAGCCATGGCACAAAATCGAATGAAACAACAGGTAGACCAACATCGTACTGAAAGAAGTTTTGAAGTTGGGGATTGGGTCTTCTTGAGATTGCAACCTTATAAGAAAATCTCACTGAAGCAACAAAAAAATAATAATAAGTTATCTCCAAGGTATTATGGGCCATACCAAATCATGCAAAAGATTGGTAGTGTTGCCTACAAGCTAGAGTTGCCACCAACAACAAAGATACATCTAGTTTTTCATGTTTCTTGTTTGAAGAAGGTAATTGGGCATAATATTCTTACTCAAACAACACTACTAGAGCTTGATGAAGAAGGAAGAATCATTTTGGAGCCAGAGCGCATTTGTCAAACATGCACAAAGAAGCTAAGGAATAGAACTCTCACTGAGTATCTCATCCAATGGAAGAATTTACCAGTTGAAGATGCCACTTGGAAGGATGAGGAGTTCATTCAAAAGCATCCAAACTTGATTAGCATTGAGGACAATGCTTCTTTTAAGAAGGGGGCATGCTATGCCCTTAATATTGGTGTACATCGGGTTATGAATAGTCGGCTTGTGGCTATCTTAACTCCTAATTAAGTCATGTTATCATTATTATATTATTATTTAGTTAGTTGGGTCAGCCTAGGTCTTATATAGGGGTGTCTAAGTCGGCCTAGGTGATATCCTAGGCATAAATAGGTATATATAGGAGGTTGTGAGTCTTATTTCATCATCATATTGTGAAGTGTGTTCTCATTAGAGATATTTGGAGGTTTTCCCCCTCGAAGTGGCTTGTTATTCTCAGTTATTATCAAGTATTTTCAGCATATTTCATATCATATTCTTCTATTGTGCAAGTTATTTCATAACAAATATGTTCTTTATTCATTCATAATCACAATATATTTACAATCTACTACAATAAGCTTCTAACATACTAGAACACAAATATTTTATTACGAATGTGTAAAGTTATATAATTTGACATATATCATAATACAATACTAATTTATAGCTCCCAAAAATTAATAACTTTTTTAACTTCACCATATATTGACTACTTTTTAGTGATCATGAACAATATTAACATAGCAAATTCTACCCTTAGAAGTGATCTTGATCAGTTGCAAGAAGATACAAATTTAATTTCAAGTGTAACATGTAGTCAAAAAACATGTGAAATAATCTTCTAAAATAAATTCAATGATGATGGATACATTAAACAAGACAACTGAGAGGGGGGGTGAATCAGTTGTAGCAAATTTCATTAAAACATTCACCATAACTTAGATCAATCACAAATCCTTAACTCTGCTAAAATGATTAAACATTAAGTGCAAGTGTAGAAACTGAAAAAAATCACACAAACACAGTAACACCAGATTTACGTAGAAAACTCAATGAGGGAAAAACCATGGTGAGGATTAACTCACACTATAGAGAATATCAAAACTGATTACAAAGGCTCACTGCCTGAGAAAAGGCTCACTGCCAAAACAAGGACTCACTGTCCAACAAGCTTAACCACCCAAAGGGCTCACTGCCACAGAGATACAAAGAAGATAGAAGAGATATGTTACCTAGAGAATACAATCTCAATGCAACAAAGAATTCCACCACAATTTTCTCAACCACTTGCACACATGTATGAATGATAGAGTCTACCTTCAACTCACTACATCTGGAAACTCAACATTTAAGATTCACACTGATCTGTCACACTCACATCACACACACACACACACAGAGATTCACATCTATTTTGCATCTATTTTCTCTATTTCTTGCACTTATCTCTTGTACATCTTTCACCACTAACTCATCATGTATTTATACCATCTTCAACTTCGAAACATATCCAAAGTATGCCATACATCATTAAATTCAAATTAGGTTGGCGCCAAAACATTATAGGGTGGAATTAGAATGAGGGCGACCCAAACACATGCTTAATGAGGACCCAAGTAGGTCCCAACACGCTTCATCAACTTTGAAGGTAGTGTTCAACACAAGGTCAACCAAACCAGTGTAAAACACATAGAACAATTAAGCACACACAATCCTTAGCACGATCCAATCCTTCCAGATACCGAAATTATCTTCAACACAATCATAACAACTTAACTCTAGAATCGCAATTCATAAGACTTAACCAAAAAGAAATCCAGAATAACAACATTTCTCCCAGACCTTAGCCAAATACACAGAAAACTGTAGTTCACAATTGGTGAACATAACTCGCATTGTACAATGAATCAGAAGCCAAAAATCTGGATATAGTAGCTTCCAACAACCATGATCAACATATATGAACCACACAAACATAGAACCAAATCCTGAAGCAACCACTGAAAACCTGCAACCTTTCTTCATTACAATTTTCTCAATATCCTCAGCATATACAACCAATAATATGCATCCATGACATCAATGACAACAACAACCAGTTGATAACCAGTTGATCAGTTGAAATCAATGACAACACCCTCATTCTTGCAACAATCTTCCTCTTTGTCATTGATGGCAACAAATGATGTGAAAAACCATCAAAGACAAAAGACTAGCTCTGAACACACTTCTCATGATTTTGTTATATGTTTCTTCCCCTTATTAGATAATCTCTTTCACATGATACTCTTCTCTTTTCATCTTCTTTTTCTCCCCCTTTGACATCAATGGCAAAGGCAAAGGATGTTTTACATTGATTTCCCCTTTGACATTAAAAACATAATACTCATACAATGACAACACATGACACTACATACTCCCCCTGAGAGCGAGCCACCAAAACATCAGTCCAAAAGAAAGATAGATCCATAGATCCACCAGACTAATGCATCTCCATATAAATATAGTTCAAGAAAGGAGGGGAATGATCCCTAACTTCTCTCAGAGATACTCAAAAGTAACTTTAGGAAGAGACTTCGTAAATATATCACCAATCTAATCCTTCGTAGGGACATACTCAAGATTTACTTCATTCTCCACAACCTTCTCTCTCAAGAAATGATACCTGAAAGATATATGCTTTGTCCTCGAGTGCATCAGTGGATTCTTTGAAATGTTAATTGCACTTGTGTTATCATAGAAGATAGAAATAGGATCATCATACACAACTATGATATCTTTCAATGTATGTTTCATCCATAAAGCTTTTGTACAACAAGATGCAACAACAATATACTTAGCTTCAATAGTAGATAAGGAAATTGCATCTTGATTTTTACTCAACCATGCCACCAATGTACAACCAAGAAATAATGCACCACCATTTGTATTTTTTTTGTCATCTACACATCCAACCCAATTTGCATTTGTATAAGCACTTAGTGTAAATTCGGTATCCCTAGGATAACACACTAGTAGAATTTGGAAAATAAATGACTACGTGACTAAAAATTTTAGTCACAACAACTAAAGATGACTAAATTCTACTAATTTTTTGCAACACAACTATAAATGACTAAATAAATGACTAATTTGATCATCATAAGTGACTAATTTGATCATTGAGTAAAAAATGACTAAATAATTAGTCATACAAATAAAAATTAGACAATATGATATTAAAGTGGATAATTAAAAAATATATTTTGAATTGAGGGAGTGGGTGGTATTATAATATAATATAATAATAATATATTATATTACAATACAATATAATATAATATGATATATATATATATATATTTGCTTGGTAAATCACTGCTAATGGGCAACACCCTGAACGCTTTTGACAGGAGCTATGAACTAGTGAGACCACATTGTTGAGGGGCCTCATCCTTAGATATATACAACAAGCAACAGCTTGAGCCGTCTTAACCTTATCACTCCAAGACCAACCGCACATATCCTCCAGGCATGAAAGACTCACGAGGGTCCGATACAGAACCGCCAAGCATGAAAGACTCGTGTGGGTCTGACAAAAGTCCACTTGTTTGTCCTCCAAGATCAACCACCACAGTAACCTCTGAGCACAATGTGGGACTAGTAGCAGTATTTCTGCTAGTAGGCCAGGCGGGGATTTGAACCTTGGTTGCACCACAAACGAGCAACCATCTCACCGTTACACCAATAGGTGATCCCCATAATATAATATGATATTATATAATAATATATGATATAATATAATAATATATTTAATATTATAATATTATATAATATATATCATTATTTTATATATATAATATATATTATATTATATATTATATAACATTATATTATAATATAATATAACATTATAATATATATATTTATTAATATTTATTGTGCAAATATATCGTAGTTTATTTATTTTCAATTCCATTTTAAAATTTTTTAGGGGGCAAATCTTGGCGGACAGATTTGGCCAAAATTTTCATTTTAATGAAATCTTTTAAGGAAAATCTTGGTGGACAAATGTGGGTGGTAATGTTTATTTTAATAAACAAACTTTAAAACCCTCGTTGGAACCCTATTTTCATGTGCAGCTCGCCGAATTGGAGAAGTGAAAGGTCAATACCAGAGAGGAAGAATTTGGAGATAGACGCACGAAAGGAAGAATTTGGAGGAGCCGAAGCTAATAGCGGCATTTGGAAGGAAGGGTACCATTTTTTTTATTATTATGACAGAAATTTGTTACCATGTTTTTTGTTTGTTTGATTGACAATATTTCTGTTGTGTTTGTTTTTGTCAGTCGAAAGCTCCCCCTCTTGCATGCCCTTGTAGCGTGATCTTGTTGGTGTGCGAATAGATGGATTTGGCACTCAGTTTTAGGCACACAGGTCCCCATCTAGGGCACCAGATTGCTATGCGGGGGCTCTCTCTCACCTACTCTGTCGGCATTGGTAGCTGCTCCCAACTCTGCTAGCCCTCGTCTAGCAGTTGGGTAGCTTGGATGAGACCAAATTTGAATGCCTGCGGCTTGGGTGAAAAGTCAGAAATCGGGGTGCTTGGTCATTTCTCGATGTCATCCTGCTCATTATTCAGATTGTTGATATTTCATACTTAGGCTTGTGAAATTTCTTATCATCTCACCTTTTTTTTCCTCCTCATGAGGCCTATGTTTTTTCCTTGTTACTTTCCAAATGCAGTAGACAGATGAGAAAAAGTTCCCACGTTCCCGTAGAGCCAATGCAAACCATATGTAGGAGGGTGGTGAACTTCAAGTGTTTCTTGCATTATCATATCTTCCAAGATGGGGGTGTGTGGTGTTGTGGGAGAGTGCAGGATGGCGGTGGTGCCCAGACAAATAAAATAAATAATATTGTTGTGGAAATAAATGGACGGGAAATGAGATTATTGAAATAAAGTAATATTGTTGAGGTGTAGATAATTATTTGAGTGGATACGCATTGAAAGGTAAAAATATAAATTTTGTAAAAGGGATGGGTGATTATTTCACCTTGTGTTAATATAGTGAAAATAAATATATGGGTGAAATGTAAAAATGAAAGGGAATACTAATAGTCATTTTGACTATTATTGTAAATTATACGGGCCAATAACTTTTCATGGGGATATGAAGTGAAAGGAGATAACATAATTATTTTGGTGAATATGAAGAGTTGTACTTGAAGGGTCAAAAGGGAAATGTATATATGGTAAAATCAAAAAGATAGAAAAGTTGGTGAAATCAATAGTTTGCATGCTGCTAAAGATTTTGTCTTCAAAACTCTATGTATAGAGTTCTTTGTAACATATTTTATATACATTTTGAATATATACAATGAATTATTTTCAATCCTTTGAGCAAATTTGTTGAAGTTTTATGATTATTTCAATCTATAAATGACTACCATGACTAAATAAATTCAACTAAACAATGACTAAATAAATGACTACAATGACTAAAATGACTACTGTTGTCACCTAGAAATGCACCCTATGCGAAGTTATGAAACTAGGCTTTCTGGTGAAACATGGGATCATTTCAAGGCTGTGGGTCACCTGGATTTGAAATGAACCTCCGAAGAAGGCCGGCTTCCTTTGGGTATCAACTAAACTAATTATCTTGTAAAGGGAAAAGGGAGAAGGAGTACATGAAAATGGAACTAAACTGTGGTGATACACCGTATTGATAAGAAATCATGAAATGAAACAAGAAGAAAATACACCGGGAAGCTTAATCGCTACTGTTTCACCTACTCAGAACAACTCCTTTTAGACTTATGCATCATTATCAATAGGTTTTATCTACATACACATCTTAGGGAGGAAAGATAAATTTCGCAGCTTTAAGGTATGAGTGCAGACTTATATAACACAGTTAAAGACTTGCATAATTTGAAAGAAAGATACAGATATGAGAGTAGTACAAACATGAACACTAGCTTCCAAGGTAGACTTTGTGTTGCATTCTAGATTCCAGTTGAGTTACAAAACATACATTTAGTCGAGAAAGGATTGATTAAAAATCACTAACTCTTCAGAGTGTATAATCCGAACTCTCTACAAAAGGCCAAAAAAATGCCTTATATATCAGACTGTGTCAGTCCCTTAGGGCTTACAAAATATTATTCTCCGGAAAAGATCTCCCCTCAGATCTTTTGGATGAATTAAATGCAGGACCCTACGTGTCCATGACAATGAAGAGTCATCCCTATAGAAACCTTCTGATATTTCGCAGCTACCACATTCATTCTGATTCTGGCATCGTGTCCTGTTCGAACCACTTTGGCTGAATGCTTTGAATGCCATGAGCTCATTACCGATTAGCACTGCATTCATCTCGTGTTGACATTCTTCATTCTGGTCAGACTGCCACGGCTCGCCTCAACTCTTCCTGGTTGGTCGAGCGTATTCCACGTAGACTTTGTGGGTGGTCAAAAGCCTTTTGAAAAGAATCGCATCTCGGCGAGACATTGAAAGTGTCTTGCCGATGCGATTATATCATTCTGTAACTTATCGACATGACTCACATCGTCAGCAAGAGTCATAGCGGCTTCATTAGTCACGCCGATAGCTATCCAAATCCATCACTGAGACCACCTTCATTTGGGAAGACATCTTACCGAAAGTAAGATCTCCTTTCTGAGTCTCCCCAAAAGCAACATTCCTTTCTGCGTGACCGATGTTTGTCGCTGAGACCCACGCTGAACTCCCGCATTCTGTCTAAGCTCTTCATTTCCTTCGGCAAGACCGTGGCAAGTCGGGAAGACATCATGGCGAGGCTCAGATGTCATATCGATCTCTCCTCTATCGCTGAGACCACATGATGTTGGTAAGACATCACTCCAATAGTTGGGCGCTACATCGATGAAAATCATGTCGGGGAGACCTTTGCCGATGACTCCTCCTTTATCGCCAAGACCTTAGGGCGAAGTCAAGCTCTTTCGGTGAGGTCTTTACTTTCTGGTCGATGAGACATCACCGAGTCGCTGAGACCTCATATCGAATTCACAAGATTATGTCGAAGCCACATACTTCGACGAGACTTTGGACAGTCACCAGGACCCCATGGCGAAAGCCCCAACTCCTAGCGAGACCAGATGTTTCCTTGGTGGGACCCCCACCTGTTTGCTTCAGTCATCAAGACCCCCCTGGTCGGGGAGACATCCATTGGTCGGCAAGATGTTGTGATGAAGACACCTTGATTTGGCAAGGCTTCATTTCGTTCACCTCGGCAAGAGACAAAGGTTTCGCCAAGACATTGTGGTGAAACCACTTCCTTTGGTCGAGATCCCTTCGTTCACTGAGACAAGGCCATGTCGGAAAGACCCAAGGGCGATAGCTAGAAACTACACCAAAGTCAAATGTCGAGGAGACCCTCTGCGTTCAGTGAGATCTTGTGGCGAAGGGACCAACCTTTGTCGAGAGCTTATCCCTCATTCGGCGAGACCTTTGCCTTCGCTAAGACTTGCCTCCGAGACTCTTTGTTGCCATGAACGAAAGTGGTTGGTGAGACTTCAACTCCTCGCTGGGACCTTTGACTGAGCATCATAAGTTATCCCAAAACCCGTGGTCACCATGAGTCTCCCCGACTGATGATTGAATGGACTATCGGCCAGAGAAAACCACGCGATAAGAGGTCATACCGAACCCTTCCTGTCACAGTGATAGGCTCTGCAACTTTGTTCAGCAAGACAGAAACTAGGTCATAGTGACCTGTTCAAAACAAAATGTATGAAAGCTGCTAGTCAGCCAGACAGTGAAGATGTCATACCGACTTGGCTCTAATAGAGGCTTGAGCCTGTGATTGTTGAGGCATATTTCCAACAAAGCAGGCTTCCCAACTAAGCTCCTTGTGAAATGTCATCAGATGCATGAACTAACCCTCAATGGAAATATTCCATTTGGCCCTTATGAACACCTGCAACATAGATGCCTTGCCTGATTGAGCCTGAGGGTGAAAATTAGGTAACATTTATGGCGACCTTTGCTGGATGTTTGCTTGCTAAACATGAAGACCAGTAACTTAGGCTTATCCATTGGGCATGGAGTCGTTAGGAAAACTCAAAACATCAAAAACAGACAACCTATGACTGTAATTCATTTGTAACTCATTAGCACACTTGGAAACTTATTGAAAACAAGAAAACTATAGAGAGGAAACTACTTATTGTGCTGGGACAACACTTAGGGAATTTGAAAAATTACAACTAAACCTACCCTACACTAACTAGTAAGAAACTGGTTAAACAAAACCATTTACAGGATGACTGAATTAGCTGCCCTTTCTCCTCAATATACAATGGCTCACAAGTTGATGAATTGCTCATACTAATTGCAGAACACTTGGAAAGACAAGGATAAATCCACTTATCATTTTGAATTGATAGTAAAAAGTGGTGTCTGCAAAGGGATAAGTGAATAGATTATGCTCCTCCAATGTCATAATTGCATCAACCTTTTCTGGAACAATGGCACACTTTGCTCTTCCTAGCATTCTGTTAATCAAATCTTTAATTGGGCATCCTCTGGAAAGGATAAACTCCTTTCTCTTAATGTTGATTTTCTTATGAAGATCTGCTTCTTCCGTGTCTTGCACAATGGTAGTCTCATTTGAATGAATTGGCTTAGAGGTCAATGAAATGTCCGCTTCATTCACCCTATCAAACTGGTCAAATGTCGTCAAGTCATGGTTGTCTTGGATTGTCTGTATATTGGTCAACACACCACCATCATATTCCTCAGTATGTTGATCAACATTTGGCATAAGGGATTGCATCATAACTTTTCCTGTAGTTCCCTCCACAAAATCAAGAAGCTCATCAAGTAAATTAGTAAGGGCTTGAGGTATAGACTCTTTTTCATTTGATATACTGATATCTACCTGATGGGCCTCACTAAAAGACTGTTTATGATCTAAGCTTGAAATGAAAATCTCCAAGTCATCCTAGAACAAGTCCTCATCATTCTGCACAGTACTAGTACCTTTAATGATAAGAGGACTATTGTTTTCCTCAGGATGGCACTCCTGAGGGAAGAAAAATTTATGCTCTGTTGCATCTATATGCTATTCAGACTTTACAAGTTTAGAAATTGATAGCTTAACATCAAGTCTTGAACAAAAACCCTCTATTACACTTGAGAACATGTCTTCTCCAAGTTCATGGTTAGCTTTCTCATGCATAAGGTATCCTACATCAACTTCATAATTCTTTCTTTTAATATTGCAAGGATTACTCATATCTTTGAAGACATATTTTGTTGATCATGCTCATCTTGATGGAAGAACACCTTGTCATTGAGATATTCCTCTTTTTGCTGTTGAAACGCTATTACTAATGATTGTTTAGACATGCTTTTCCCAACCTCATCATCAAAACCAGGAAGTTCAAAAAACAAATTAATCAGGGTTTCACCACTCTGTTCAACAAAACTAGGGAGCTCATTAGATGAATATGACATAACTCCATGTTCAACTGTCATTTCTTGTTTAGAACTCTATTGTCCTAACTGGCCCTGTTCATCAGTCACTTGTAACAACCCTGATTTTTCATTTTGAACTTCATGCTCAAATGTATCAATACCCAAAAGAGCTTCATCTACCTCAAAAACTTCTTTTATCCTCTCACTAGGCTGACTTTGTAATTGAAAAGACTGCTCTTGAGGGATAATGGACTGAGTTTTCTCAACTACAGGCTCTTGCACAGGATGAAAACTCCTAAAATTCAGAATTTCAAACTTAGGGAGCTTAATTGAAGAATTAGAAGACTTACTTTTTTGAACTTACTGATTGGTTGGAATAGTTGAGGATTCTTTAGAACAAGTGTCTTCTTGTCGCTCAATCCTTTGCTGCTATAGTTGATAACACCTTATGGCTAAATGCAAAGGATTCACACTCTTAAGCTTTTCCCAAAGGATTAACTCATCTTGATCAATAAGTTGCTCTTCTTCTGCTTCCTCAAAGAAAGGATTTGAAAAGGTAGCGGCTGATTGGGGCATTTGAGAAAGTTGTTCTTCAGGAGAGTTAGACTGACTTTGTTCAAATTCTTGTACTAAATGAAATCCTCTTTGTGTCTCAACCTCCTCCTCCTGCCTATTGACCTCCTACTGATTTTCAATTTCTTCAAACTACTTTTGGAAAAATAAAGACATATTCTCCAAACTCATTTCATCTAAATTCTGAGGCTCATGTGAAGAATAAGTTTTCTGATAGGAGATAAAATAACCCTCTTGGGGTTGTGGTGAGTATAAGCATGTCGCTGCTGAACTTGTTGCAGGGGTGGGTGGGTAGGCCAATTGAGCTTGCTAGTAACCCGCTGCTACATAGCTATTTTGAGTAAAACTAGTGGTATCTTCAATAGGGTATGACTGATAAAAAGATGCAGGCACCATACCTTCATGAAACGGTGAATGGTAAGACATACTATCATGAAACCAACACTTAGACTACTGAAACCAGATACTTCAGGCTTGGAGCCGCCAGGTATGTTAAAAACTTGCCTCCAAAGGCAGAAAATATTGTTGTACACACCAAACTGTAGTAATACATGGTACAAAAGGGATTGACACAGTCAATTCTCAGTCCCACCGGGCATGCCAGAAACTGTTGTCACCTAGAAATGCACCCTATGCGAAGTTATGAAACTAGGCTTTCTGGTGAAACATGGGATCATTTCAAGGCTGTGGGTCACCTGGATTTGAAATGAACCTCTGGAGAAGGCCGACTTCCTTTGGGTATCACCTAAACTAATTATTTTGTAAAGGGAAAAGGAGGAGTACATGAAAATGGAACTAAACTATGGTGATACACCGTATTGATAGGAAATCATGAAATGAAACAAGAAGAAAATACACCGGGAAGCTTAATCACTACTGTTTCACCTACTCAAAACAACTCCTTTTAGACTTATGCATCATTATCAACAGGTTTGATCTACATACACATCTTAGGGAGGAAAGATAAATTTCGTAGCTTTAAGGTATGAGTGCAGACTTATATAGCAAAGTTAAAGACTTGCATAATTTGAAAGAAAGATACAGAAATGAGAGTAGTACAAACATGAACACTAGCTTCCAAGGTAGACTCTGTGTTGCATTCTAGATTCCGGTTGAGTTACAAAACATACATTTAGTCGAGAAAGGATTGATTAAAAATCACTAACTCTTCAGAGTGTATAATCCGAACTCTCTACAAAAAGGCCAAAAAAATGCCTTATATATCAGACTGTGTTGGCCCCTTAGGGCTTACAAAATATTAGTCTCCGAAAAAGATCTCCCCTCAGATCTTTTGGATGAATTAAATGCAGGACCCTGCGTGTCCATGACGGTGAAGAATCATCCCTGTAGAAACCTTTTGATATTTCGTAGCTATCGCATTCATTCTAATTCTGGCATCGTGTCCTATTCGAACCACTTCGGCTGAACGCTTTGAATGCCCTGAGCTCACTACCGATTAGTGTTGCATTCATCCCATGTTGACATTCTTCGTTCTAGTCAGACTGCCACGGCTCGCCTTAGCTCTTCCTGGTTGGTTGAGCGTATTCCATGCAGACTCTGTGGGCAGTCAAAATCCTTTTGAAAAGAATCACATCTTGGCGAGACACTGAAAGTGTATTGCCGATGCGATTATATCATTCTGTAACTTATCGACATGACTCACATCGTTGGCAAGAGTCATATCGGCTTAATTAGTCATGCCGATAGCTATCCATATCCATCGCTAAGACCACCTTCATTCGGGAAGACATCTTACCGAAAGTAAGATCTCCTTTCTGAGTCTCCCCGAAAGCAACATTCCTTTCTGCGTGACCATTGTTTGTCGCCGAGACCCACGCTGAACTCCCGCATTCTTTCTGAGCTCTTCATTTCCTTTGGCAAGACCATGGCAAGTTGAGAAGACATCATGGTGAGGCTCAGATGTCATATCAATCTCTCCTCTATTGCTGAGACCACATGATGTCGGTAAGACATCACTCCAACAGTCGGGCGCTACATCGATGAAAATCATGTCGGGGAGACCTTTTCCGATGACTCCTCCTTTATCGCCAAGACCTTAGGGCAAGTCAAGCTCTTTTAGTGAGGTCTTTACTTTCTGGTTAGTGAGAGATCACCGAGTTGTTGAGACCTCATATCGAATTCACAAGATTATGCCGAAGCCACATACTTCGGCGAGACTTTGGACAATCACCAGGACCCCATGGCAAAATCCCCAACTCCTAGCGAGACCGGATGTTTCCTTGGTGGGACCCCCACCTGTTTTCTTCAGTCATCAAGACCCCCCTGGTCGGGGAGACATCCATTGGTCGGCAAGATGTTGTGCCGAAGACACCCTGATTTGGCAAGGCTTGATTTCGTTCACCTCGGCAAGAGACAAAGGTTTCACCAAGACATTGTGGCGAAACCACTTCCTTTGGCCGAGATCCCTTCATTCGCTGAGACAAGGCCATGTCGGAAAGACCCAAGGGCGACAGCTGGAAACTACGCTGAAGTCAAATGTCGGGGAGACCCTCTGTGTTCAGCAAGACCTTGTGGCGAAGGGACCAACCTTTGCCGAGAGCTTATCCCTCATTTTGTGAGACCTTCGCCTTCGCTAAGACTTGCCTCCAAGACTCTTTGTTGCCCCAAACGAAAGTGGTCTGTGAGACTTCGACTCCTTGCTGGGACCTTTGACCGAGCATCATAAGTTATCCCAAAACCCGTGGTCGCCACGAGTCTCCCCGACTGACGATTGAATGGCCTATTGGCCAGAGAAAACCACGCGATAAGAGGTCATACCGAACCCTTCCTATCACAACGATAGGCTCTGCAGCTTCGTTCGGCAAGACAGAAACTAGGTCACAACGACCTGTTCAAAACAAAATGTATGAAAGCTGCTAGTCAGCCAAACAGTGAAGATGTCATACCGACTTGGCTCTAATAGAGGCTTGAGCCTGTGATTGTTGAGGCATATTTCCAACAAAGCAGGCTTCCCAACTAAGCTCCCTGTGAAATTTCATCAGATGCATGAACTAACCCTCAATGGAAATATTCCATTTGGCCCTTATGAACACTTGCAACATAGATGCCTTGCCTGATTGAGCCTGAGGGTGAAAATTAGGTAACAACTACAATGAATAAATAAATGACTAAACAATGACTAAATAAATGACTATAATGACTAAATAAATGACTAAACAATGACTAAATAAATGACTACAATGACTAAATAAATAACTACCATGACTAAATAAAATGATTACCATGACTAAATAAATGACTACCATGAATAAATAAACAACTACCATGACTAAATAAATGACTACCATGACTAAATAAATGACCAACTAACAACAATCAATGACTAAATTAACCACTAAATATACTACCAAATTGATGAATTAAAAGAACCAATAAATGACTAAAAATGGTTTAGTTATAAATTTGGTTGTGTTATAAATGAATGGTAATAAACTACTAATGGTCATGTGACCAAACTATTGATCACAAGAACAATTTTTAGTAGTTTCATTAGTCATTTATTTCTGTTTTTGTACTAGTGACATAAGCCATAATCCAAAGTGCCATTCAAATATCTGAATATTCTTTTAACAACAACAACATGTGTTTCCTTAGGATCTTCTTGAAATCTACCCACAAGACAGACAACATGCATAATATCTGGTCTAGTAGCAATCAAATACAACAAACCTCCAATCATAGATCTATATTTTCTCTGATCAGCCTTAGGTGAATCATCATCTTTACCTGATTTGCAACAGTCACCATAGGAGTGCATACCGGTTTGGAAATATCCATCCCAAAAAAATTCACCATTTCTTTCACATACTTAGACTATGAAATAAAAATCCCTTTCTCTATTTGATTAATTTGTAGCCCAAGAAAAAAATTAATTTCTCCAAACATAGACATCTCAAATTATTTTTGCATTTCTTCCACAAACATCTTACACATAGTTTCATTTCCTCCAAAAATAATGTCATCAACATATACAACCACAATCAAGATTTTGTCATTTTCAATTTTAAAATACAGATTACTATCTATTGTACCTTTGTTGAAACCTTGTTGAATCAAGTACCTGTCTATCCTTGCATACCAAGCTTTAGGAGCTTGATTCAATCTATATAATTCTTTCTTCAATCTACAAAACATTTTTGTTTGAACTGACAACTGGTATCCTTCTAATTGTTCCATGTAGACCTCTTCTTCTAGCTCACCATTCAAAAATGTAGAATTGGCATCCATTTAATAGACTTTGAAATATTTATGAGCAACAAACACTAAGAACATCCTGATAGCTTCCATTCTTGCCACTAGAGAAAAAGTCTCCTGAAAATCTATGCCTTCTACTTGTTAGTAACCCTTACACACAATCCTTTTTTTTTTTTACCACTTATCCATTCTCATTCAACTTATTTCTGAATACCCACTTTGATCCAATAATGTTTTTTTTTTTCGGTCTTGGGACCAATTACCAAGTTTGATTATTCTCAATCTGCATAAGTTCTTCTTGCATAGCTTCCATCCAATGCTCATCTTTACATGCTTCACTTAGAGTCTTCGATTCAATCTCAGAAAGTAAACACAGATTTACCTCAACAACAACAACTTTGCTTCTTGTCAATACTCATTTTTTCTTGTCTCCAATGATCTGACTTTCTGAATGATTTTTCTATATATACTTAGGTGTCTTATGGGACACCACCGAAGCTTCATCTTCTTCTTCTTCATTTTGCTTCTCTTGCTCATCCTTCTCCTATTCTTCCACAATTTCTTCAATCCTTATGCAATCAGGTTCATCGAATACATATCCATCAATATAAATTGAATTCTTCATTGCTTCATCAACCTTGACATTTGTACTTTCTACAATCTTCCTTAGTCTTTTATTGAAATCTTTGTAATATTTGATTTTAGTAGAATATCCAAGAAAAATACCTTCATCACTTCTTGCATCAAACTTTCCTAAATTTTCTTCATCCCTTCTGATACAACATTTGCTTCCAAATACCTTGAAATACTTAATGGTAGGAATTCTTCCACACCATAGCTCATAAGGGGTCTTTGTACTATTTTCTCTTGCTTGAACTTGATTTAATACATAAACAATAGTATGAATAGCTTCTCTCCAGTAAAATTTCGGTAGACGATCCTCAATAATCATTGATGTAGCAGTCTCTTGAATTGTTTTGTTCTTTCTTTCAACAACTCCATTCAGCTGAGGAGTTCTCGGAGTAGATAATTGTCTTTTTATTCAATGCACTTCACAAAACATATTAAACTCATGGGAGGTGAATTCACCACCTCTATCAAACCTTAAGCATTTTATCCTCAAATTTACTTCATTCTCAACCATAGCTTTGAATGTCTTGAATCTATCTAATGCGTCTGATTTCTTTCTAAGAAATGTAACCTTTGTATACCTAGAATAATCATCAATCAAAAGCATAAAGTACCTTTCACCTTGTAGACTTCTCACTCTTGTAGGGCCATAGAGATCTGTATGAATTAAATCCTGTAGTCTAGTAGTAGATTGTTCCTTTGATTTGTAATGATTTCTTGGTTGCTTTCCAAATTGACAATTCCTACAAATAGCATTAGCAGGCTTTGTAATCCTTGGTAAATCTCTCACAACCTGAACTACACTAATCCTCGCCAAGTTATTAAAATTAATATGGCACATTCTCTGATGCAATAACCAACTATCATTAATCTAATTCATAAATCATCGTCTATCAGCACCCTTAAGTTGATAGATATTTCCTTTAGATTTCTTTCTTGTAGCAATCACTATTCCAGAATCTTTCCTGATCTCACATCTTTCATCCTTAAATACAAGATTATATCCTTTACTGCACATTTTTCCAACACTCAAGAGATTATGCATTAAACCCTTAACATAGTAGAAATCATCAGTATTATGCTTGCCATCAAAACTTACTGAACCTATCCCACAAATCTTAGCACCAGTATCATCTCCAAACATAACTAAGCCTCCATCATATTTTTCAAGTTTAACAAACTTACTGTTATCACCAGTCATGTGATGTGAACAACCATTTTCAACAACCCAATAGTTCTTTTCTTATTTAGCATCTAGGACAAAGATTACAGTACCTTCATTTTTCTCCTTTTACAGAGGGCATTCCTTCACCTATTTTTCAGAATTAGCAAAAGTAGGTTCATCTTTTATAGCCAAGAACAAGTATTCATTGTCATCAAGATCTCCATAATAAAATTCCTCATCAAATATACTAGCATCCTCATTCACATAATATGCTCTATTGATCTTCTTACCTTTCTTTTCTTTCTCATATCTTTCTTTATTCCTCTTAACTCTTTCTGGACACCTCAAAGCATAATGTCTTATTCCTCCACAACTAAAGAATTTAAAGGGTAAATTACCTTCATACTTACCAGAGCCTTTCTTCATCCTTCTCACAAAGTTAGCTTCTACTTCATCAAGATTGTCTTCATTTGGATCTTCAACTTTTGTAGCCTTAAAAGCAATTTCTAATTTGGATCCATTTCTCAAATTCGGCTTTCTCATCTCATAAGATGTCAAAGTTCCCAACAACTGATCTTTAGTGTAAGTCTTGTAATCTATATATTCTTTAATAGCACATACCTTTTTGTTGTAAGCATCAGGGAGAGTTCTAAGAATTTTCTTTACAATCTTGGATTCATCTATTGTAGCACCAAGTCCTCGCATTCCAACTACTACCTCATCCAATCTTTGTACATAATCTTTAACAATCTCATCTTTAGACATATCCAAGAGCTCAAATTGTGTCTCCAAGTTCTGCAACTTTTCCTCTTTGACCCTTTCATCTTCTTCATGTAACTTTTCCAAAGCATCCCATAATTCCTTAGCATTCTTCATATTTTGAACTTTAGTCAACTCGGAATGTACAAGATTGTTCTTAAAAATGTACTTCACCTTATTGTTCGCTTCATGTGCCTTGATCTCATAAGCTATACTCAGACCATTAGCAGGAGGAGTGTAAGTATTCTTGTAATATTTCTCCACATCATATCCACAATACTTCAAATATTATTCCATCAGTATTTTCTAAATAGCATAATTAGCTCCATCGAACCTCAGATAATCATGAATAACTTTTCCAACCATCCTAGACCTTCCTTAAGTGGTTAAGCTCATTTCTAAGGAACCAAGCTCTGATACTAATTATTGAACAAGACAACTGAGAGGGGAGGATGAATCAGTTGCAACAAATTTAAACTTCTTAAAACATTTACTAAAACTTAAATCAATCACAAATCCTTAACTTTGCTAAAATGATTAAACATTAAGTGCAAGTGCAGAAACTGAAAAACATCACACAAACACAGTAACATATTTACATGGAAAACCCAACAAGGAAAAAACCACAATGAGGATTAACTCACACTATAGAGAATATCAAAACTGATTACAAATGCTCACTTCCTGCGAAAAGGCTCACTTCCAAAACAAGGACTCACTCTCCAACAGGGTTAACCACCTGGAGGGCTCACTACCACAAAGATACAAAGAAGATAGAAGAGATATGTTACAGAGAGAAGACAATCTCAATGCAACAAATAATTCCATCAAAATTTTCTCAACCACTTGCAGACATGCATGAATGATAGAGTCCACCTTTAGCTCACTACATCCAGACACTCAACATTTAAGATTTGCACTGATCTGCCACACTCACATCACACACACACATAGATTCACATCTATTTCACATCTATCTTCTCTATTTCTTTGCACTTATCTCTTGTACATCTTTAACCACTAACTCATCTTGTATTTATACTATCTTCAACTTTGAAACATATCCAAAGTCGGCCATCCATCATTAAGTTCAAATTAGGTCGACGCCAAAACATTCTAGGGTGGAATTAGAATGAGGGCAAACCAAACACACACTTGATGAGGACCCAATTAGGTCCCAACATGCTTCATCAACTTCGAAGGTAGTGTTCAACACAAGGTCAGAAAAACCAGTGTAAAACACATACAACAATTAAGCACACACAATCCTTAGCACGATTCAATCCTTCCAGATACCGAAATTATCTTCAACACGATCATAAAAACTTAACTCTAGAATTGCAAGTCATGAGACTTAACCAAAAATAAATCCAAACCAACAAAATTTCTCCCAGACCTCAGCTAGATACATAAAATACTATAGTTCACAACTGGTGAACATAACTCGCACTGTACAATGAATCAAAAGCCAAAAATCTAGATATAGCAGCTTCCAAAAACCATGATCAACATATCTAAACCACACAAACATAGAAGAAAATCCTGGAGCAACCATTGAACACTTGCAACCTTTCCTCATTGTAATTTTCTCAATATCCTCAACATATACAACCGATAATCTGCATCCATGGCATCAATGAAAATAGCAACCAATCGATAACCAATTGACCAGTTGACATCAATGAAAACACCTTCATTCTTGCAAAAAGATATGTGATGTATCTTTAAATTTGTTCCTTTGTTACCACATAGTTTGAAAAGTCATCAAAATATATGAATAGAAAAATTAGATGTCTTCTTCGTATGCTTGGTAGTAAGTATATAAGTCAATTATACCTTTGTGGTGATCAAAATATCTTAATATTTGAATGTAACACTATAGGACCTATTGGGCCCCAAAATCGCTACTCACACTTCTAGAATAATTTATCAAACTCAAGGCTAGGGAGATATTATTCTCAAGAGTGGAAAAATATATTCATTAGCAAAGAGAGGGATAAAAATTCAATTTCTAAGAGTGGCTAAACTCCCCTTCACTTTGGGCTCAAATATATCTAGGAGGGTGTTCTGAAAGGTGACCTTTAATAATATTTTCATTAAAAATCAAGATAATATGTATGATAAACAAACTATAGTAGTACCAAATGTAATTTTTGATCCCAAAAATTTATCACTAGACCATAATTTTATGTATACATGCAAACATAATTCTCTTGAAATTTAAAATTTCAAGGTTTACTTCAAATATTTATTGGGTATAATACTAAATCAAGAAATACCTAGAAACCTACTTCCTACTCCTATACTACTCGTTAAATTTTTTGTTCATTTTAAGCATGTGGAGGGTCAAGGTTCTTAGGAATACTGTGTTATATGGGTTATAGAGTTGCTTTCATCCCTTAAAAATAATAAAAAATAAATAAAAAATAGAGGTATCGTATTTAGCAAAAAAATATACTTAATTATCCTTCTCCAAATTTACAACCATTCATATATATAACAAGAAAGAGAACAATACAAATATATTTTGTAATGGATTAAAGTGTTGCAACACTTATCAAATTTATGCTAAAATCACACTAGCAAATGTGGTGAGAAGAAAACTTCAAAGAAGCAAGAGATGTCACACCTTTCTACTAAAAATCTTACAAAATGCCTCAAAAATTAGCTAAGAAGACACTTAAAAATATTTTCTCCAAGCAACTACCTCTTTACAACATCTCAAATAAAATATCCTAGTGTTGCAAGTATGAAGATGTTTTCATTGATGTCAACAATATTTTTTTGTCATTGGTGTCAATTGTGTAGTGGTTGAGAGAGATTGTTGCTTTGATTAGTTGCATTATGATTGTGGTAGTGATAAAGATGTTGAGGATATTGAGAAAATTGATAAAAGAGGAAACAAGGTGTTGCAGAGGTGTTTTGGTTTTTCTCCGCATTTCTTTTGGGTTGAAGATCTACTTGTGTGGTTTGGATTTGTTGGTTAGAGGTGTTTAGAGTTTCTATCCAGAATTTGGGCTTTTGAATCGATGTGTAGAAGAAGTTATCTTCAATAGTGTGTGAATTGGATTTGTAGTGTTTCTTACAGAGGTGTTTGGGATAAATGTTTTTGCTTCGCTTTTCTCCATAGTTTTGCTTTAGGTCTTATGATTATGAAGGTATGTTGATGGAGTTGGTCTCTTTCCTGTGTCAAGATTATTCATGGTTTGGCACTCTAAAAGATGGTTTTTAGAGTTACAGTGTTTGATAGTGTAGTTTGAGTGTATTGGGCTTGTACATTCTGAAGGTGTGAGTTGGTGCGAAGAATTTGTTGGATATCAGGTGGTTTGTGGATTATTCTAGGAAATTCTAGAAGCATGGTGTGTGTTTCTCAAGTCGTCCTTGGATTTGAGGAAGCATGTACTTCAAAGTTTAATGGTGTTTGCATGGGTAACGACTGACCTAGTGTTTACACTACATTCAAAGATGTTTAAGTATTGATGAAGGTGTAACGTGGTGTGTGATGTTGATTTGGGTCCCAATTAAGTTTTGTAGTGGTCCACTTTCATTCCTATCCATTTCCAGAATGCTTAGTGTCGACCTATTTTGAATTTGTAAAGTGTAAGGTGTGTGTATCCAACTTGAAGATGCTTTTCAAGTTGTAAATGGTATAAATGCAAGGTGAGTTGATGCGAGATGGAGTGTGGAATAGAGTTGAGTGTTGTGATGTGAAATTAAGTGTCGAGATGTGAAATACAGTGCAAGTTATAATGCGAGATTGTTGAATGTAGTAAGTTGAAGGTATCTTGATCTCTTGAAAGTTGTGAGTGTTGTTTGAGCTATTGTGGTGGATTCTCTATTGCATTGAGATTGAATGTTCTCTATGTAACATTCTATCTTCTTTCTTCTTTCTATTTTGGCAGTGATCCTGGGTTGTGAGCCCTTCTAGATAGTGTGTCCTATTTTGGAAATGAGCCTTTCTATACTAGTTTTGCAATTACTTCTATTGTGAGCTAATCCTCATTGTGGTTTTTCCCTCCTAGGTTTTTCCATGTAAATCTAGTGTTCTCTTGTGTATGGTGTTACTTTAGTTTTTGTTATCTGCATTTCATGTTTAAACATTATAACATATTAATGGTTTGATGAATGCATGTGGATCTAATTACTGTTGAGGGTTTTTGATGCTTTAATTGGATACAAATAATTCACCCCCCTCTCAATTGTCTTGTTCATTCAGTAATTGGTATTAGAGCAAGGTTCCTTGGATAAAATCTTGACCACTTGAGGTAGATCTGGGATGGCGAGCAAGAAGGAGATCCCTATGTTTGATGGCAGAGACTATGCATTCTAGAAGGTTAAAATGAAAGGCTATATGGTTTACCTTGGGTTTGATGTCACAAAGGTAGTGAAGACTGTATATACCATACTTGCAAATGGATTGAGCACAAGTGGTGAGATCAAGGCCTATGAAACAAATACTAAGGAAAGGTTTGTTCTTTTGAGTAGTCTTACAAATTTTGAACTAGTGAAAGTGATGGATCTAAAAATTGCTAAAGAAGTTTGGGATAAGCTAGAAAGTATTTATGAAGGAGATGATAAAGTTAAACAAGCTAAGATGCAGAATATAAAGACACAATTTGAGAACTTGCAAATTTCTGAAGATGAAACAATTACAAGATACATGCAGAGGGTTGTTGAACTTGTCAGTGCAATGAGAGGTCTTGGTGAAAAAGTCAAAGAACCTAAAGTGGTAAAGAAAATTCTTAGAACTCTTCCTCATTCTTATGGTGAAAAGGTTTATGCTATTGAGGAAGTTGAAAATTTTAATACTTACACTACAGATAAGT
This sequence comes from Sequoia sempervirens, assembly GCA_007258455.2. NCBI lineage: Eukaryota > Viridiplantae > Streptophyta > Pinopsida > Cupressales > Cupressaceae > Sequoia > Sequoia sempervirens. Next base: position 1,013,622,246 of record VDFB02271358.1, on the reverse strand, counting down.
TGTATGGCACACTAACTACATTTGAAATGAGGAAAAATGGCTTGAATAAAGGTGGAAAAGTGGAGTCTACTTTCAAGGTTGGAAAATTAGAAAAAATTGAAGATTTAGATGGAGATTATCTTGATGATGTAGAAGCTAACTTTGTAAGAAGGATGAAAATGGCACCGGTAAGTACAAAGGTAAACTACCTTTCAAATGTTTCAGTTGTGAAAATATAGGTCACTATGCTTCGAGATGTCCAAATAGAGTTGTGAACAATAACAAGGAAAACAAAGGAAATATGATCAATAAAAGCTATTATGTTAGAGAAGATGTTGGTATTTCTGATGATGAATCTAATTATGGAGATGTTGATGATAATGAATGTTTGTTCTTGGCTTTAAAATATGAATCTATTTATGTTAACTCTAAAAGTTGTGTGAAGGAAAGTGTTCTCAAGAAAAAGGATAAGACTAGAGGTACTTTGGTATCTACTTTTCATGTTAGATAGGATAAGAACTATTGGGTTATTGATAGTGGTTTCTCAAATCATATTATTGAAGAAAAGATTAAGTTTGTTAAACTTGAAAAATATGATGGAGGACTTGTTAAATTTGGAGATGATTCAAGTGCTAAGATTTGTGGAATAGGTTCAATCAATTTTGATGGCAAGAATAGTATTGAAGATGTTTACTATGTTAAAGGTTTAAGGCATAACCTCTTGATTGTTGGAAAAATGTGTAACAAAGGGTACAATATTATGTTTCATGATGATGGATGTGAGATTAAAAAAGGGTATGAAACTGTGATTGCTGCTGGAAAAAGGACAGATGGAAATATCTATTAGCTTAAGGGTGTTGATAGTTACTGTTTTATGACTCAGATTAATGATAGTTGGTTATGGAATAGGAGGATGTATCACATCAATTTTGATAACTTGATTAGAATCAATCTAGTTCAAGCAGTGAGAGATATGCCAAAGATTACAAATCCTATCAATGTTGTTTGCAAAGATTTCCAATTTGGAAAACAAACAAGAAGTAGTTTCACGGAAAAAGAACAATCTTCTACCAGATTGTTGGAATTGGTGCATATAGACCTTTGTGGTCCTAAAAGAGTGAGAAGTCTTCAAGGTGATAGGAATTTCATGCTTTTGATTGATGACTATTCTAGAATGACTTGGGTTACTTTTCTTAGAGAGAAATTTGAAGCCCTAGATAGATTCAAAGAATTTAAAGTTATGGTTGAGAATGAAATGGATTTGAAGATCAAATGTTTGAGGTCCGACAGAGGTGGAGAGTTCACCTCCAATGAATTTAACCTATTTTGTGAGAATCATGGCATAAAAAGGAACTTGTCTGCCCCTAGAACTCCTTAGAAAAATGGAGTGGTTGAAAGGAAAAATAGGACTGTTCAAGAAGCCGCAAGGAGTATGATGAAAGAATATAACCTATCGGAAGTCTACTAGAGAGAAGTAATTCATATTGCTATTTACATACTTAACAGAGTTCAAGAAAAATCTAACATAAAGAATCCCTATGAGTTGTGGTATGGAAGGATCCCTATTGTCAAGTACTTTAGAGTGTTTGGAAGTAAATTCTATGGTAGAAGAGATGATGAAAACTTAGGAAAGTTTTATGCAAGGTCTGATGAAGGCATCTTCCTTGGATATTCTACTAAAAGAAAAGCTTACAAATGTTACAAAAAAAGGATAAGAAGGGTTATTGAAAGTGCAAGTGTCAAGGTTGATGAAGAATTGAGGAATTCAGTGGTCATAGATGGACATGAATCAGATGAACCTGCTTACGAAGGAGAAGAAGAAGAAGAAAAAGATAAGGAAAAGAAAGTACAAAATGAAGAGGAAGAAGCTCTGGAAAAGACCCCTAAGTATGTGTAGAGAAATCATTCTAAAGAAAAAATCATTGGACACAAAAGAAAAGGTGTGTTGAAAAGAAGAAGATTTGTTGAAGCAAAGGTAAATTTGTGTTTACTTTCTAAAGTTGAACCTAAAACAGTGAGTGAGGAATGAAAAGATGAATATTGGATGAAGGAAATGAAAGAAGAACTTATGCGGATTGAGAAGAATCAGACTTGGGAACTTGTTCCTGGACTTGAAAACACGAACATAATTGGTACTAAGTGGATATTCAGAAACAAGCTGAATGAGAATGGAGAAGTGGTAAGAAACAAGGCAAGGCTTGTGTGTAAGGGTTACTCGCAAATCTACCAAGTGGACCCAGGTTGGAAAAGCCGTCAGCCACCTGATTACCTTCCCGAAAAGTATGAGAAAGGCGATGCCCATTAAGATTAGAGATTAAAATATTAATATCTAGAAGAATGTCCCATAATTTCCAATTGAGTTGGCAACCCTTATTAAAAAAATCACACATTTTTAGAATACCCTTGATCTCAAGGAACCTAATTCCTACAGTGACAAAAATCTCAACACCCTTAAGCAGTGCACGGGCCTCCGCCACCATTAAGGATTGGATACCAATACCACCAACAAATCTAGCGACCAAGTTTCCCCAATAATCCCTTATGACTCTACCTATGCTGTTCGAACTAGGGTTCCCCTTGGTCGCGCCATCAAAGGTAAGTTTAAACCTACCCTCAGTCGGTCATTTCCAAACAATGTTTTTCCTAGCAATAGATTTGGATTTATCAAAGGAATCAGCCCCAAGATCAATATTCCAGGCTTTAGTCATTTTGATCTCCCACTCAGTTGGGGTAGTGTTAGGTGGCTTCCACTTAAGCAAGGAAAGACTTTCAGATATAAGTCTTGAACCACACCCAAAAACTTCCTTTAGGCTCTTGTCAACATCATAGAACACTCTATTGTTCCTTTCCTTCCAAATACACTAGCAAATGATAGGAGGGATTTTACTCCAAATTTCTAAAGGCAGGGGGTGACGAAAAGGCCCATTCCATCCCTCCACAAAGGATACTAAATTATTATTCAAAGTTCAGTGTGTCCCTAACTTTTGGAACACCATCTCCCAAACCCCAACAACAAACAGACAATGGATAAGCATATGATCCATCGATTCTTCATTATTTTTGCATAACATACACCTGTTCAAGATTTGAAAACCTCTCCTTCTTAGATTATCTTGGGTAAGGATCTTATTGTGGTAGGTCATCCACCAAAATAAATTTATCTTAGGGATCAAATGACGGTTCCAAACCAACCTCTATAACTTACTTTGGATACCCCTATCAGTCTACATACCATAAGTCATTTGAACAGTCAAATCACCTTTACTATTTGTTGTCCAAAAGAAATAATCTTCAATAGGAAATAGAGGAAGTCTAAACTGAGATAGAAAGATCTGTAAGGAAGAAGCGAGACATTGCAGGCTAGGGGAGAGAGAGCCACAGGTACCTATGACTTTCCAACATGTTAATATGTTAGAGACTAGGTGTTTTTTAATATGTAACTATATATAATTAATAAATAAAATGTTGAACTTGATGAATATATACATAATCATTTAATGAAAATGTTATAGAGTCCAAGAATATAGAAAGCCACTTGATATAAATTTATTTAAATAATCTATACACCTCAATGGAAATAAATAAGAACATAATTAGAAAGTATGAAAACATCCCAAGCTTATACAAATCCACATATATGAATCCTAAATACATGATGCATACATCTTGATGGTAATTTACAAAAATAATATCATTAGTAAGAATGATATAGTATAAAATACAAAATGTGTATCAAAATGAGGTACAAATTCCTAGAGCCTTATAATATGTACAAAATAGGCTTATTTTTAAATCTATCTAAGATCCAGGGGATCTCTAATTGTGTAATCGTTATCTACCATAGATGTTAGGTGTTGAAAGTCCCTATATAGTTTTTTGTCAAAGAACATCTCACTAATATTAGAGTTAAATTGGGTAGAAAAAATGTTATGATTGATTTGCTTGTATTCATATTATCTAGCCACTACACATTCATAGAAGTTGGTATAGGGTACATTTCCAAATAACCAATAATGACAAGATTTTGAATGTGACAAAATAAGGTCCTCTAATAGGTGTCTTAGACTGTTATAGAATAAGGTGATTATTTTCTCACCTAGTAGATGAGGAGGAAGTTTTTCTATGTTTCTTGAGGATGTGGTTATATATACATATACCTATATATACATATCTACATATATACAAATACACATAGTTACATGTACATGTACATACATACATACATTCTTAATTATATGTATACTTACATATATATGTATGTATTTAATGTTCAATTCAACAAAAAGATATATACATATACCTATAAACATACATACATACATACATACATACATTCTTAATTATATGTATACATACATACATGTATGTATGTATACATATAATTAAGAATGTACGTACGTATGTATGTATGTATGTATGTATGCATGTATATATGTATTTTGAAACCATCTTTCAATGGTTTCAAAATAGCTAAATTAAGGGTTTTTATTTCATATTTTAGAGTTGAAAAATATATACATACATACATACAAATGTACATATATGTGTAAATACATATATACATACATACATATATCAGGTATGTCATTGAACCCCTTTTTTTGCATTTTTTTTGTTTGATTAGGGTTTAGGGTTCAATATTTTTGTTTGATGTTTTTTGTTTGTTTTCCACTGATGAGGGTTTCATTTTTTTGCAGGTCTAAATTGAAATGAAAAAATTCAACACAAAAACAAAGAATGCAAAAAAAACTTAAATTAATCACTAATCACCAAAATAATGGAAAAAAATGCAAAAATTGGGTTCAATCACATACCTGAGATCGTTGGAGGTCATTGTTGTCCTCAATCGGGATCTCGAGCCGTTAAAATGAGCTCGGGTTCCTTTTTTAAAAAAATAAGTACCATTTAGAAATGAGATCCTGTTTTTTACAAATTAGGATCTCGATTTGTAAAAAATGGGATCTTGTTTCTTGCAGGCTAGCTCAAGACACCAATATGAAATAGGATCTCGTTTCTATTTTCGGCTCAGAACCCCGATCCTAAATGGGATCCCGTTCTGTGGAGCCCAATTTCAAATTTTTGACTAAGGTTGAAACTTCCACCTTAAGTGGACACATCTTTGTGCATTCACCCATATTCATATCGAAGGACATAATATTCCTCATAAATACATTAGGCTTGCTTTTGGTTTGAGATTTCCTTTAAACCAATTGTAGGTATATTCTCATCAATTTTGCATGGATAAGAGCATTTTATCTTGAGAGATCAACAAATCTGTAGAGTTTACAATAATGAACTAGAATCAAAAGAATATTTTGCATTTAAATATTTGGCGTATTATGAGATTCATGACATATGCTTTAGTACATCTTTAAAGAAAATCATATTTCTCTGTAAGATCTTATGTAGTATGAGGATGAATGATGTGTAACTCTATTCATCAAAGAGATGACCCAGTAATAAATTTACATCCTTAAGATTCATCAACGCAACTCTTTATCTTAATAATCACTTTCATATTCCTTTCTTCAACCTCAATTTCAAAATTATAAACACACTTAATATGAAATATAATTTATCTTTTCTTTTACAAACATTTAGATAAAATATTTTTTTTATAAATAAATTAACTTAATTTAAACACCAGTAAACAATAACATATATATTTTAAAATTTTAAATTTCAAAGAAAACATCCCTTACATATAATTTAATTTATTTATTCTAAATTAAATCTAAATCACGTTTTATAGGAGATGGTGCATTTATCTCTTCTCCCATACACATTCCGTTTAACGTGCCTATTGTGCACATAATACTCTTCCACATTGTTAATGCATTAAAAATGAATAAGGATACGTATAAAGGAAAATGAACTTTCCTTACTTTAGGTAAATTTAATTATATATACGAATTTTTGAAGGTTTATGTATAAACAGTAGGATTGATAATTTAAATAATTTAAATAATTAAATGTGGAAATGTAAATAGAAATATTGATATTTAATTTTGTAATGGAAGAATGTATGCAAATTGAAATGATATAGAAATATGAATATTTTGGGATTTGAGAGATGATGATAGTTTGGTATTCTTTTCGAATTACAATATTTTCTTCATTTAATATAGGGACGAGTTTGGGGATCAAAGACAAGTTAACAATTGCACATATGTCTTTTACCTACAAATTTTTATTTTGTAATTTGGACACCTCTATTCCTTACTTATCTAATTTACCTTAACTTTGTATGTGCTTCCTAATATTTGAACGTTGGTGAAATTTATAATACCTTTCGAAGTTTGTCATTATGTCACAAGGAGACATAGGGGCGGGGGACCTAACTCGATTGGCTAAAGCATCCTGTTGCAAGGAAGAGGTCACAAGGTCTAATCTCCCCCCAACCCGTAGTATCGAAGGGCGTGTCGCACAGCGTCACCGGCTACGTGAAAAAAGTTTACTAGGTGCACTACAATTTATAAGGGGGCTCCCTGATTCCAACAGTCTAAAAAAAAAGTTGTCATGAGGAGACATATTCACCTAGTTCAACCCACAAAAAATGTGAACAAAACATGAAAAAGCAAAATCAATATTCTTTAGTCATGCATATGCTTCTAAAATGATTATGTAGACCTTTTAATATAACAAATCTAAATGTATATTCTTCTTAGAAAAAGAGAGGAAGTTGCTTGTTCCAAATGATTAAAATAAATGTATTGAATGAATTGGAATATAAAGACAACAACATAACACATTGCAGAGATCCTAAATAAAATTTAAATCTATAAAGATGAAATTAATGATTATAGGGGGGACCTCACAATCGAGAAAGTCGTGCAAAGCTTTCCTTCATTTGTTTTAATAATAACGAATATCAAGAAAAAAATATAATTAATTAATGAAAAGGTATAAGAATATATGAACGTGAAACAAATTGGCTAAAGAGGCCAAATATATGAAACCAAGCATGCGGATTCTATTAATCGATATGTACATTCAATGCATAGGCTTGTGTGCAGCTTTTGAAAGAGGATTGCACATAAAATATATAAAGAGAATACTTAACTATTATTAGTGGGAAGAATGCAATAGGAGTATGAGATATGGGTTATAAATATTTCATCAAGTTAATTGGAGGTTATCTATAATTGTAGAAAGGAAATGTGCATATTTTATTTTTTCACTTAAAGATTCAATTTATGATTCAAACATATTTTATGATTTTTTTTAATCGATATAAAATTTAAATTCAATACTATCATTGATTATTATTTTGTTAAAAAAAATATTTTTAAAATAATATTAATCTACATTTATAATTTTATGTTTTATACTAGATTACAATTATGATATGTTTCTTTGTATCAAATATTCAAAATGTACATATTTCAAGATTATTGATATAAGACATGATCACTACTCATAAGATTGCACAATAAAAAGTTCAAATTATGCATCTAGTGGTGTATATTTAAAAGCATCATCTTTAGACACAATATTGAATTTCGATTTGTAAACGTTTGCATTTATAGTTTGGATCACACATAATCTCAGTCTCAATTTGCATCAAGTGTGGTTTACATTAGGACATCAATATCCAACATTAAATTGAAAGAACTTTTGGATATAATTATGTTAATTTTTAGCTTCAATGTTTGGATCAAATTGTGTGATCTATTGTCTCAATAAAAAAAATATACACTAGAAGCTCTCTCAACTCATTATATGGACTATGGAAAAATTATGTTTTTTAATATCCAACATTCTCTATTTCTCTAGTTTTTATCATTTCCCAATCAATATATGGGCCTAACTATTAGCAAGCAAGTCAAATGCTCTTCCGTTTTCCATAGCAAGTCCTAACTATGCTTCTTATATCTACCCAATTTTCTGTCACCTAAGTGAACATTCTTTTATAAGAATTGAATGTCAAATTTCACAAAGGACAAAATCACACCACTTAAGATAGGCATGACACTTGTACCAAATTGTGGCTTGATCCCATCCCAACCTTCTTAAATTCTTAGGTCTTAGTCATTACAAGATTATGTTATTTATCTAGTTTGAAATTCTTGTTTCTATCTCATTAGTCACAATATCAACACTAGCCTTTTCAAATTCTTAATTCTTAATCATCACAAGATTAAATTTATCTATCAAGTTTCAATCTTTTCATTTAATCATAATTTCACCAATTGCAGTCCGCAATACATATAGTTAAGCCCTTTTTTGTTTTAATCTATTTACCTCAAACAAAGTGTAAGTGCCAAACTTTTTTTCTAAAATTTTAACAAGTGTTTGACAAAATGCTCATAGTGAAGTAATCAACTATTGATGCATTTAGACAAGTCTTTAACAAAATGAAAACTTAACAACTAAGTTGGAAGCAATGTGCATATATTTCCATTCAAGATAAATGCTACAATGTTCAAACATCACAATACAATCAAATTATGTCATTCATTAATGAAGTGGATAAGTTCTAACCTCAGAATCATTGGAGAAGACCATGGATATGCCAATTAATACCAACACACACAAACACATGTATATGTGTATGCATGTATATATGTGTGTGTGGATGTATGCATGTATGCGCTTAGGTGTATATATATGTATGTGTATGTATGTACATGCATGTATGTATGTATGTATGTATGTATGTATGTATGTATGTATGTATGTATGTGTGTGTGTGTGTGTGTGTGTGTATGTATGTATGCATGCATGCATGCATATATATGTATGTTGTTTAGTCATAGGGTATTTTAGAATATCTACGAACTCTGTAATAATATTTATTCACCCGTTCTAAGTTATGATAGGAATTTAGTGACTTAAATCCCACGAAATTCCTCCACTTCACTTTGCAAGTAGTGCCCTTTGTATTTTTTGTTCTCATGTCTCCTTTATGACTTTTGAGACTCCCTTTAGGATTGGGGAAAGGTGCACCCAAGTTTCTTTGGATTAGTCTTCACCTAAACAATACTTCCAAAAAGGTTATAGTGCCATTTTAAGGCTTAAAATACCATTAAAATGTTGGGTAGTTACTTTTGAAGAGTTCTATCAGCATTAGGAGTCTTTAATAGTTGGCCAATTTTTTGTTCTTTTCAAAATTGGGTATCTCCATTATAATAGTACCCTCTCCAACTTCAATTCCCAATTTATATTTCAATCCCTTCAAGTTAGTTACTATGATTTACAAACTTGAATGCATTATCCCTCAAGTCTTATTTCACCTCCTTGATAGCCCATTTTTCAACAAGACAACCTTAAAATCATACTTCTCTTTTCATCCTACATTTTCCTTCCTAACAACCGAGCAAGAACAAGGGAATTCAAAGTAAAAATAGTTTCAAATGAGAACAATCCAATAATCCCCTCATCATTGTCCTCAAGGCCTACATTTGATTTGTATATGACCGTATTTAGTAATATTTTTCATAAAATACAATAAACTTTTTGAAAAGATTGTATCATTTGAAAGGAGAAGTTTTGAACAGACCATCAAAATTTATATAAAATCATAGTAAAATATATTTTCAATCTATGATATACCCTTTTAAAATAAAATATATTTTTCACATTTAAAAAATAACTTTCAATTAAATCACCATAAAAAAAATATATATATTTGACAGACAAGATTGACCATTAAATTTAAACCCTAATTAATTTGTACTCATCATGTACTAAGTGGTAATACCGAATTAGTTATGTCCACTTATCTAATCATAGCCATCACCATTGTACTAACATTCTAGATTATGTCCAATTGGTTATCTCAACTTATCTAGTCATTGCTATCATATTAGTTTTTATCTTTGATCCAAATTTTGACGAATTTCAGCCTCAAGGAGGTGTATATGCTCAAAATTGAAGGGAAACTGTACTGAAAGTGGAAGAAAAAATCCCTCAGGGTCATAGGACAAGTGTCATCTAGAATACTGAGGTGATCTCGGAGATTTCTGGGTAGCTATTATTCCTTTCCCCTTTTATCATAGGGATAAGGAAATTCATACAGTGCCTTTCTATTTCTCCCAGACCCATATGCTTAGTCAACAGAATCAAGCTGCTTAAGTAATCAATAGTAAAAAAGCTGAGAGGTGTCGTCCCTGGGAAGCATATAGCATGGTCCCTTTAAATCATATAATCTAATTAGTTTGGCAAGTTTTTGAAAGATAACAGTCTCCCTTTTGTACCGCCTATGAAAAGAGAACAAGAAGCGAGAAGAATCCTATATAAATCTTCTCCTTTTAGAAGACTTGGTGCATGAACCATGAACTTTATCAACAAAATTCTAGTGCGAACTACTGTTGGGATTGTGGAACCAGTAAAAATTAATATGAAACGGAGAGACTGGTCAATTGGGCTTACAAATTGTTGGCTTTACCTAATGTCACTCTCACCTGACTCTCTACATCTTGTAAGAGGATGATGAGCTTCTCCTATATGGATATCTTAATCCTTCATTGGCTCCATATCATCTACTTTATTTGATTGTTACATTATTTCTTTTGGATTGAGATCAATTAGATTGATTCCAAGATAAGTATTATTCGATTCAAGTATAATCTTGATCTTTTCTCACAGTTTTAGATGGTTGCTTGTACGCTTAAGAGTTAATTTGGAGGTTTGTTATTTTAAATTTTCTTGTGATGCTACCCTTGTATTGCCAACTTGTGGGAAGTTTCATATACATCTCACATAGTCATCCTAACATTTCCTACATTGTTGGCATAGTCTCTCTTTATGGAAGAATGCCATGAGACTCATTAGAAAACTTTCTAGTGTATACTATACTATGTACAAGGGACACATTCATATGGGATACACCGCGCAATAGGCTAAGATACAAATTTAGTGGGATATGTATAAATTTTGAATGATTTGATGATTCTAAGGATTGCAAGTCCATATCTAGCAATAACTTTCACCTTCGATTCCACAATATTTGTTGGCTAAGCAAGAAAAGGAAATTCTATATTGTTTTTTTAATCCAGATTGAGGCAAAGTACATGAGTTGTGAATGCCACTACAAAATCCATGTCTTCACCACATTCTGACAAAGTTTGGTATCACCTATAGGCTATAATTGATAATCTATTGTGACCATTAGAGTGCTATTGCAATCTCCAACATTTGATACACTACTTACTAAGCCTTGCATATTAAGATCTATATATAATACATCAGAGATTGCATACAAGAGTAGGTCATTGATCTGTAATACTATCTTACTTTGAAATAGGTTGTTGATATATTTACCAAACCCTTTACCAAGAGCACATATGATCATCTTTGAGTACTTATGGAGGTGTATAACATTGCCACTTCTAGGGGCCATCTAGTCTTCCCATCTTCCTCCATTTCTTTTGGGGAGGTACTCTTTCTCAAGTACCTTGGTTTTCAAATTGTATATAAATACCTAACATAGTGTGTCTTGTTAGGAACCATTTCTTTTTTATCTTATTGCACTTAAGGGGAATGTTGGTGTAATATTGTATTTATATTGCATGTATTATATTAATTTTACTTAGGTAATTTCATTTTTATTACTTAGGTATGATAGGACAATGAGTATATACTATTACCTTATCTTTTGAGATTCTACTTTATCCTTATCCTCTTTGGATTTGGAAACTTTAAGACTATATATAGCTACTTCCTTTCATTTATCATCTAATTGAATTTAGATATTGAAAAGTTGAAATTCTTGTCTTTTGATTATTTTTGAGTTAATGTCATCATAATATTGTCTTGTTCCTAAGGTAGATTTATAATTACAAGTTCATCATTAAATTAACAAACAACATCAAGCTGCAAGATTTGTACACTTATATAACTTTGTGGGATGAAATTTATATTTCATGCAATATTTAGTTATGTAACCATTAGGGAAAACATGTAATTTCCAAGGTGACTACAAAATTGATGGGATAATTACAAAACCACCCCTATATCAAATAGTGTTTCATTATGGCTACAATATACTCTATTTTCTCCAAATTTCCTCTACTCTCTAACTTTCTTGAGATGTTGTAGATCACACCAAGGTTGTCTTCATCACTAAGGAATACTTAATTGGATATAAAACCATCATATACAAGGGTATGGGCCTTTAACATTTTCTCAACTGAGAGTGACACCATTTTTTTTCTTGAGCAAGTATCTCAATTTGATTTGCTAATCACAATTTAAGGCTTTTTGGGTGATCTAGCAATTCACTTTACTTCTTGTGGTGGTGAAAAAAATGATAAGAGGATTATTTTGTAACCTTTTTTCTTTTTTGCCTATTTCTCTTAGTATCATTGTCATTGTTACCCTTAGGTGTGTAGAGGAATGAGAATAGTAGGAATGTTTGTAGCATTTGGCCTAGGAGTATTGTGTCTAGAACCCAAATCTATTGTTGCATTTAGATGGTTTGTATCTCTTAGTAGGTAGCCCCTTGATGGTTCCTCAATTGTTGACAACTCTAGGAGGCCTCTAATAGTTGGCCAATTTTTTTTTTTTTTTCAAAATAGGATATCTCCATTAAACTAGCAGCCGCTCTAACTCTAATTCCATTTATATCTTTCAATCCCTTTGAGTCAATTACTATAATTTGTAGACTTGAATGGCTTATCCTTTAAGTTTGATTTCACCTCCTTGATAGCCCATTTTTCAATAAGACAACCTTACAATGATACTTCTCTTTTCATCCTACATTTTCCATCCTAGCAACCAAGCAAGAACAAGGGAATTTAGAGTAGAAATTGTTTCAACTAAGAACAATCCAATAGATCCCTCGTCATTTTCTTGAAGGCCTAAATTTGATGGTTGTATGGCTATATTTTGTGGTTTTTGCCATAAAATACAATGAAAATTTTGGGAAGGTTGTATCATATGAAAGGGAAAATTTTAGATAGGCCACAAAAAGTCATAGTAAAATAATCAATGAATGATATACATTTTTAAAATAAAATATTATTTTCACATTTAAAAAGTAGCTTTGAATGGATAATTGGCACAAAAAATTGACTTCACAAATAAAGTCAACCATCAAATTTAAGCCCTAATTAATTTGTACTCATCGCGTACTAAATAATGCCAAATTGGTTATCTCCACTTATCTTGTCATAGCCATCATCATTGTACTCATCATCCCATATAATGTCCAATTGGTTATCTCCATTTATCTAGTCATAGCCATCATATCAGTGTCTAGTTTTGATCCAAAATTTCCACGAGTTCAAGCTTATCATCAAACCACTATTTGCAAATTTTGTTTATTACATTTGCTTCTAATTTGCTTTAGAGTAGGCGAAGAAATTTGATGGTCAACCCTCCTAATCAAACAATTTTTCTTTGATAGTTATATATTCAAACTTGTAAACAAAACTATATATAAACTAAATACATATATCATAATAATTTTATAGAAAATTTGACAATCTATCTAAAATCCTAAAATCTCCCCTTTGGTATGATACAATTTTCTTGTAAAAAAACACTAAATACAACCATACACCATTAAAATTCAGACCATTATTATTATAGAGAAATCCTCCAGTTAAGGGATGGTTGTGGTGGCTTGAAATGCAAAGAGAAGGCGAAGAATCCAATGGGGCTCTTTCTAAGTGGCCTACCAGAATCTCAGAAGGATTTTGAGGAACTTGAGCCTCAAGGAGTGATGTATGCTCAAAATTGGAGGGAAACTGTACTGAAAGTGAGAGGAAAAACCCCTTCTGGGTCATAGAGCGACTCTCATCATCTTGAATACTGAGATGATCTAGGAGATTTCTGGGTAGCATCATTCCTTTCATCTTTATCATAGGGATAAGAAAATTCATACCGTTCCTTTCTATTTCTCCCAGGCCCATATGCCTAGTCAACAGAATCAAGCTGCTTCAAGTAAAAAATCTGAGAGGTGCCGTACCTGGGAAGCATGCAGCATGGTCCCTTAAATCATATAATCTAATTAGTTTGGCAAGTTTTTGAAAGATAACAGTTTTCCCTTTCGTACCGCCTTTGAAAAAAGAACAAGAAGCGGGCAGAATCCTATATGAATCCTCTCCTTTTAGAAGACTTGGTGCATGAACCATGAACTTTATCTACAAAATTCTAGTGCGAACTACTTGTCAGTGTGGAACCGGTTAAAATCAATAAGAAATGGGGATTCTGGTCAATCGGGCTTACAAATTTCAATCTCCCATTCGCAGAAAATGGCGATTCCAATGGAGAATAATGTTTTAAAAAAGGCAAGACCAGAAATTAAGGCTTTAATGAACTTTAAATTCTAGATAATGTTGTAGTCTGACACAGTGAATATAGACGATTGATTAGACAACCCATATGCCATCGGGCAATTGGGGCCACAATTTTTTTATAAAAATTGCTATAAATTCTCATTTCCTGACGACCCACATCATCCCCGTACTTTAAAAAGATTGATTGTATTTTATTTCTCATTGATTATGACTGTCAGATTGAGATGACTCAGCTAGATTGGATTAAATCATAAAACATCTATTTTACTGTCACACCTGATCTGGCGTGTCCACTTCATGTGACGTGTGTATTCTTTTCTAATTTATTTCCTGATAAGTAGAAATCTAAGGCGAACAAATCAAATTCCCTGCCTAACACATCTCTTCTGATAAGAATTGTTTACATGTGTCTTCTTCAGACCTTGCAGAATTCATTTTCTTCCAGAAGAGTGACTCATTACCTACCATTCAGGATCTGTTGGTTCATCCCACTTGAAAAATCAACGGCACTGGAAGCAGGGGATTCTTGACTTATTCTGACATCAGAGCAGGCTCTGAGAACCTGCATATGGCAATTGGTCCCACCTTTGCAGGGTATTTGGGTCTAAAATTGGGCATTGATGACCCTGTTCATATCTACATGGTTCAATTAGATCTTGATTAGAGGTGCCTCCTAGCTGGCATTGTTATCTTGTTCTTGGGAGTTTTGAAAGGATGCCAAGTAGTTCCAAGAGTATTAGTTCAAAGGGAAAATCAAGCAAGCATTTCATGTAAATCCGAATGAACCTTGGAACGACCATAGAAGAAAAGAACAAAGAGGAATAAATGGACAAGAGGACAACAGAGTTTAAGAACAAAGAGGAATAAATGGCCAAGAGGACAACAGAGTTTAAGTGGATTAAGAATACTCTTGGAGATAAGACTATCTTCCTTGACAGGAACTGGAATCTTCTCTAAGCTAACTTGAAAGAATTTGCTTTCTTGCAAGGAATGATCACTTATGAGTCTCTCCAAAGTTTATGTTTCTTCCTTGAATTCCATTGTGCTTAAACTTATTTAGTTTTTTCTGCTACAAATTTATATTTGTCCTCATAATTCTTATAAGTTTTTTTTTTTTTTTTTTTTTGAAGGAAGAGGATACTCATTATCATTTTAATCCTTTTGAGTTAAGAGGCTAAAATTTTATTGTCATTTCTCAAGGTATACAATGTGAATTCTTTTAAAAATTTGAGCTTAGTCAATACTAGCACCTTGACAATTACCTACTTATTAATTTAAAAGCCCATTTGTCTTCATCATTTCATTTAAATTTACTTTTTTAGAATATGTGTGATGGTCTTAATTAGGCTAGTAAAATCAGCTATGACCTTTTAAACAAAATTATTCTCAAAAGAGATTATAGAGATTTCTTATACATTGGAATCACAAGTGAATATCTTCCACTCTATCAAGATAAGATAAATAGCCACTCATTCCTTAGATGCCACATGCATAAGCATCCATCCATTATTGGAAAGGGGCATGGACTCTCATTCCATGCCCAAAATATAACAGCTCAGCTACCCATGATTTTATCTATGTGAGAAATCACTATGAAAATAAACTAAACACTATATAGAATTATATATTCAAAGGAAGGGAAAATAATGTAATAATATTATATCATTGTAGATGAGAAAAATGAACACCCTTACACTTTTTCTAGTTGTTTTATGTCACTTTAGATTGGCATCATTGTTCTCTAATATGCAATATATCTTGGTTTAGATCCTTTATAATTCATTTACCATCAATTGTTCTATCCTATATTATGATTATATAAACTAGAATGGATCATAGGTACAATCATGTTACTAATTTTTAAAACTCAAATTTTCACTTTCCAAGGTTGACAATCCTACAATACATTGTTACCCATCAATGTGGGTGTCATAAACTTTGAATTATGCATCTAGGATATTTTATATAAAGGCATTATCTAAGATTATTTCACATAATATATTAAGAGACCACAATGTATCAAAACAAGATTATTTTCTTCTTTTTTAAGAAATAATCATCAATTATCATTTACTAGCATTGAGCACAAATAATAGTCAATAATTATTTATTGTAAAAGCACACTATAAATACATCTGCAAACATAGTTACTCATATTCTTGCATTAAATTTTAGCAATATTCACTAATCCTCTTAATGTTTGATCCATTACCTACTCTCACATCAAGATCCAATGTTACATGTCATCTCTCTTTTACTATTGTTGACTTAATCATATGAGTTTGACTAAGGGTTTAAGATGTTTCATCTTAAACAATCCTAGCACAATAGAATCCCAACAATGCTCCTTAGCATCACATTATTTTCTTTACTAAAAAATGCACCAATTGAGCACTTTCTATAGGTATCAATACCATTAAGACAAAACCATACCACCTATATCAAACTATGACGACACAATTGCTTCCCAAGCTCTCAATTTATTAGGTCTTATCTCTCTAATCCAAAATCATATATCAATTCTTATTGTGCATGTCTTTGTCATAGTGTTACACTATTCTAATTCAACATTGGTCCAACTTCAAGATAATCCTTAATCTTACTCTAGCTTCATTTTAGCACATGTTTAAGTTATGCCCTAGTTAATATATGCCTCACTTATAACAATCAACTCTTATATATTTATGTTTAAATTTATTATTTATTTATATCATCATTCATCATGATCAACTATATAAATATAAAGGATTACAAGCCACATACACGGTTGTGCACATTCCATGGATATGTTATTTCATCATGTATTATTTTTAATCATTTATGGAACTTATCATTATTTTTTCCCTCCCTTTTATATTCATTTACTTCACTTTTCCATGGAATTTATACTAATTATACTTCTCCTATGGTTAGTGATAATGGTTTTTATACGCCTAACATTGGTCATGCTCTTTATATGACTAGTGGTGATGGTTAACCTTTAATAACCTTCTCCTCTTTTCATGACCTATATAATGAGGTATGATAGTGAACCAAAACATATTATGTTGTCTTATATTTGGACCATGTTCTAAGTGTAAAGTTTTATTCCTCAAGTTTAAAGACATTGCAAAGCCCTAATAAAACTCTACACATAATTGCTAAAAAAATACACTCATTGCAATATGATGTTGACCTAGAGTGTTGCCAAATAGCACAAAGTTTCATTCATAACATACAATTATCCTAGCCAATCCCCATTCACTTACCATTATGCACTAATATTTTCTAATTGTGTTTTATCTTTTCTAATCATGTATTAATTTTAATTAATCCCTTTATGTGATTGTAATCATACTAATAGCTAAATACACAAGATCCATATAGATTTTAATCTATATTTAACCAACTAAGCTATAATCCCAATGAAATGTTTGAAAGCTTCAAAACAAGCAACCATTAAACTAAGCATGAAATAAATCATGAAAGCATAAAATAAATCTAATCTAAAACTCCAAACCTCATCCCATTGGGGGATTGGTGTTGTATTGATATGGAATGGCGACCCTTTCCCAATCCCTTGGATAAAATGAGCATCTAATCGAACTCCATTGATGAAAGCTTAAGCTAAAATGGATGAAACTATGCTAAGGGTGGATGACAAAGAAGAAAAATCTTGATAATGGATGCAAGGATGAATAAAGATAGTATTCAAACGTGCATCATAACTTTTCTTTGATGGAAGTGGATCCATTTCTCTCCAAAATGTGAGGTATTTATAGGAGAAAATGGTGAATCAAGGGTCAAGATCAAATGGATCAATCAATGGTCAAGATGCAATTAGGGGTGAAGACATGGATCAAGGATTCTCATCAATGAATGAGAATGCAAGATCACATGGATCAAAGAATCAATCAATGGCTCACAATGATTCAAACAAACACAGTTTCAAAGTTGTTAGAAAATTTGTTAAGAAAGAATATTCTATTTTTGGAGCCAAATGGAAGAATATTCCCATGCAAGTGGATGGGTGAGGAAAATTAGTAATTTGTTAATTGAAACAAAGTTTTAATTGTGCAAGTTGAATGAATTTAGGATGCTCATTAAATAATTAATTTATTTAATGAAAAGGGGATACAAATGACATTTAATTCAATAATTTAGGATTATTCAATTAAATGAGAGGACATAAGGGGGTTTAAATTAAACAAATTGTATTATTCAATTAAACAAGATGAAAGGTTAGTGTGAAAGGGGAGGAATTAACCTAATTAAATTAATTAGATTAATAGATAAAAATGATGCATTTATTTAAATAACTAGGCTTATATAATTAAATAGTCAACAAGAAGATGAATTTTAGGACGAAACGATGTTAGTGATTGGATTCAAGTGTGTAATATCATTCAAGACAATTTTAAGTGTCTACATTTTGCACCTCTTTGAAGCAAGGTACTTGTTGCATTATTTCAAAGAATTGATGCTTTTCAGATTAATGCTACTGCTCAGATCAAAAATTTAAAAATTCTTGAATTTTTTGGATGCCCCACTATTGCCCCAGTGGAAGGAATTAAGCTAGTACCTTGCCCCCTCAAGAGATCAAGCAGGAATTTTGAATTTTTGGGTCAATATCACAACAAAGTTTGAACATTGATTCAGGCACTTAAAAAAGGTTTTGGGATGCAAAAACAAACTTAGAAATGAAAAAAGCATCTCAAAATATGTCCCCTAGCTCAGAAATTGGTAAAACAGGATGAAAAATCTAGTTTCCCCCTCAAATTAGGGCAAAAAGCCCTAATTTTAGGCATAAATAGAGGTTAAAGGGTCACTTTCAATTCATTTGCACTCTTGCCTTCTAGTGAATTGCTACGCTTTTTCTATGACACCTTGGCAATATAGTACGACGTGAGCTTCCTACACACCTCACAAATAGAGTTTGAGAGTACCAATGCCCAACAAATGCAGGGAATCGAGTATGTGCTTCGAAAATTTTCTTCATTTTCACATTTTTTATGCATTTATTAGGGTTTGATTTAGGTCCTTTTAGAGTGTCGCTATATCGTGACGTGTTTGAAATAGTTGGTGATGTTATTGATCTTATAGCGATACATTTGCTTTTTAGCAATGCATCACACGATTTAGGTATAGTGATGCTTTTGGTCTAGGGCGACGCATGTTGCGAACAATGACACATTGAGGGATTTAGGTCCAACGACGCTATTTAATTGTAGCAATGCACTTATTGTATAAAAACACACCAAAATGTTGATTCACTATTGAAATTATAGTGACACGCGACAAAATGGTGATATAGTTGTAAAAAGAATATAGCGATGTTGAAAATAACAACGCTTTTGTAGATTCAAGACTGAGAAACTCATATTTCAATCAATTTTAGCCAACTTGACATTGTTCACTTCATGCGTACAAGAGGACATTCAACCCCTCATGTCCTAGGAGCATCAACTTGACCTCCTTGCAAAGGCACAACATTTGAATGTGAAGCAACAAGAGTTTCTAGGATTCCTAGGGTTTGGATTCATTGCATATATACTTGAGGTTCATACCCACTTAGTGATGATGACGATGTTGGTGGAGCGTTGGCATAGTGAGACATCGTCATTCCACCTCCCCATTGGCGAGGTGACTATTACTTTGGAGGATGTCTAGCAGATTTTGTGGCTTCCCATCCATGGGGAGTGAGTCATTTATGATAGAGATTATGGGTTGGATGCATGCTTTTAGGTCCTAGTAGATGATATCATTCTAGTGAGCTCCCAAATTGATTTGAAGCAATTCCAAGGATGGGTGCCAATTTTTAGATTGGTTCTAGTTTCCTTGATCTTTGGTTTGATTGCCCCAGACTGATAAGGTAGAGGTTCCAGTCCAAGTTGGGGACTAGCATGACACGACATGCACTATAGGATGATTCAGTATGCATGAGGTCTTGTTATGCTCGTGTGCTTATACCATGATATGCATCAAGCAATGTATTTCCGGGGGAGGAACATCAGATTCGGGGTCACATTACTTCATATTTGGGCCTATGAGCACATTGATGTGATGAGACCTATTGTTGTCCTAGTAGATATTGATCCAGAGGATCCCATTGTTTACATATATCGAGCAACGATGACCTTACAACACATAGGGCCTATAGGGATCCCATATTGGAGGAGGGTCATAAACGATATGATCATATTTAGGTGGAGACCATGGCTCTAGGTTCCAGCATGGTATGATGATCATCAATAGTTATTCTATGTGAGGAAGACCCAATTTATCCAAGGTCAGGAGCACACAATGATAGAGCAGTATCTTCCATACTGCGTAGCTCGGTAGTTTGGGGATACATAGGATATTCCCCTTGATGATTATACAACTGTCTTTTCTCGAGCTCAAAGAGAGGTTCAGTGGGAACCGTAGATTTAGCCCCAAGTAGCCATTGAGGAATTTTGATAGCTAGTTGCTCGACCTTGGCTATATGATTAGGGATAGTATGATGTGGGGACTACCCAAGCTTATGATGCATGGTGGGGTGCCTCCCACAAGCTTGAAAGATCTAGCTAGAGGGTATCAATGGGGCAGACCCAAAGGTCAGGGAGCAAGTCGAGGTGCAGGTAGGGGATGGTAGTAGGTTGATCAACAACCACCCTGTGATGAGGGTCATCAAGACTAGGTTCACCATGATCAGGTAGTGGGACAGATTCTAGGGCCACTGCCACCACTACCACCACCACCACATCAGTATTAGCAGTAGCCACAATAGAGACCATTGTAGGATCCTCAAGATATACAGATCCAGGCCCTTACAGACAAGAGAGACCAGTTGGCACAACAGGTGTAGACCCTGACAACAGATAGGGATTATGAGTGACAGTTGTGATAGCATCTAGATTTACAATTTACCTAGGAGATTGGATAACATCAAAAACTAGAGGTCATCATGGTGGCATCATAGGGTCAGGTGGTGTCTACACACATGTATAGAGATGTCGTATTAGAGGTAGCTTACTACAAGACACTCTATCACAGGGATGTCCCATGAGAGTAGGGGTAGCCAAACTACTCATAAAGGAGTGGGATTGTTCCCAGGGGTTCAGATGGTCAGTCATTAGCCAGGAAACCAAGAGAGGGTAGTCAAGGATAGCCACCTAGTGGTCATCAAGACCAGTCATGACATAACGATCGACAAAGAAAGGGATAGCCCATGCCACTTTTGTAGACACAGTTTTGATATACATCCTGATTTTTATATGTATACACATTCATTAGCTCATTTTTGATAGCCTCTTGTATATGTACTTTTGATGATACTTACACATTAATTCTGATACTTGTACCATGACATTCAGATTTTGATGATATATATGAGAGGCCTGATTCGGTTTTGGTGTGATGTTCTATTTATTTCATGCTTTATGTATGGATGCATATGTATATGGATGAATGTAGATGTTGATCTTTTGGATGCATTTCTTTATTTATGCTTTGTGATATGATACGATCTATGATGTGATGTTTATGTGATATGCAATGTATGATGTATGTTATGGATGCAATGTGATGGATGTATTATTCTCTTTTTCAATATTTTTCCATGAGATGTTATGAGATGGATGTATTTCCTTTCATGTATTTTCCATATGATGATGTCATACTTATGATATGTAGATGGGTATGCTATGATTATGCAGGATGTTTGCATGCTAACACTTTGTGGATGTAGGATGGATGCATTATGATTTTGGTTGATTGTCATGATACCATGTTAGCGTGGAAAGAAGATAGAAGAATAAGATGAATGGATTGACCATTGATTTCAAGATTGTTTCAGAATTCCAACAAGTCTATGAGTCATCAAGACTTTATTAGATATGATGATGAGATAGATGATATGCTCATTTCAGGGATTGGGATACTTCATCATTCCTTATTTTTGATACATAGACATGATGCATCAAGCTATTGATAACTAGGATGGCGTTGTATTTAGTGCAATGGAATTTGACTCTACAAATAGATAGGATAACCCTTATTCACATCTTGACATAAGGAAACCTTGTTGGAATGTAGTTTAGAAGTTTAGAATATTTTAAACCAAAGAATGCACAATAGTCAACAATTTACTCAAAATGACTTCACTACACACAATAAAGCAAGTATGTACCAAGATTATTTTACAAGAATACCCCAAAAGCGTATCAAACAAAAGATAGTGATCAATGCCCCATTCCTTTCTCTCTAGGTCATTTAGACATCATCTGGGGGTACTCAGAATGGGCCAATAAGATAAATCATAAGAAAACATTAAAACAAACAATCAATGTTATCTATATCTCATGCCAAAGTAACATAGCTAAGGTGATTTCTAACAATGATGTCCATTGTAGGAAGGATACATCCTAGGACATGTTTACCAGATGTTTTGACTAAAACTATTTTTTTGATAGGCCATTGATACGGATGTTACTGAATCATTTACCTATTATCTAGGCTTTAGATTTTTGACATTTAGGTTCACACTTCATGACTTGTCATACTTGTTTTCTATTTGTTTTACCAAAGATTGACGATGACGATTGATTTATTATGAATGGAAGTATTGCAAGTGAAAGCGAAATGGGATGGGTGGTATTTTAAGGTATATATGAATGTTTATGTTGGGAGTTGGACACTGTTTCAGGGCCAGTGTTTTCCCGTTTTGTTTTTTCCCAGTTTTCAAATGTGGACTAAAGGAATGACTGGGCATGGGGATTGTCCTAAAGTTGCATAGTCATGGACAGTGGGCGACAGTGTGGTGGAATGGGCTGATGGTTATGGAGTTGTATGATAGACTCCTAAAGAATAACCTAAAGTGTCTCGAGGGAACATCAATGATGGCCTTGCCTACATTTAAGCTCAGAGACCCATAGTTCGACATGGTTTTTATTTTTTATTTTTTGATATTTTGACCTGTTTTGGGATTTTGATGTGTTTTGGATGTTTTGGATTTTGACTATACAAGATTTCAAATGTTTTTGGATTTTAGTTGTATAATATTTTTGAATATTTTTGGATCTTTTTGGATTTTGATGAGGTTTTCATTTTTTGTGGGATTTTCTGAGAGATCTCAAATAACCTTAAGATATACAAGAACCCAATCTAATGTAAGCATAACAAATTTCCCCTAGTGTGATGTGATAGACTACCTCGATATAGGTAGGACAAAATGACCTTAGGAATGTGCCAGGTAGTACTAAAGGGGAATATGATACTTACATAATATCAAGCTATGATATGGACATGGATGGGTGATGGAATAAATAGGATTAGTGATGTGATGCAAATCAAGATAAGCTAAAGAGTCAATGATAAATAGAGGCACTTGTTTACACAAGGCACTTGTTTGCCAGGTTTTCACCAAGGTACTTTCTCAAAGCGCCATCAAAGTGGTTTTCACTAGAGTATGATTTTTTTCTTTACTATTTTCAATCCTCTTTCTTTTCTTTTTTGGATTTTTGTTATTTTTTTTTTTTTTGTTATTTTCATATTTACACCCTTCAAGCCTAGGCATAAAACTTTTTGAGATGTAGACTATTGATGGGCTCCTACAAGGGTTCTCCTTTAGGCATTGTCAATTGATAAGCTCTTGATCCATAGCTTGCTATGACGACAAATGGTTCCAACCAGTTTGGGCTCAAAATTTCCTTTACTGTCCTGTGCTAGAACATTCTTCTAATTCTACTTGAGGACAAGATCTTCTACCTAGAAAGACTAACTCTTGATCTTCTTGTTGTAGATTTTTTTTAGTTGATTTTGGTATGCTTGTATATGATTCAAGGCATCAAGACAATGCTCATCCAAGAATTCTAACTCATTCATCTGAGACACCCTATATTCTTCATCAGTGATCAGATTTTGCGATGACACTTGCAACGAGGGAAGCTTGACCTCAATAGGTAGGATGGATTCAGATCCATAGACTAAGGAGAAATGGGTTGCATATGTAGATGTGTGGATATTGGTTCGATAGGCCCATAAGGAAGGGTTTAACTACAGACATTCCAGTCATGGCTAGCTTCATTGATCATCTTCTTGAGGATTTTCAATATGGTCTTATTTGTAGCCTCAACTTGACCATTACCCTAGGGGTAATAGGGGGTGGAGAATCAATGTTGGATGTTGAATTGTTGGCATACATTTGTTACATCCTAGTTTTTGAAAGGTGTCCCATTATCTGAGATAAGGGCTTGTGTAACAACATAATGAAAAATAAGTTAGCTTAGGATGAACTTGGAGATCTATTTTCCCGTTATGTAAGTCATAGGGATAAATTCCACCCACTTTGTAAATTACTCAAGGTTGTGATGATGAATTTGTGGCCATTAGATGAGGTGGGGGTAATCTTTCCTATGAGGTTGAGCCCCTACTACGAGAAAGGCCAAGGTGTGACAATTAGTTGTAACTCTTGAGCTAGAGCATGGATAAAGTCTTCATGTTGTTGACACTTGATACATTTATGCACATATTGATGAGCCTCTTTTCCATGGTTAGCCAGTAATACCCTATCCTCAACAATTTTTTGGTTAAGGTCATACCACTAGAATGGGAACCACAAATGACTTCATGTACTTTTGTTAAGGCGGTCAAGGCTTCCTCTTGGTTCAAACATTGTAACAATGTCCCCTTGATGCTTCTACGGTATAGGGTATCACCTAAGATGACAAATTAGGATTCCTTTTTAATGAAGGTTTTCTTAACGTTGGAAGTAATATCAAATGGGAGGGTACCTCTTCAAAGATAGGTGAATATATCATGATACCATGGGGAACTGAGACCAATGATTACACACACAAATTCAAATTTAGGTATTTCAAAATCTAGTATGAGAAGTTGTTCTACCAAGAATTCACATTGAAGGATGTTGTGTGGCATGTCTAATAAAGACCCAATTGTTGCCATGACATATGTTGCTCTATTTTTTACATGAGGTATTTGCTCAAAGGTTATATCAATGAAGAAATACTTAATAATTTCTACCATCTTCTTGTAAGGAGTGAGTTTAACATCCTTGGTTTGGTAGTCATTGTTGACTTGGTTAACAATCAACTATGAGTCCCCATAGACTTTTAACTCATGTATCTTCCATTGGACTTCTATTCTTAACCCTGCTACGAGGGTTTCATACTTAGCAATGTTGTTGGTACATGGAAATGATAGCCAATATGACTTTGGAATACAGTCACCTTGAGCGGTGATAAAGAGGATGCCCACCCTTGATCTATGTTGGGTATATGATCCATTGAAGTACATTTTTCATTGATCCACTATATAAAGGAGAAAGACTAACTCATCAGGAAACTTAGATACCAAAGGATTCTCCATATAAATGTGTGCCTCTGCTAGTTGGTCTACAATGAAATGTCCCTATATACCTTTCATTCCACATATTCTATGTCAAACTATGTTAATATCATTACCCACTTGGCCATTCACCCAATGAGAGTTGCTTTAAAGAACATATTTTAATGGGTCAATCTAAACACTAAGATTGATTTTATGTGCAAGCATGTAATGTCTATTTTTTTTTTAAGCAAAGACCATTGCTAGGCATTCCTTCTTGATCGACGAGTAATTCATTCCATATCCTACCAAGGGTCTGCTAATATAATAGATGACTTTATTTTCTCATTTCATTGTGTTGAGCTAGAAAAGCACCTAATGCTACTGATATGGTTGAGATGTATACTGATATGTTCGATATTGGTGGAATGAGAACTAGAGGTGATAATAGGTAGTCCTTGATTTGTTGAAAGGCTACATCACATTTCTCATCCCACTTGTATGTTATTTCTTTATGAAGAAGATGAGAGAAGGGGTGGATCTTTTCTAACAATTGTAAGATGAATCACCTAATGGATCGTAACCTTCCTTGTAGACCTCACATTTGTTTCAATGTTTGTGATGGTTCAATGTATAAGATTGCTTTTACCTTTGCTAGATCTATCTCTATCCCTCTTTTTGAGACTATGGAACCAAGAAGCTTTCCTGATGTAACCCAAAAGACACACTTTTTTAGTTTCAATTGCACCTTATACTCTTCGAGCCTATCGAAGATTGGTCCCAATACCTCTATGTGCTCTCTCATCATCTTTGATTTGGATACAATATCATCCATGTAGTCTTGGAATGTTTTGTGGATCATATCATGAAAGATTAGGGTCATCCCCCTCTGATAGGTTGCTCAAGCTTTCTTTAACCCAAACGACATCATGTTCCAATAGTATGTTCCCCACGGAAAAGTGAATATAGCTTTATGTTGGTCCTCCTTAGCTATCATGATTTGGTTGCAGCCTGAACATCCATCCATGAGTGATAACATTTCATTTTCCTATAGTTAGATCGACAATGATGTCGATGTTGGGAAGAGGGAAGTCATCTTTCGAACATGCTTTGTTCAAGTCCCTAAAGTTTGTGTATATTTTGATGCCCCCAATGGGCATGGAGACTAGTACCAGGTTGGAAACCCACTCAAGATAGTTGATTGGTTGAATAAATATGAAGTCAAGGAGCTTCTGTAATTCTAGTTTAGACAGTAGTTCTATTTGAGGGTGCATCTTTCTCAATTTTTGTTTCACTAGTTTTTCTTTAGGATAGATTGCTAAGTGATGTACAACCACTTTAGGATTGAGTCCAATCATATATTTGGAGGACCATGCAAAGTTTTCTCTTTTTTGTTTAAGGAATGCTGCCAAGTTTTTCAATTCTTCATCTAACAATGATTCAACATAGAAGGTTATCTTTGGTGCTTCCTCTATTCCCACATAGTACTACTAATTTTTTTGGATGTATTACACTAAGGGGGAGATTGAATCCCTCATCCTCCAGTGCCTCAAAGAGGTTTTCACCTTCAGATGCATCCTTTATTTTTACTATTTTGTTATTTGAAAGTGCCACAATGTGGTTTTCACTTAAAGACCTACATGATATTCTCATGTCATTGATTTGGCGACTGAAGGATTCAGTCATCTCCTCGTATTATGCTTGTGTCTAGCTCTATGTCAAATCCTATTTTATGATCCCCACATGGAAAATTTTCATGGAGTCCCATAACTTCCAAGATTGCTTCATAATTTTTGAATATTTCTAGAATTGGTGGTCCTCGTTGGTTCGAATCGATTAGTTGGGGATATACTAGGTTTAATTCAGAGGTTTATCCATTTGGGGTAAATGATGTTGTGGTTATCATAAAAATGGAGGTATCCTCAAACAAGTCAGTGACGTCAAGGGGAAAGTAATCTAGGGTAGTATCACATGAAGTTGATAACCAAGAGGAAGCCTCAACCTATTTATTAGAAGTACCCTTGGCAATGAGGATCACCTTGCTAGTAGTACATCCTAATCCAAGATTCTTTGGATGTCTCTCAAGAATGATGAGTTCTAGAAAACTATTGTCATTTTGTCACATCTTTTCATTCTTGTTATATCCCTATCTCATCATTAGTTGTAAGCCTTTATTGTCATCTTCCATCGAAAGAACAGGCATGGGTTAGTTGTGAAGGTCGTGGATGTTTCCTTCATTGTTTTAGCTACTTTGTTGATAGGTTGGGGTTTTCCACGATATTTGGGAGAAAGAGGCAACTCTCCCAACACAAAAGTACCCTTTTTTATATTATAGTCACCACAACCATTTTCCTTGATTATTTCCTTGATGGGTATATTCCTCACAATGGGTGTTGTGGATTTTGAGGTGGATGAAAGGGAGGATGGGTCAAAAAATAAGGAGGAAGATGTAGGTGTTGGAAAAAAAATGACAGACAACTGAGAGGGGGGGCAAATCAGTTGTCACAGAATATTTATACTTTTCAACCTTAACTTATCTTAATCTCATATTTGATGAATGAATAATAAACCATAAACAATCAACACATTAGAAACACAAAGAACACTAAGATTTTTACGTGGAAATCCTGTTAGGGGAAAAACCACAATGGAGGTCAGTCCACAATATTATACCCTATTAAAAGTATAAGAAGAATCAATGGGAATGCACATGCATTTAGGAACACTTCCTAGAGCTCACTACTCAATTACAAAGAAGACTCATTGTCCAAAGAAAGATTCAGATTAAAACCATTCGGATTTGAACTGAGAAAATAACATTTGGTAATGCCTGATTACAGTTCTAGTTAAGCACATGATCATTTCTTCACTCTTCTTCACTATTCTTCACACTCTACTCCTTCCTTCAAATTATCTAAACAATATTCACACATAGGGCTCACACACTTCACACTTCCACACTTTGCATACTTCAACTTGAATAAACATTCACTCTTATATATCCGCCACAAGAAATTACATCAACAACTTTGTCAACCAAAATAAAATATAAAAGATATACATAATGTCGGCCCAAATTTATAATTAAATTTTCAATGTGAATCTACCAAGGTTAGCCACAACATAGTGGAGACCCAAATCAACAACTCCAACATAAAAACACTTCAATTAATTTCTCCTCGAAGATCCACAACACGCTTCAACAGCTAGTCGGCCATGAACATGAAAAGCATGATCATGCAAGAGAAAATATTGGATCAAGAGCACAACTATCAATGTAGACATGTAGCATGGATAGAGAATGAACTAGAAACATCCAAAAGCACCATGAAACACCAAAGAATCATCTACAACAACTGAACTTACAAAAATCACATGATCTTTACTCAGGAACACAAACTGAAGTAACAGAAAAACTATCACGAAACAAATCTTCATAACTTGATCAAATCTTCACGTAGATCTCTAAAACTTGACATGGATAAACTAGAAATACTTTGCAAGAAACCCTCTAAACCACAACCTTAGATAAGTAACATACGGATCACACTGATAGACTAATCTTCGTTTTACACTAACAACATGTAGCACTTCTTATTATAATTTTCTCAATATCCTCGACATATACAACTTTTAATGCAACAATGCTAATAGTGTTGACATCAATGACAACCACATATCAGCAACAAAACCACAACATCCAACAATCTCCCCCTTTGGCATTGATGGCAACACATGATGTGAAAAATACCATCAACACAACTACACTTACTCCTGAGGTTCTGACTCTTCTCTCCTCAACTCTTCTCCATGATCTTCTCCCCTCAAGGCTCTTCTCTCTTAGAAATATTTTTCACATTACACTTCTCCCCCTTTGACATCAGTTTCAAATATCTCTTCTATGCAAGCTCTGAACCACATATCTACACAACTGAACATCTGACTACTCCCCATAAGTAGCAGCCACCAACATCAATCCAAATCAAAATATGATCATGAACTGCACGAATTGATGCAAACCAATGCATCCTTAGTTCTGATTAGGAGGGGTAATCACCCCTAGCATCCCTCTGAGATACTAAAAAGTATCCTTTGGCAACGACTTGGTGAAAATGTCTACAATTTGTTCTTTGGTAGGCACATACTCCATTCTAACTTCTTTCTCACTCACTTTCTCCCTCAGAAAGTGGAACTTGAGTGATATATGCTTGGTCATAGAGTGTAGCACCAGATTCTTGGATATGTTTATTGCACTTGAGTTGTCATAGTGTATGACAATAGGCTCTTCATATACAACTTTGATATCTTTCAACATCTATTTCATCCACAACACTTGAGTACAATTATTTGTAACAACAATATACTCTACCTCAATAGTAGATAAGGAAATGGAATTATGTTTTCTGCTCAACCAGGACACCAAATTCTTCCCTAGGAAGAAGGCACCACCACTAGTACTTTTCCTATCATCCACATATCTTTGCCCAATCAACATCAAAGATAGGAACTTAGGGTAAGATCATCATCTTTAGATAAATAAGCTCAAAATCAACTGCTCCTTTCTCAGATATCGGTACCTCTTCTTCACAATAGTCACATGAGATTCTTTTGTATTAGCTTGATATCTAGCTACAACCATACATACAAATATTTATGATGTCCGGTCTGGTCTTGCTAAGCAGAGTAATCCACCAATCATTGAACCATATCTTGTTTGATTTTCCTTAGGAGGATAATCATTCCATGTTAACTTACATCTAGTTACCATGGGAGCACCAATAGGTTTTGAATCATCCATGCCAAAATTCTTCAACAATTCTCTCACATATTTGAACTAAGATACGAAAAACCCCTTGTCTAACTGAGTAATTTCAACTCTAAGAAAAATTTCTGTCTCCAATCATACTCATTTCAAATTCATTTGCATCTCATTAGAAAACTTCATGCACAAGCTAATATCTCCTCCGCAAATAATGTCATCAACAAAGACTTCACACCAACTTTATCATGATCGAACCCTGAAAAACACAAGTTGTTTTGAAGTAGTACCTTTCTTGAATCCAAGCTTTTTGTAAGTATTTATCCAGCCTAGCATAGGCCTCGGGCTTGCTCGTCCATATAGAGCTTTCTTCAATTGAAAACTATGTCTTCCATCCAAATATTCAGAAAAGTTGACTTCACATCCATTTGATAAACTTTGTAGTCTTTATAAGCTACATAAGCAAGAAACAATCTCATAGCTTCAAATATGGGAACAGGGGAAAAAGTTTCTTCAAAATCAATACCTTCCATTTATGAATACCCTTTACATATCGGTCTTGCTTTATTCTAGACCACTTCACCTTATTCATTCAGCTTATTCTAAAAGATCCATTTAGTACCAATCGAATTTTTATCTTTAGGTCTATGAACAAGAATCCATATATCATTCTTTTCAATCTACATCAGTTGTTCCTTCATAGCTTCCATCTAGTGTTCATCATTACAAGCTTCATTGACATTCTTAGGCTTAGTCTTGGAAATCAGACAATACTCTTCTGCAATCCTTCTGCAATCCTTCTTCTAGTCTACACACATTTATTCTTATCTCCTATAATTTTATTTTTAGAATGATTTAGCTTCACATACCTTAGAATTTTAGGATTCTCTCTCACTCCTAGTTCTTTTGTTCTTTCTTTTGCACTTCCACTTGCCTCTCCTTCTCGACTTTCTTGATTTACTGGAACAACATGAACTTGATTCTGTGTCTGAGAATTCTTCCCCTTGTCTGTAATATCTTGTTGATCATCTAAATTATATCCATAGTATTTGGCTGATCTAGCAGAGTTCTCACCAACTCGAGCATTTGCACTTTCAACCATTTTTCTCAATCTTCTATTAAAGCACTGGTAAGCCTTTCTTTTATTATAGTAACATAGAAAGATTCCTTCATCACTCCTTGCATCAAACTTGTCTATGTCCTCATCTCTCTTAATATAACACTTGCTTCCAAAGATCGTGAAATATTTAACAGTAGGCTTATAACCAAACCATAGCTCAAAAGGAGTCTTACTAGAAATACCATTGACATTTACTCGGTTTAGAGTGTACACAATAGTGCTTAAAAATTGTCTCCAATAGATGTGAGGCACATTTCCTTCCAACATCATTGTTCTAGCAGCATCCAAAAAATTTCTATTCTTTCTCTCTACAACTCCATTCTATTGAGGGGTTTGGGGAGTAGATAACTATCTTTTGATTCCATGCTCTTCACAAAAAGAATTGAACTCCTAGGAAGTGAACTCACCACCTTTGTCTAACCTTAGGTATTTGATATTCAGACTTGTCTCATTCTCTGCCACAGCTTTGAAACTTTTGAATTTCTCCAATGCTTCACATTTTTCTCTTAAGAAAGCAACCCATATCATCCTAGAGTAATCATCAATAAGTAGCATAAAGTACCTTTCTCCTTGTAGAATTCTGATTCTGGAGGGACCGCACAAATCAATATGCACCAGCTCTAGTACTCCATTAGAATGATGTTGTTTGCTTTGAAAAGAAACTTTAGTCTATTTTCCCATCTAAGATTCCTTGCATATTGTGTTAGTAGGCTTCACTAGCTTAGGTAGATCTCTTACTGTTTGAGTGGAGCTTACCTTGGCAATGTTATCAAAATTCACATGACATAGCCTTCTATGCCTAACCAACTTTCATCCACTTGAGCAATTAAACAATTTACATTGGCAACATTCAGGTGAACAATATTACCTCTTGTCTTTGTACCTGAAGCAATTTCATTTCTAGAACTTCCAATTATCTTGCATCTTCCATCTTTGAACTAAAGATCGTAACCCTTGTCCACCATCTATCCAACACTCAATAGGTTATGCTTCAAGTCTTCAACATAAATAACATCATCAGTGTTATGTATGTCACCAAGACAAATAGATCCGCTGCCATGAATCACACTAACATTATTATCTTTGAATCTTACAACCCCACTGTCATATTTCTTTAGACTTACAAATTTTCTTTTGTCACCAATCATATTATGTGAGCACCCCCTGTCAATAACCCACTCATCCTTTTCTTCAATTCTTCAATTCAGGCTGCAAGAGCTTTGTCAACTTTAGTAGATTCAAAAGCCACTGGACCATTTTCCTTGATAGCAATGAAAGCCCATTCATCTTCATTTCCATTTTCTTTATCAAATTCTTCATTAGTTACACCTTCTTCAGCATAATAGCATTTCTTTTGAAATCTAGATTTGTAAGGCTTAGACCTAGGAACTCTTTTAGGACACCTTGATGCAAAATGACCTATTTTACTGCAAGAGATACATTTAATAGGAAACTTTCCTTTATACTTACCTTGTCCTCTGTCTTCTTTCTTCACAAACAGTGCTTCTAGTTCTTCTACCTCTCTTTCTTCATCTTCAAGTTGTTTCATATCTTCCTCATACTTGAATGTATTTCTAGAACTTTCTCTTGGATCATATCTTTACTTGTTTCTTCTGGCTATAGAATCCTTAAATGCAAATTCAATCTTAGGGGCAGAATCACCAAATTAACTCAACTCAAAGGCAACAAGTTTACCAATCAGCATATCTCTTGTCACATTTGTTACTATTTTGAGCTCTTCAATAGCATTAGCCTTTGATTTGTAAGAGGGAGGCAATGATCTGAGCACTTTAGCTACAATTTCTTGTTCTTCTAGGGTACCACCGACACGTATAATACCCATCACAAGTTCATTTACTTTTTTCATAAAAGAAGAAATATTATCATCTTCACTCATCTTCAAATTTTCATACTTTCCTTTCAAACTTGTTAGCTTAGCAACCTTCACAAGTGTATCTCCTTCATACAAAGTCTCCAGCTTCTTCCATATTTCATGAGTTGTCTTCAGATCCATCATATTTGTCATTTCCGAATATGTCTGAGCACTCATCAAAGCTTCAATAGCCCTGATGTTAAACTTGACATCTTTAATCTCATCAAGAGTGTAAGGACCATTTTGAGGAATAACACATTTGTTCTTTGTAATCTTCTAAAAGGGTTCACCAATACACTTCAAATGACACTCCATTCTGGCTTTCCATAGAGGGTAGTTTGTTCCATTGAAACTAGGATTGTCCTTCTTGTATGATGCCATCTCAGATCACCTCAAGCTTTTAAACTTCTTCAGAGGAACCTGCTTTGATAACAATTGTTGGAAAAACAAGGAAAGGCAACTAAGAGGGGGGGTTAATTAGTTGTCATAGAATTTTTAAACTTTTCAACCTTAACTTATCTTAATCTTAGATCTAATGAATGAATAATAAACCATAAATAATTAGCACATCAGAAACATAGAGGACACTAATATTTTTACATGGAAACTTTGTTAGGGGAAAAAATACAGTGGAGGTCAGTCCACAATATTATACCATGTTAAAAGTATAAGAAGAATCAATGGGAATGAACATTAATTCAGGCACACTGCCTAGAGCTCACTGCTCAATTACAAAGAGGACTCACTGTCCAAAGAAAGATTCAGATTAAAACCATCCTGATTTGAACTGATAAAATAGCATCTACTAATGCCTGATTATAGTTCCAGTTAAGCACATGATCACTTCTTCACTCTTCTTCACACTGTGCTCCTACCTTCGAATGATCTAAACAATATTTGTACATAGGGCTCATACACTTCACACTTCCATAATTCACACAATTCAATTCAAATAAACAATTGCTCTTATATATTCTCTAGAAGAAATTACATCAACTTTGTTGGCCAAAATAAAATATAAAATATATACATAGTGTCAGCCCAAATTTACAATTAAATTTTCAATGCGAGTCTACCAAGGTCAGCCACAACAAAGTGGAGACCCAAATCAACAACTCCAACATAAAAAAACTTCAATTAATTTCTCCCCGAAGATCCACAACACGCTTCAACACCTAGTTGGCCATGAACATGAAAAACATGAACACGCAAGAGAAAATATCGGATCACGAGCACAACAATCAATGCAAACATGCAACATAGATAAAGCATGAACTAGAAACATCCACAAACACCAAAGAATCATCCACAACAACTGAACTTACAAAAATCACATGATCTTTACTCACGAACACAAATTGAAGTAATAGAAAAGCTGTCACTAAACAAATCTTCATAACTTGATCAAATCTTCACACAGATCTTTGAAACTTAATGTGGATAAACTAGAAATACTCTGTAGGAAACCCTTTAAACCACAACCTCGAATAAGAAAGGTACGGATCACACTGATAAACTGATCTTCGCTTCACACTAACAACCTGTAGCACTTCTTATTATAATTTTCTCAATATCCTCGACATATACAACTTCTAATGCAACAATGCTAATAGTGTTGACATAAATGAAAACCACATATCAAAAACACAACCACAACATCTAACAATAGGCCCTTCATCATTCTTAGGTATTTGGGGGATCTTGTAGAATTTAGCCTCAAGTTTCTTGTAGTAGTAAAAGGGATTAGGATCACCATGGATGGTAACTTCTTTATCCTCAAAGGGAAACAACCTACATGGCATGAATCCATGGTCGACT
The DNA here is from genome assembly GCA_007258455.2 of Sequoia sempervirens. Lineage (NCBI taxonomy): Eukaryota > Viridiplantae > Streptophyta > Pinopsida > Cupressales > Cupressaceae > Sequoia > Sequoia sempervirens. Next base: position 1,013,587,147 of record VDFB02271358.1, on the reverse strand, counting down.
GAGCTGAATGTTTTAGGGAAGGTCAAGATCTAGTACTTGGCATGTGGTTTCAACAATGACGAGTCCCACTTGGATAGGTAGCTTGATGATTCCTTGAGACACCCACTCTTGATCATCGTATGCCCTTGTGGTTATGCCATTTTTATTTTCAATAGCATCTTTTGAGAAACACAAGTTTCTAACTAACTAAAGGGTGAAAATGTTTAGAATAGCACCTCCATCTACTAGGATTCTTTTAACTTTATTTTTATGAACAATGACCTCAAGATGCAAAGTGCAATTTTGTGACAACTACATTTGTAGGTCTTGTTTGAAGAAGGTGAGAAGATGGGGGTTGGTGATATGCCTTATCATAGCTTGAAATTATTCTTTATCATATTATTAGGTATGGAGGAGGCTGATAAAGCTTTTTATAGGATATCCCTATGTGCAGGGGATAGCTTCAATAATTCTAGGATGGAGATCTATGCAGGGGTTTTCTTTAGCTAGTCTAGAAGACTGTATTTACTAGGGTTTGACATTAGCAGTGTAGGTTGTGACCTAGATTGTGAGGAAGCTCCTTGGATTGTGACCTTTCCATGTCATGTGGTGACTCCACACTCAGCACTAGGTCCTTTGATGGTTACAACTATTACGACATTGTCACAAGAGGTGAACACATTGGAATATGCATGCCCTACATTATTGTATTTTTTCCTTTTCCATTGTCATTCCCTTTGTTATGATCTAGAATTGGGTTCTTGTATATCTTTAGGTCCTAATTACCTACTAGTATATTGATAGTTATGTCCCCATTTTTGATGAGATCTTGGATAATATTCTTTAGCTTCATACAAATATACATTTTATGTCCTTTGATCTTGTGAAAATCGCAAAGATCCTTTTTGTTATACCAAGGTGGTATCACTTGAGGTTCCTGATAGTTTTGGTAGTTGGGGAGTGTAATCAAGTTTGACTATACCAATTTCTACATGATGGATACGATGGGTTCCCCCAATGGTGTGTGTTTGTGTTTTGGGTAGTTATTCCTATTGGGTGGTCCTCTTTGTTGTTTGTTGGTGTTATTGAATTGATTATTTTGTGGTGGTGTGGTGGTTTGCTGTACATTTTTTTGTGCATTGGTTGGTTGATTGGTGTTTTGTCTAGGAGAACTTATGAATACTTTAGCATCAATGAAACCATATTTCGTTACATTATTGTTCTTATCCCACACATGGGGCTTATCGTTAGAATTGGTAGATGGGCGGTTGCCTTTATACGCTTGTGTGGTTCCCTATGAGATTAGGGATCTCTCGATGTTGAGGGCCCTAGGGATGTGCTCATCATAAGTGGTGACACATTGCATCTTTAATTGGAAGGATAAGTCTATGTCAACATTTTCTTCAATGATCCCTACTTGTTGTTCTTTAGGAATAAGCCACTTGTCTTACTAACTCCCTACCTCCACCTTTGTAGGAAATTCGTGAAGGATTCTCCTTTGTTTTGCTTTAGAGTGTATAACTATTTTAAGCTTACATCCATGTTTGAAGGAGAAATGGTCAATGAACCTATCAATTATTTCTTGGAAGATTTTAATTCTTGGGGGAAACTATGAGAAACAATCGATTGTTGAGCCTGCCAAACTACGTGGGAAAAGGCACATCAAGTAAGAATCATTATAAGTGATTTCCATACATATTACGTAGAATTCCTTGATGTGATCCACATGATTTCCCTTCCCTTTTTATTTATCAAACTTTGTGACCTCAAAATTAGGTGGGAAAGGTACCATTGCAATGTTCCTATTGAAGGGGGATGGATACAAGTTTTTTTGTGCATGTGGTTTCTTGGTTTTCCCCAATTGAATGTCCTAGATCTGCTGTGTGAGCGCCTTGAGCTGTGATGACACATTTTCTTGAAATTTTTTTGGAGGAGCATATGTGGTATACTGTGAGATGTTGGATGAGTTTTAAGTGGCATTTTGAATGATCTAGGGTGTTTTTGATTAGCAATCAATAGGTTTTATAGGGACAAGAAACCTCTTACACACCTGTTTTGAGGTGACCTAAAACCCCTTACAAAAGAAAGAAAGTTGGAATAAGATAAGATCATAGACAATTAGTAGCCCAAAATCAGTAGTCTACCAAAAGATATACAAGACAAAACAAACTAAAAGAAATCAACTTTGAAGGGACTGAAAACCATCAACAACTAGGAAAACACAAAGGCCTTAACCCTAGAACATCTTTAAAGGAACTGCTTGAATCTGCCAGGCACTGAACACAACGTGTAACCTCCACTCCATAGCAAAACAATTGCTCAACATAGAGCTAAAAAAAAAGGGATTCCAAAGCAACCCTTCGAGTCCAGTCATTTTTCCCCACCTCCCTACCTCAATAAGAGAGCAACAAGGAAAAACCATAATAGTGTGAAACACCAAAAAAACCTTGATTCCTAAAGGAATTAGAGAAACCAAATACCCCACCTCAATAGGGATAATGGGAAACACAATAGAGCACTGCAAATCAACCAACCAACAACACCAAAATTCCTTAAAAGCTAACCCAACCTCTTCCTCTCAAAGAGAGGGATCCCCTCTATAGGAGAGGGTGATATGAAACCCCTTGCCACCAAAAACATGACTCTCCATGCCAAAAAAAATCCACCTCAATAGAAGCCAACACTCCACCTCAACAGAAGCAATCTCCCCCTCAATAGGAGACACCAACTGAAGAATGCAATAACCATCTTTAGTAGGAAGGGAAAACACAACATCCCTTAGCAATGCAAGCATCAAGTACTGGGCGGAAGAAGCAAAAACCTCTACAATGAGCACACATAGGTTGGTATAAAGAGAAAAAAAAGAGCGTAACCCAACCAACTACAAAAAATCATCATCTTGGACAAAGTCCAATAGAACCATGATGGGAAGCTCTAGCAACCTCATCCTATGAAGGAGAAAAACACACTAGAAGAGGAAAAACCACCACCTGTAGACAACCTTCAACAAGAATCCAAAGCTAGACAGAACAAACATGGGTGAATAAAACTTTCCCCCCAAGAGAAATAAGAACATAGAACAATACTTGGGCTTCAATGCCCACCACAAAGCTTCAAAGAAACTAGCAAGAAACTCCCCACAAAGAACAAGGAAGCTCACCTCCAAGTTTCCCCACACCACACAACTACTCTACAAAGAGGAGAACACAACAACAGAAAAGAAAAATAGGCCAAAAGACCACCAAATGCAGAGTCCCAGACTTAGAATGATTAGGACCAACCAAACCCCAAGAGGAAAAGGGCATCCCAAATAGGACAGAAGTAAGGAGAAGACCCAACAAAAGAAAACACCAAGCAACCCCAACACATTGGTCAAAGCCAAAGAAGGGCCAAAACTCCACATAGCCAACTAGAGGAAGACACCACCATACCAAAGAGAGGGGACAAGAATGCCACAAAAAATTTTGAAAATAGGAACCCCCAAAACAAAGCCACTGAACAAACAGTAGGCAGGAATGAAAGATGACCAAGAAGAGGCAAGAAGAAGAACATGCCAACTTGATAAGCCCCCAAGCCCTTTGACTACACAGAGTAGGAGCATAAATAAGACCATTCTTCAACTTGACATCCTCAAAGAAATCAGTGCACAACCACACCCATTGTAGGGACAATAGCCAGAAAAACAAAAGGAAGGGCAACTGACACCCAAACCCAACTGCAGGAGCACCCTTAGACAATGCCATATAGAACCAAGAAACACCTCCCAGGACACACATGTCAAACAGACCCAGGATGGAACCGGATCCTTCATTTGGAACAATGCCCACAACATACCCCTCACTCGTTGTAGAAGACAGACTACTGATAATTGATCTTTCCCCACCCACCTCACGAAGAAGAACCTGTACAAGGGAAATGGGCACTCGGGCCATAAGGAAGCATCCAAAAAGCTCTTCATCATCCTCATCTGAGCCTCCATCTCCATCCTCGCTCAATGAATTTAAACTACCCGTAGAGAAACTCTTCTTGCCGCACTCCATAAATCTTAATTTAGTGTTATGTTTAAAATTATAAATGTTGAAATGAAGAGAGGAAAATATTTGTAAAGAATTTGTGATCCAGGGTCTTGTATGGTGTGTACGATGGATTTTGATATTGGTAAGGTGAGGGTGATAGAGGTGGTGGTGTATATGCTCCTTGTGCAATTGGATTTACGATGTTTTGTTGTGCATTGACATATTGTTGGGGATTATAATACAAGACCTGTTGTTGTTGATTTTATTGTTGCACAATCAAGGCTTGTTGTTGTTTGGCCTATTGTTGTGCTAGCAACACTTGTTTTTTTTTGTTGTTGCATGATCAAGGCTTGTTGTTGAGCTTGTTGTTGTTGCAAGGCCTGCACATGGGCTTGTTGTTGTTGCAATGCTTGTTGATAAGCTTGTTGTTTTTGCAAATATTTTTTTGGGCTTGTTGTTACCGTGGGATTGAGCTTGTTGTGCTTGCAATGCTTGTTGATACACCTATTGTGCTTGTTGTAAAGATAGAGCATGAGCTTGTTGTGATTGCAACATGGAAGTATTTTTTTATTGGGATACATGAGATGGATTTTGAGTGATCATGGTATGAGTGGGTTGTGGGTTGATTTGAGATGTTTTTTGTGTGGTGAGTGGTTAGGGTTGTTTTGCGTTACCATTCCTTGTAGAATTGTTGATTGAGATGGAGGAATTATGTAATTTTGGAGCCTCATTTTATTTTGCATGCTTGGGGGACCAATGGGAAAGATGATGGTGTAATTTGGTGTTGCAATGTCAATGACACATTTTGACCTTGAATCAATAGATTTCAAGGGTTACCTTGATTGATGTGTTGAGGGTTTCCTTGTTGTGTTTGATTTGGGGCCAAGGTATTACCTTGGTTGATGGGATTTGTGATCAATGTGTTGGTTTGATTTGGATTTATGATAGATGGGGTTGATGTGTTTTGTGAAACCAATGGGTTTGATGGGAAAAATGGGTGATTGGATGAAGATTTCCCTTGTTGTGTTAAGGGTTGAATTTGTGTAAGGGTGTTAACTTTCCCTTGCTATTCTTATTGAGGAACTTGGTTCACATTACCTTGTGTAATGTTGGGCACACTTTGGGTACTTGTGGAGATGGAAGAATATGGTTTTGCTTGAAATTGCAAGGTTGTCATTGTGTTATGGAATATGAGGGGTACATATGGATACAAAGGATGTTCAGGAATGGTGGTGGAAGAATGTGATGGGGCGCCAAATTTTGGTGTCCAATTTATACTTTGGGGAGGGTTGGTGTTTTGTGTACCCAAAAGTGTGTTGTCTTCTACATTGGGTGTGAGACCACGGTTTGTTGCAATCCTAGTTGCAAGAATAGGAGTTGATGTCTAACTTAGCACAAGGGATGGAGTAGGCTGATTTATAGATTGAGTCAATACTTGCGTCAAGGGTTGTGTGATGAAAGTTGAGGGAATTGAAGCCACATTATCTAAGGTTTGTTCCCTAATCGTGTCAAAGTAAAATGTAGAAGGGAGTTTAGCCCCTTATTTTTCTAAAGCTATCATTTATTGGGTAGGGTTCTTTTTCAACAAAGTGTTAACAATGTGGTTTGTCTTAGGATCTTGTTGATATTCAAGGAGTTCTTCCTCAGTGAGCTCATGAGGGTTGTTTGTGACATCTTCTACATCATACCCTTTGTCTAATGAATTTTGGGATTGTTGTAAGGGGGTAGAATGGCTCCTAGGATTGAATTCTTGTGGGATAGTATCACTTATGGTAGATGTGGTCTTGGTTTTCTCCATGTTTCTCTTGTATTTTGATTTCATTGTAACCATAAATTTTGGGTCAACTATGGGAGATGTGTGTTGAGATTTATAGTTTTGAAACTCTCTAGTTGACTCAAATTTAGATAAAAGGGACCCTCTAAGTTGTTTTTAACAATGATGTGAGTGGATGATGAAAAGGGGTAAATGATATGGGGGATAAAATTTCTAAACTTTTGGAAAACACTCTTAGAATTAAAAGGTTTGATGTTTTGATGTCTTTGATAAAAGGTGCTAATGAACTTGTAAATATAAAGGTATGCTTGTGACATTTAAGATAAACTAGTTGAAAAGTGATGATGAATAACTCAACTAAGTGTATGGAAAAGGATGCATTTACACACAAATAGCTAAGCTAGGAGATTGGTTTGATGATAGCCTAAGTCTAGAATGTTTAATGTGTCCAAAAGTTTATAAAGTTGTTTTGTGAAGTGGGATGTAAAATGTGATGTGAGATGGATGGAACGTTTTGACCCAAAATGTGTTAACCTAAAAGGGGCCTTTTTTTTTACAAGAATAGAATGGTGAGAAACATGATTTACCTCTAAGGTGATAAAACCTTAAGAACTAAATGTTTTTATAATAGAAATTTGATACTCAATGTTGGCAATAGTTTCAGTAATTTCACTTTGTTGCTTGGGAGTCAATGTGTTTCAACCATAAGACCAATGTGTGGTGTGTTCATTTAGTTTATTTAGCTTTGTTTTAGTGAGATTTATTTATTACCACATCAAGATGCCTTTAATTAAGTTCAAACTAAAATGTCTATGACTTAAACAACTTTCATTCCACAAAGTCCATTATGTTAAAATCAAGAGACTAAGGCCATTTTTCCTTATGTCAACTTTGGAAAGTGTGAATTAAGATGTAAGTCCAAATATTTAGAAGCCTCTAAAGAGAAAATCCTTAGGGACAAGCAGCAATATAGGACTTTTCAAAGGTATTCACACTAAGTCCAAAGGGTTTGAAGTTTAAAGAACATGTTGATGTGTGTTTAAATTGTTTTGGAACCAAGCAATGTGTCAAATTGACTCAACAAGAACAAGCAATAAAAATCCTAGCTCAAGTGGGTATGTTCTTTGAGGTGGGCATACCTCATGATTTGAAGGAATGATTTTACATGCAACTTATGGAGGGAACAAATAGAGGGATATCACCACCTCAAGCTTTTGTGTAAGAGAATGAAATATTAAGCTCTCTGCCTCAACCATAAATTGGTAAGTAATTTCTTGGAAGTAAATTCCAATGCACCACTTTCAAAGAATGTTTTAAAAAACTAGGATGCTAAGACAAGGTATTTAATGAAAACCATGAACACTGAGATGTATAGATCAAACATAAGCCACTTAAGACTTTAGCCATTCTTACTTGGACCATATGTCTTGACGAGGATGAGGCATGGTATGCTATTCCCATTGTAGATTGAAGCTACTTTTGTTTATGATTTCACGAACTTTTATATAGCCTACTGGTAAACGTGATTTTATTCAAGAGTCACTTGTATGAGTTCTCCATTGTAGGTGTGTCTCATTAGTAGGCCCTCTCTTAATAAGAAAAATGCTATTTCTCCTCACCCAAGATTGCATGAAGCACAAGGGGAGAGGATATGTAGAAATTTCTTAGGGTGACAAAAAAATGAAAGATTGTATACTTGGAGTGTTTCTCTTCACCCAAGATCGCACGAAGTGCAAGGGGAGTGGATACACACTACAAGTCTACACAAGAAAAACACACACAATACACTCATTCTTTTTAATCCTCAAAGGAAATGATGTCTTCATTTTAAGCACCAAATTGAAGTGTATGTTTGTATTTGTTCAATTTTAACCAATATCACAAAATGAAGTTGTATGGGTTCAATTTTAACCAACTTTGAAAAGACTTAAAGTATTTGAGAATTTTAAGCCCAATAGAAATTTAGTGGTCCTAAAATATAAAATAAAGCAACATATGATGGGTTATAATTGTCCCATAAGTGTAAAAAAACTTTTAAAATATATGGTCAAATGATAGTATGCTCCTTCACTTCAATTTTTTGCAAATATGCAAAATTAGTTAGCCTCACAAAAAACAAAACCGGATGTTAGTAAAATATTAGAGAGTATATGCAATTGAAAATTTAAAGCACACATGAAAATTTGACTCTCTGCTTTACTAGTAAAAAGAATCATTCTTCTTCAATAGCATCATTGTAGTTGTCAAATGTGTCATTGAAAGCTAAGTGTGTCATTATGGTGAAATATGATAGTGTCACTTTGCAAAAAAATAGTGACATCGAATGCGTTGCTATATCAAGGGCGTTGCTATATTTAAAATCACAACATTAATCAAAAACATATGAGTGTCACAATATTTAAAAGGTGTCACCATAGTTTAAATGCATCATTGTAGTCAAATCAAAGGTGTTTCCATATTCAAATGCATTGCTATAGCTGTCAAATGCATCAGTATTTCTTTGGAACCTCCAACTCATGGAAACTCAAGAGAAACTCATAAAATAAAGTTAGTAGAGCCCTCCTTCTAGCACCAAAATGTGATTGTAATAATAGTAATAGCTAAATACACTAGATCCATATAAATTTTAAGCTATATTTAACCAACTAAGCTACAATCCCAATGAAAGGTTTGAAAGCTTGAAAAAAAGAAACCATTAAACTAAGAATGAAATAAACCATGAAATCATTAAATAAACCTAATCTAAAACTCCAAACCTCATCCCATGGGGGGATTGGTGTCATATTGATATGAAATGATGACCCTTTCCCAATCCCTTGGATAAAATGAGCATGTAATCAAACTCCATTGATGAAAACTTAAGCTCAAATGGATGAAACTATGCTAAGGGTGGATGAAAAAGATGAAAAATCTTGATAATGGATGCAATGATGAATAAAGATAGTATTCAAATGTGTAGCATAACTTTTATTTGATGGAAGTGGATCCATTTCTCTCCAAAATGTGAGGTATTTATAGGAGAAAATGGTGAATCAAGGGTCAAGATCAAATAGATCAATCAATGGTCAAGATGCAATTAGGGGTGAAGACATGGATCAAGCATGCTCATCAATGGATGATAATGCAAGATCATGTGGATCAAAGAATCATTCAATGGATCATAATGATTCAAAAAAACACACTTTCAAAGTTGTTAGAAAGTTTGTTAGGAAAAAATATTCCATTTTTGGAGCCAAAATGGGGGAATAATCCAAGGGAATATTCCCATGCAAGTGGATGGGTGAGGAAAATTAGTAATTTGTTAATTGAAACAAAGTTTTAATTGTGCAAGTTTAGTGAATTTAGGATGCTCATTAAATAATTAATTTATTTAATGAAAAGGGGATGCAAATGACATTTAATTCAATAGTTTAGGATTATTCAATTAAATGAGAGGAAATAAGGGAGTTTAAATTAAATAATTTGCATTATTCAATTGGACAGGAGGAAAGGTTACTCTGAAAGGGGAGGAATTAACCTAATTAAATTAATTAGATTAATAGATAAAAATGATGCATTTAATTAAATAATTAGGCTTATTTAATTAAACAATCGATAAGAAGATGAATTTTAGGACAAAATGATGTTATCGACCAGATTCAAGTGTGTAATATCATTCAGGACAATTTTAAGTGTCTACACCTTTTATGTTAATTCAAAGCTTATTAGTACATAGCAATCATCAATAGTGGCATCATGTGTTTTTTCCATTTGAAATATTTAGGATACCACCTAACAAAAAGTTAATATGCTTTGTTATCCTCACTAGCATATAACATCATCATATTAAGCCTAGGTCAAAATCTCATTGTTCTAAAGTGCTCATGTTTTACCACTTAACATAATCTCCTTGTAAATTGGTTGTTTATAGCTACATGCCATTGATAGTAGATTCTTGTTTGGCCCAAACATATCTTTTGAGGTCCCTTCATACCTAATGAGATTAAATGATTGTTCTCTTTTTTTCACTTGATTCCCAAATACATACTATAGTGTAGGAAATTATATACCTTTAAAATTTCACAGTATGTTTTCATCCCCTTAATTAAGCTTCTAATTGATCAAATTATGCATTCCAAATATTTATTATTCCCATTTTCTAAAAGGGAAACCTATATTAAATATTTTCCAATATTAATCCAAATTGAGTGTCTTGGACTTAGGTCCTAGGATCCATTCACCCAAGGGAGAATGGGTCTCCTTTAAGTCCTAGGACCTAATTTTTAATATGTTTTTTTGTGGCATTTTAATGACTCAAATTCAAGTTTCAAGAGTAGCTTTTGGAATCTAATTTATGAGAAATTAGATAAATACCTATAAATACATAGTATTTTTATCAGTTCAAAGCTAATAATTAAGAAGACACACCATCAAGACTTCATATGAGAAAAAAATATTGTCAAGAGCATTGAAGAGCATATTTATTGATCATCAACAACAAAAATCAAGATCATCATCATGTCAAAGTTCACATGTGTTCATGCCATGTTTTAGAGATAACATTGTGATGTAGGTTTCAAGCATTCAAGCATTAAATCAATCAATAAATCAAGCCAACATGCAAGATCTAAGCCTTAGAGTGATGTTTTTGACTTCAATCCTCTAAGGGCAGCCATTAAGGGTTTGGTGAGTTGTAACAAGTAAGTGTTCTTTCATCAATTCCCTTATTTTATCATTATTTCATTATCAAGGTTTAATTACCAAACATGGGGTTTGACTAAGGAAAACCCCCATTCACCTAATTTTTTTTTTTTTTCTTCTCTCTTTGTATGTGAAAATTTATAGGTGAAGAAGGATTGAACATTGATCAAAGGAGAAATTTTATAAAGTTGCACAAGTTGTCATCATTGCTATCAAGCTATGGAAACTCACAAATTTTATTTTTGACTTTCTAATAGTCAAACCTAGAGGAATAAGAAGCTTAGATCCAAGATTAGAGGACTGCAAAAACTTATTTTGGACCCCTACACTAAGATCCATTCACCTCTAGGTGAATGAGTCTTGCTACAAGCCCTAATACCCACTTTTCATCATAGGTGCACATCATCAAATCCTTCTCAGATCTACTTGTAAATTATCATTTCTATTTCTATTATCATAAAAAATTGCATTTCAAGTGTTAGGTCATATGATTTATTTAGTTAATGCACTTTAAATCATTCCAAAATATTTCAAATCAACCATTTCTATCATAAGAAAGCAGAGATCTAGAGATCCAAAATAGGGTTGACTCACCTCAAAGTTGAAATTCAATTATATCCTTTTGTTATCTCTATTTATAATGAAATTGGGAAAAGGTGTGTTTGAATCCCAGGCCATTTCATCATTCCACATTGATTGAATTCATCCCCCTTTTCCCTTTCATTTCATTTTGGTGAACCCAACATTGTACATCATAAATTCTGATTTGGAAGTTTCTAAAACCCTAGATCTAGGATTTGCATGACTTTGTTTTACATCTCATTTAGGGTTTCAAAATTGCATTTTGCATCATTTAAATTCACAAAATCATTCCAAATTGATTGAATTCATCGCTCTTTTCCCTTTCATTTCATTTTGGTGAACCCAACATTGCACATCATAAATTATGATTTTGAAGTTTCTAAAAACCTAGATCTAGGATTTGCATTAGTTTGTTTTGCATCTCATTTAGGGTTTTAAAATTGCATTTTGCATCATTTAAATTCATAAAAATTCAAAAATATTGCATACATCATGCATATATTACATACTTAATGGTGTCTTTTAGTTATTTAAATCAAAAAATAAATCAAAATTGCATCTCAAAAGTTGTCATTTTGTTTGCTTTTTCCATCAAATTGCATGTGAATTGCACCATCAAATTCTAGAAATTTGTAATCGAAAGAATCTATTTGCAACCTGAAACACAAAACTTAAATATTAACTCATAAACTCAAACTTTGATTTTTAAAATCCTTGTGCAAAGATCCATTCACCCTTGGGTGAACCTGCCCTTATATAGGTATTTTTTAAAAATTTTGAGCATAAATTGATCTGTCTGCTTTAGTTCCTATTGTTTAAAGATCTCAGTTTCAGTTTCATAAGTTGTTTTTTTTGTACTTGTTTGAATTTAAGTTAATTGATCAAAATAAGTGCACTATTCAAAAGTAAAATTTTCATTCAAAAGACATCATTTCTAGATTCTTTTTGCATCTTACGATCATCAAATTTGAATTTGCATCAAACTTCATTCAAACTTTCATTTTTTTTCATCATGGATATGTGATTTTGTAAAATATGGATGCCCTTAAAATATTTCGTTGATGTCTCAAGTTGTGTGTTCGGTGATGATCATAATAAAATTGATCTTATTCCTGATCCTTCACCTCTTAATGAATATCCCTATGAGATTGACATCTTAGGTGAAGATGAAGATAGCATGCAAGAATTCATACAAAATTGTCTTCACAACCTAGAAAAAATTACATCCTTTTACCCATCCATGCAACAATCAATACCTCCTATCATCCCATTGTACTTGAGATGTTCAACCTTTTGCACCCTAAGGTTGAATCACAAACCAATCCTAAACCACCAAGCATGACAAAACATATTCACAATGACAACATTGATACTCTTCCTATCCTATGCCCACTAAGTTACTAATACAGCTATCAACCTAGAAGAGAGCTATGGTCAAGGCTTTGGAATCTTAAATAAACAAGGATGTGACATAAAGCATAAACATGAAATCCATCAATTTCTAGAACAACCATCAGAAGATACCAAGGAATTAGGATATCAAGATCCTCCCCCTCCACACCAACCAATTTCCCAATCAAGTAAGATACCTAAGGCATACAAACTCAAGAAGTTACCATTTAACATACTATAAGCAAGATTGAACAAAAAATGGAAAAACTCCTCCATCTAGGATTGATTACATTGCCATCTATTCAAGAAAACAAAAAGGAAAAAGCACAAACATGAATTACTATGTATTGTATAGAAATCTTGGGAATCTTACTAATGAATGCCATGCTTTAAAGAAGATATTGAAAGAATTTGATCCTCCTATAAGACAATTTGATTATATAATAGACTAACAATTGTTCACCTTGCTCCTAGCCATGTGATAGTTGTAGAATCACAAAATACTCACTATTACATATATTTTACTTTATGTAAATCATTTTAACATATTGCAAGGAGCACCTTCTCACCACTAATCTCAGCTTCTCCTTGTCCTTCATTTTGGGTGAAAAGGAGGTTTGATAGCCTTGTCCTAGTATGACACTTGTTGTTTCCCCTTTGGCTAGTTATCTACCTTCCATATACAATGAGAAAGATTGGGATGTGGATGACCTACTTTAGGTTGGATCACATGTGACATACTAGTCTTTTTCTTTATTTTCTTTTGATGTTCTTTGTGATTGCATGTGTGTAATGTGATCCCCCATATCATGCTGCTTTGCGTGTCTTTATTGTGTGAACTTTCTATGGATGACCCTCATTACTCCCTTGGTGTAAGGATACAAAGGAAGTGAATCTTTTGTGACATTATTCTATTTTTATCTACATTCTTCTATCTATCGTAAATATTATTTTCTTTTGTCTTGTGTTTTCCTTTTGGGGATGATGCAAAGCGTCGGGACATCCAGGTCTCTTCCATGTTGACCCAAAAGATTTTTTTTTCTTTTGATCTCTATGTGTCATTCTTCCTTTGTGTTTATTGTTCTATGAGTATTTGGGGAATGATGATGATTCTGAGCTCAATTATATCTTTGTAGCAAAGACATACGTTGACCTCAAATCCATAGATCCCTTGAGTGCTATCTTTGGGATTTCATTTCGAGGAAACCCCTCTCATGATGAAGCTTTATTTGGAAACATATAATTGGCATAGGGATTTCCAAATAAGCTCTCATGTTTTCTTTTAACAATTGGCACTTAAAGTGGGGGCATACATTGGCATTATTTCATTTCAGCATTGATTATTTTGGCACCAACTTATGGGTACACAATTTTTGTGATGAATTTACGTATGTGCCACCTTTTTATGAGTGCACACCTTGTAGAACTAGTGTGTGTTTCTCAACCTTTGGGGCTCACCTAGTGAACAACATATTTTCACTAGCCCTTGTGAATATTTTATTCACATAGTGGACAACAATTTTTCACTTGTGAAATTTTTTTTTTGACAAACAACTTAGGCTTGATCCATACCTTTTGGACAAATAGTTAGCTTGATTCATCCTTTTCCTTTCCTTTTATCTGCAATAATTTTGACATTTCATGATTGTGTATCTTGTGTCACTACTACTGCATGTGTCTTTTTGTGCCTTTGTTGGTTTGCTATGAGATCTTAGATCTTGGGGGCTTTATCATCCTCCTTGATCCTTGTCATTTTATCTTTCCAATAGTTGTACAATTAGACCTCTCTTGACTTATTTGTCTACTTTAGTGTGATTTTGAATGTAAGTTCACAATCTCACTAAAGAGGGTGCTAAATGTAGTGTAGGAAATTATATACCTTTACAATTTCACACTATGTTTGCATTCCATTAATTAATTGGACTTAATTAAGCTTCTAATTGAGGAAATTATGCATTTCAAAGCCTTATTATTCTCATTTTATGAAAGGGAAGCCTATATTAAATAATTTCCATCATTAATTAAATCACCTTGGAAATTGAGTGTCCCAGACTTAGGTCCTAGGATCCATTCACCCAAGAGCGAATGGGTAATGGGTCACCTTTGAGTCCTAGGACCTAATTTTTAATATGTTTTTGGAAACATTTCAATGATTCAAATTCAAGTGTCAAATGTCAGCTTTTGGAATCTAATTTTTGGGAAATTAGATAAACTCCTATAAATACATAGTCTTTTTATCAATTCAAAGCTAGTAATTAAGAAGACACACCATCAAGACTTCATATGAGAAAAAAATATTTTCAAGAGAATTGAAGAGCAGATTTATTAGTCATCTACAACAACAATCAAGATAATATCATCATGTCAAAGTTCATGTGTGTTCATGTCATGTTTTGGATCTAACATTGTGATGTAGGTTTCAAGCATTCAAGCATCAAATCAATCAATCAATCAATCAAGCCAACATGCAAGATCTAAGCCTTATAGTGATGTGTTTGACTTCAATCCTCTAAGGGTATCCATTAAGGGTTTGGTGAGTTGTAACAAGCAAGTGTTCATTCATCAATTCCTTTATTTTATCATTATTTCATTATCAAAGTTTAATTACCAAACACGGGGTTTGACTAAGGAAAACCCTTATTCACCCAATTTATTTTTTTCACTTCTCTCTTTGTATGTGCAGATTTATAGGTGAAGAAGGAATGAAAGTTGTGTTGGCAACACAAGGATAGACAACTGAGAGGGGGGGTGAATCAGTTGTCACCAAATTTCAAACTTATTAAACTTATTAATCCTTATTCTCATATTTGATCAATATCAATGAAAGCATGAATCAACAACACATCAAAAACACACATAACACTAAGATTTTTACGTGGAAACCCTATTGGGGGAAAAACCATGGTGGAGGTCAGTCCACAAAATTATACCCTGTTAAAAGTATATGAAAATATGAATGGGGAATGCAAATGCATTCAAGCACACTACCTAGAGCTCACTGCTCAATTACAAATGAAGATACACTGTCTTACATAAAGGTTTTGAAATCCATTAGACTTTGAACTAAGAAAATAACATATGCTAATGCCTAGTGATAGTTCTGGTTAAACACTTCTTCACACTTCTTCACTCTTCTTCACTCTTCTTCACACTCTTCTCTGCCTTCGAATGATCTAAACAATATTCACACATAGGACTCACACACTTCACTCTCGCTATCTCATTCACATCTCAAATGATAAAACAATCGCTCTTATATATATCCACAACAAGAAATTACATCTCTATAAGTCAACTCCAAAAAAAGAATAAAAAAAATATAAATAGTCAACTTAGATCAATAAAGATTATTCATGCGAATCAACCAAGGTTAGCCATTACATAGTTAAGACCCAAAATAACATCCTCAAACATGAACCACTTCAATTAATTACTCCTGAAATATCCAGAACACGCTTCAACACCCTGTTGGCTAGGAATATGAAAAACATGAACACACAAGAGAAAATCTCAGATCGTGAGCACAACGATCAATGCAGATGTGCAACACAGATAGAGCACAAACTAGAAACATACACAAATATCATGAAACACTAGAGAAACATCCGCAACAACTAAACTAACTGAAATCACATGATCTTTGTTTAGGAACATAAATTGAAGTAATAGAAAAACTATCAGAATACAAATCTTCATAACTTGATCAAATCTTCACGCGGATCTCTTAAACTCGACATGGATAAACTAGATATACTCAACAAGAAACCCTTTAGTCCACAACCTCTGAACACCAATGTACTGAACACACTAACATAATGAACTTCACTTCACCACTAACAATCTGCAACACTTCTTATTACAATTTTCTCAATATCCTCAACATATACAACTTCTAGTGCATTAATGCTAATAGTGTTGAAATCAATGAGAACCACATATCAACAACACAATCACAACATCCAACAATCTCACCTTTTGGCATTGATGGCAACACATGATGTGAAAAATACCATCAACACAACAACACTTACTCTTCCTTAGGTTCTGACTCTTCTTTCCTGAACTCATCCATACAACTCCCCACAAGGTTCTTCTCTCACAATTTTTTTTTCACATTACTCTTCTCCACCTTTGACATCAATGGAAAATATATACATTACAAGCTCTTGAACCACTTATCTAAAAATTTGAACATCTGACTACTCCTCCTGAGTAGTATCCATCATAACATCAATCCAGATCAAAATATGATCATGAAATTCACATATTAATGTAAATCAATGCATCTTAGTTCTAATTAGGAGGGGTAATCACCCCTAACTTCCATATGAGATAATCAAAAGTATCCTTAGGCAATGGCTTTGTAAATATGTCTACAATCTACTCCTTAGTAGGCACATACTCCAATCTGACTTCCTTTTCACTTACTTTCTCTCTCAAAAAGTGAAACTTGATAGATATATGCTCTGTCTTGGAATGCAACATTGGATTCTTAGAAATGTTAATAGCACTTGAGTTATCATAGAATATGACAATAGGATTATCATACACAACTCTGATATCCTTCAACATTTGCTTCATCCATAATACTTGAGTACAATTATTAGCAGTAGCAATGTATTCTGCCTCTGCAGTAGATAAAGAAATAGCATTATATTTTTTTCTTAACCATGAAATCAACTTCTTTCCTAAGAAAAATGCTCCACCACTAGTACTTTTCTTATCATTTACATCTCCTGCCCAATCAGCATCAGTAAAGGAACTCAAAGTAATATTATCATGTTTAGAATACTGCAACCCAAAATTAGCTCTCCCCTTCAAGTATTTAAAAATCCTCTCCACAATAGTCACATGATATTCTTTAGGATCAGCTTGAAATCTTGCAACAATACATACAACATTCATGATATCAAGCCTAGTTTGAGTCAAATAAAGCAATCCACCAATCATTGGTTTGTATCTAGTCTAATTTTCCTTCGGAGAAACATCATCAATTGTCAACTTGCATCCGGTCACCATGGGTGTACCAACTGGATTTGAATGTACCATACCAAATTTATTTAGCAATTCTTTCACATGCTTGGACTGAGATATAAAAACCCCTTTATCTAACTAAGTAATTTGCAATCCCAAGAAAAAAATCATCTCTTCAATCATTGACATCTCAAACTCATTTTGCATCTCATCAACAAGCTTCATGCACAAGCTATCATCTCCTCCAAATATGATATCATCAACAAAAACTTCAACAATCAAATCTTTATTATGATCAATCTTGAAATATAGATTTCTATCAACAATACCTTTGTTAAATCCAAGCTTCACCAAGTACTTATCCAATCTAGCATACCAAGCTCTAGGGGCTTGCTTAAGTCCATACAATGCTTCCTTCAACTAAAAAACCATATCTCCCTTATTAGTCAACTAAAATCCATCAAGTTGTTCAACATACACTTCTTCTTTCAACTCACCATTTAGAAAAGTTGACTTGACATCCATTTGATAAACCTTGTAGTCTTTGTAAGCAACATAAGCAATAAACAATCTCACAGCTTCAATTCTAGCAACAGGGGCAAATGTTTCTTCAAAATCAATACCTTCCATCTGTGAATATCCCTTACATACTAGTCTTGCTTTGTTTCTAACCACTTCACCTTGCTGATTCAGTTTTTTTCTAAAGACCCATTTAGCTCTAATTACATTTTTATCCTTAGGTCTAGGAACAAGAATCCATGCATAATTCTTTTCAATCTTTTGTAGTTCCTCATTCATTGCTTCAACCCAATGTTAATATTTGCATGCTTCATTTACATTGTTAGGCTCAATCTTTGAAATCAAACAATATTCTTCTGCAATCTTTCTCCTAGTCTATACACCTTTGTTCTTATCACCTATGATTTGATTCTATGAATGGTTCAACCTTACATACCTTAGAGTCTTCTTAGAATGTTCTTCAACTTCAACCTCTTCTAATCTCTCTTTTGTTCTTTCACCAATCTCTCCTTCTTGATCTTCTTGATTCACAGGAATGATTTGGATTTGACTTGAAGTCTGAACTTGCTTTCCTTGTTTTGTATTGTCATTCTGATCATCAAAATCATATCCATAGGTTCTGGATGGTGCAACTACGTCTTCATCAATCTTAACATTTTCACTTTCAACCATTTTCTTCAATCTCTTATTGTAACACTGGTAGGCCTTGCTATTAGTAGAATAACCCAAAAATATTCCTTCATCACTCCTAGCATCAAACTTTCCTATATCTTCATCTCTTTTGATATAACACTTTCTTCCAAAGATTTTGAAATATCTAATAGTAGGCTTTTGACTAGTCCATAGCTCAAAAGATGTCTTACTAGTATCACCTTTGATTTGTACTCGGTTAAGTGTGTACACAACAGTACTCACAACTTCTCTCAAGTAGATATGAAGTGCATTTCCTTCCAACATCATGGTTCTAGCAACATCTAAAATTGTTCTATTCTTCCTTTCCACAATTCCATTTTGTTGAGGAGTCTGTGGTGCAGATAACTATCTCTTTATTCCATGTTCTTCACAAAAATAATTACTCACTGGAAGTGAATTCACCACCTCTATTTGATCTTAGAAATTTAATCTTCAAACCTGTCTTTGTCCCAACTCTAGCCTTAAAGATCTTGAAATTTTCCAGAGCTTCAGATTTCTTCGTTAAGAAAGTAGCCCACATCATTCTTGAATAATCATCAATAAGCAACATGAAATACTTGTAACCTTGTAAACTTCCAACTCTAGTAGGACCACACAAATCAGTATGCACAAGATCCAACAATCCATTTGAATTTTGTTGTTTGCTCTTAAATGAAATTCTTGTTTGCTTTCCTAACTAACATTATTTGCATATGGCATTAGTAGGTTTCATCAACTTAGGAAGATCTCTCACAACCTTAGTAGAACTTATCTTGACAATATTATCAAAGTTAACATGACACATTCTCCTATGCCAAAACCAACTTTCATCAATTTGAGCAATCAAACAACTTTTACTAGCAGCACTCAGGTGAAAAATATTACCTTTTTTTTGTACCTGATGCATTCATATTTCTAGAATTTCCTAGTATTTTGTACTTTCCATCCTTGAACTGAAGATTGTATCCCTTATCAACCATCTGTCCAACACTTAAAATATTATGCTTCAAACCTTCAACATACAAGACATCATTAGTATTATTCTTACCATCAAAAGAAATACATCCTCTTCCATGGATCACACCAACTTTGTCATCACCAAATCTCACAACACCACCATCATACTTTTCCAAACTCACAAACTTACTTTTATCTCTTGTCATATGATGTGAACAACCACTGTCAATTACCCATTCATCTTTCTCTTCAACTTGAGTAGCTAGGAATTTCTCCACATTTGTACAATTAGCATATTCAATAGACACACAATTATTTTCCTTGATAACAATAAATACAAATTCATCCTCACTTGCATTTCCTTTATCAAATTCATCTTCTATCACACCTTCATCAGCAACATAGTAACACTTATTTTGAAATTTAGGCTTGTTATATCTTGGCTTGGAAACTCTCTTAGAACACCATGATGCAAAATAACCTATCTTATTGGAAGAGAAAAATTTAATAGGAAACTTTCCCTTATACTTACCTTGTCCTTTGGCTTCTCTTTTCACAATCAATGCTTGAAGCTCTTCTAGCTCTCTTTCTTCTTCAACATTTTGTTTCATTTCATCCTCATACTTGAATGTATTTCTTGATGAACTTTCACCTGGATCATATCTCTATGTAGAGGAACTTACTCTCCTACCACTGGATACTGGCACTGTTGTTATGATTTTCTAAATCTTCCCCTTGCTGTTATAAATTTATGAGTTTTGGTTTTGGATTGTTGCTTGGGTTTTAAGGCCTTTTTGATGTTTTTGATAAAGATGACGATAATTTTATATCATCATATACAAAGTCTGATATAAGATGCAATAACCTTCTCAAATGAATGCAAATATTATTCTATAGCTAGAAGGCATTTCTACAAACATTTGTCATGCCAACTTATGAATTGCAATGAATAGCTACAACAAGATATTTTAGAAAACACTTGGAATGTAATTCTTCTTTTTGACTTAAATGATGCAAAAACTAAATACAACCAGTTTTCAAGCTTAACTCAATGGCAATGATCATACCTAGAAAGGAAAGAAGGATTTTCATTGAAATTCTGAAGATAATTGCAGCTTGATGGAGGTCTAATAATATAGTTGATCTGCAACAAACATTAACTTCTCCACCTTATTATTATGCACAAAGCCTCTAAAGGTTTGTCCCCTCACAATGGACAAGAAATGGGCCCAAGAAAGAAGGCGTTTCAGCCTTGATGAATGACACCTAGGCTACAAAAGCAACACATGGCCACTAGGAATGTTATTACAACTTGTATATGGAAATATTAATTGATATTCATTGTAGCCACCAACCCTTTAATGGTTTCCCTTCCAGATTGATGTGAAACCCTTGACAAATTTGAGAATGATCTCCACTTGAATGCACAATATCACTGTAGTGATCACTGTTCATGAGTTACTGCAGCGTCAACTATAGCATGGGTACTGTAGTAGCAAATATATCTAGAAATGAATGCATTAGTTCTTATTTTTAATGGTTGTCAAATAAAACTTCAGGTTTGCAATTGATCAATTTACAAAACCCTTTTTAAAACTTCACTAATATGCACAAATAGAGCCTCTGTATGAAGCTCACCCGAAATGCCAAATTCAATGGATATTTCACCACCTCAAATGGTTGCAACATTGAAGAGTTTATCATTCTCCAATGGCTTGAAAGAAATAAACCCTTGGCTTCTTCTCATAGACACAATTCACGAAATAAATGCTCAATCGAATGCCTTCATTTGACCTCCTTGAGGCAATTTATAATATTCTCTTCAAGAGGTGTGATTTCCCTCAAAAAGCACATTTAAAACATATTAAATGTTATATCATTTGCACATAGGAAATCTTTTAATATTTCCTTGAAGTTGGCACCCATAATTAATTAAATAGCAAGGCCCCTTTTTAATGATGAATTGACCCTTCACTATAAAGTTAAGTTATAACTTTATAATAATACCTTTAATTATTTTAATAATATTTGAGCTACATTAGTAACTCCTTTAATATTCATTATTTCATCATGCCAACTAAAACTAGGGTCAACTCTACAAATCTCAATATGACCAAGTTCCTTACTAAAAATAGTAAGTGTCCCTCTCAACCCAACTCAAACTTACTATAAATAGTAAGTATAGCAAACGAGGCTCTGGAGACACCAAACGAAAGCTAGAATTGAAAATCACTAAACTCTAGAGAAGATACAAGCCTCTTCTAACCAATACTCTGCCTCAGAAGACCCTCTATCCATCATTGTTAGCCTATGAGGGCTAGTGATAGGCTAAACCATCCAAAAACATGACCATGCCAAAAAGGGGACATTACGGTCTACCCTCCCTTAAATTGCTTGTCCCCAAGGAATCTCAGCTGCAATAGAAATTTTCCCCATGAGGATCCCAAGGAAAGATCTATGTAATGCCCCTGTCATCACCAAATAACTCCTATAACATGGACACCAGAATAACTATCTGAACTTGTCAAAGCAATCCAAGTGTCACAGGAGTATAAGCCACAAAAGGAAGCAACTCAAAATATTAACACTTTCTTCCTAACTCTACACAAGACAAGTTGTGATATAAACTCTCTAGCTCGTGCACCACTAAACTATGCATCTCAAATGAATCATGTACATGAGAGCCAAAGGTAAAACTGCAAGTAATTCTCACCATGTACATACTGTAATACTCACCAATGAACTCTAATTGGAACCTCGATGCACATGAAGGATCCCACAGTACACTGAAGAGTGTCCACCCAAATATACCTAGATCCCAAATCCATAATAGAAAACTACTAAGAAGAACATCCAAAAACTTCTACTACTCAATACTAATCCCAACTCCACCATACCAAAAGTGGTGAAGCAATACACTGAGACCCATCCAAACTGCAGTGCTAACTCTATCACCACCTGGATCCCAATATAAACATAACTCATATTCATCCATCATGAGGAGGTAAGAATATATAGAAGCATCTACTATTCAACATTTCTCCATAACCTCCACTAAACTCTCGTGATATGATATCCACCCATGTCATCATGCCTGCTGACATCATAATCCCTCTATAACCATGTATCCACAAGTAGTCTCTGAGATAGAGAAGCAACAAACCTTGCTGGATACACATCAACATGATGGAAAACTAAATACCGATCTTGCAAGCACTCTCTCGCCAACAACTGAGTTGGGTACTCAAACCACTAGTTCCATCTATTGAATATGGTATACACTTTGAGCCAATCCACACTGATGCATCAACAAATCCTTCGTGTGTGGACTAAAGGAGAAGTGGTGAGTACTCCTCACTATGCAGTTGTGGTAAAATGCTCCAACCTTTGTCAATGACTCGTCACTAATAACACTGGAATCAAAAGATGGCTCATGCCTTTGATCCTATAAATTAGACCTATGTGATTCATGAATTTACAATCCTTGCACATAAACTAAATTGAAATCTTTAGAATGATTAAATGTATCATCAACAATTGGTGATACAAAAAATTTAGGGAGCTCAAAACCCTCATTGGTTTCATATGGGTCCCTTTCTTCATGCGCATGTCCCTCAACATGATCATCTTGCAACTCTACCTCATAAAGTGGGTTAACATACGACATCTCAACTTCTATCTCAAAAAGTGGATTATCAAAAACATGAAAGTTACTTTCAACATTTTGTTTAGACCCATCACCCTCTTGTTCCAACTCTTCTTCATCTTCAAAAGGACTAAAGTAATTTTCCCCTATAGTTGCCTTAGAAATTTCAACTTTATCATCAACAAGTAAATCTTCTAAGGTTTTATTTTTTCTTTCCATAGGATTAGTTGTATGTTGGTCACTAACTGTTGAGAATTCATCATAGAGGCTTCTAGATACGGTAGAGACCTCTTGTTCCTCCTTCTCTTCATCCTGTGATGTAGTCCTCTTAAAAATGGAAGCCATATATCGTGTTGCTTTGTCTAGTTTTGCAGGGTCTGAAATCAATTCATTTATCCTTTTATGATTTTCATCCAACTTTTTCAAACTTTTTAAAAACTTCTCCATATTCTTGTCCCACCGCTTTTGGGTACTTGAAGTAACCATAATTAACTAGTTGATTCAATGTCCAATCTACCCAATAGGATGGTAGGTCAATAGCTCTGATACCATTGTAGGGGACCTTACTCTCCTACCACTGAATACTGGCATTGCTGTTATGATTTTTTTGAATCTTCCCCTTGCTGTTATAAATTTCTAAGTTTGGGTTTTGGATTGTTGCTTGGTTTTTAATGCCTTTTTTATTTTTTTGATAAAGATGATGATAATTTTATATCATCATATACAAAGTCTGATATAAGATGCAATAACCTTCTCAAATGAATGCAAATATTATTCTATAGCTAGAAGGAATTTCTACAAACATTTTTCATGCCAACTTATGAATTGCAATGAATAGCTACAACAAGACATTTTAGCAAAATCTTGGAATGCAATTCTTCTTTTTGACTTAAATGATGCACAAACTAAATACAATAAGTTTGCAAACATAGCTCAATGGCAATGACAATACCTGGAAAGGCAAGAAGGATTTTCATTGAAATTCTGAAGATAATTGCAGCTTGATGGAGGTTTGATAATATAGTTGATTTGCAACAAACATTAACTTCTCCACCTTATTTGTATGCACAAAGCCTCCAAAGGTCTAGCCGCTCACAATGGACAAGAAATGGGCCCAAGAAATAAGGTGTTTTATCCTTGAAGAAGGATGCCTAGGCTGCTAAAGCAACATGTGGCCACTAGGAATGCCGATACAACTTGTATATGGTAGTCTTAATTGATATTCATTGCAGCCACCAACCCTTTAATGGTTTCCCTTCCAAATTGATGTGAAACCCTTGACAAATCTAAGAATGATCTCCACTTGAATGCACAATATCATTGTAGCAATCACTATTCACAAGTTATTGTAGCGTCAACTATAGAGTGGGTATAGTAGCAACAAATATATCTGGAAATGAATACATTAGTTCTGATTTTTAATGGCTACCAAATAAAAATTTAGGTCTGCATTTGATCAATTTACAAAACCCTTTTTAAAACTTCACCAATATGCACAAATAGAGCCTCTATATGAAGCTCACCCGAAATGCCAAATTCAATGGATATTTCACCACCTCAAATGGCTGCAACATTGAAGAGTTTATTGTTCTCTAATGGCTTGAAAGAAAAAAACCCTTGGCTTCTTCTCACAAACACAATTCACGAAATAAATGCTCAATTGAATGCCTTCATTTGACCTCCTTGAGGAAATTTATAATATTCTCTTCAAGAGGTGTGATTTCCCTCAAAAAGCACATTTAAAACATATTAAATGTTATATCATTTACACATAGGAAATATTTAATATTTCCTTGAAGTTGGCACCCATAATTAATTAAATAACATGGCCCCTTTTTAATAATGAATTGACCCTTCACTATAAAGTTAAGTTATAACTTTATAATAATACCTTTAATTATTTTAATAATATTTGAGCCATTTAAACATTAATAACTCCTTTAATATTCATTATTTCATCACGCTAACTAAAACTGGGGTCAACTCTGCAAATCTCAATACGATCAAGTGCCTTACCAAAAATAGTAAGGGTCCCTCTCAACCAAACTTAGACTTACTATAAATAGTAAGTATAGCAAATGGGGCTCTAGAGACACCGAATGAAAGATAGAACTGAAAATCATTGAACTCCA
Organism: Sequoia sempervirens; assembly: GCA_007258455.2. Lineage (NCBI taxonomy): Eukaryota > Viridiplantae > Streptophyta > Pinopsida > Cupressales > Cupressaceae > Sequoia > Sequoia sempervirens. The sequence continues at coordinate 1,013,561,824 of VDFB02271358.1, read as the reverse complement.
GAGAAGGTACAAGCCTTTGCTAACCAAGACTCTACCTCAGAAGACCCTCTATCCATTAATGTTATCCTACGAGGGCCAGTGATAGGCTAAACCATCTAAAAACATGATCATGCTAAAAAGGGGACATTACACTCTGTTTATCTCTTCTAGAAGTAGTGACCTTAAATGCAAATTCAACCTTAGGAAGAGCATCACCAAATTCACTCATCTCAAAAGTAGTAAGCTTACCAATCAACATATCTTTGGTAACAGTTGTCACAGTCCAGAGCTCTTCAATAGCACAAGCTTTGATTTTATAAGAATCAAGCAAGGATCTTAGCACTTTAGCAATAATATCTAATTCATCTATCTTTCCACCAACACATCTAATACCACACACAATGTCATTCAATATTTTCATGAAATTAGTAACATTTTCATCATCACCCATTCTCAACTTTTCATATTTCCCTTTCAGACTTTGTAGCTTAGCAATCTTCACATTAGCATCACCTTCATACAAGGTCTTCAACTTTTTCCAAATCTCATAAGCAGTCTTCAGCTCCATCACATTTTTTTATCTCAATATCAGTTAAAGCACTCAAAAATGCTTCCTTAGACCTGATATTATACTCAACATCCATAATCTCAACAGAAGTAGTAGGACCATTCTATGGAATAACATACCTATTACTTGTAATGCTCGAGTAGGGTTCACCAATGCATCTCAGATGGCACTCCATTTGAGTCTTCCATAAAGAATAATTTGTTCCATCAAATCTAGGACTATCCTTCTTATAAGTCACCTTCCCGAATCACCTCAAGCTGTCAAACTTATTCCAATGAACCTTCTCTGATACCAATTGTTGGAAACACAAGGATAAACAACTTAGAGGGGTGGGTGAATCAGTTGTCATCAAATTTCAAACTTATTAAACTTATTAATCCTTATTCTCAAATTTGATCAATATCAACTAAAGCATGAATCAACAACACATTAGAAACACACATAACACCAAGATTTTTATGTGGAAACCTTGTTAGGGGAAAACCCACGGTGGAGGTTATTCCACAAGATTATACCCTATTAAAAGTATAAGAAAATATGAATGGGGAATGAACATGCATTCAGTCACACTGCTTAGAGCTCACTGCTCAATTACAAAGGAAGAAAAACTATCTTACATAAAGGTTATGATTAAATCCATCAGACTTTGAACTAAGAAAATAACATTTGTTAATGCTTGGTTATAGTTTCGATTAAGCACATGAACACCTCTTTATTCTTCTTCACTCTTCTTCACACTCTACTCTACCTTCAAATGATTTGAACAATATTCACACATAGGACTCACACAATTCACTCTCGCTACCTCATTCACATCTCAAATGATAAAAAAATCTCTCTTATATATATCCGCAACAAGAAATTACATCGCTATAAGTCAGCTCCAACAAAAGAATAAAAAGAATATAAATAGTTGGCTCAGATGAATAAAGATTATTCATGTGAATCAACCAAGGTCGGCCATAACATAGTTAAGACCCAAAATAAAATCTTCAAACATGAACCACTTCAATTAATTACTCCTTGAAGATCCACAACACGCTTCAACACCTTGTCATCCAGGAACATGAAAAACATGAACACACAAGAGAAAATCTCAGATTGTAAGCACAATGATCAATGCAAATGTGCAACACAAATAGAGAAAAAACTAGAAACATCCACAAACATCATGAAACACTAGAGGAGAATCCACAACAACTAAACTAACTTAAATCACATGATCTTCATCTAGGAACATAAACTAAAGTAATAGAAAAACTATGAAAATACAAATCTTCATAACTTGATCAAATCTTCACGCGGATCTCTGAAACTCGACATGGATAAACTAGATATACTCAACAAGAAACCCTTTAGTCCACAACCTATGAACACCAATGTAATGAACACACTGACATAATGAACTTCACTTCACCAGTGACAACCTGCAACACTTCTTATTACAATTTTCTCAATATCCTCGACATATACAACTTCTAGTGCATTAATGCTAATAGTGTTGACATCAATGACAACCACATATTAGCAACACAAAAAAATCATCCAACTAGTTGATCAAAGTAGAAATTTTACAAAGTTGTATAAGTTGTCATCATTATTGTCAAGCTACAAAAGCTCACATAATTTATTTTTGGCTTTTCGATAGTCAAACCTGGAGGAATCAGAACTTTAGATTGAGGATAAAAGGACTGCAAAAGCTAATTTTGGACCCCTGCACTAAGACCCATTCTCCCCTGGGTGAATGATTCATGCCATAGGCCCTAAAACCCACTTTCGTCATAGGTGCACATCATTAGATCCTTCTCAGATCTACTTGTATTTTTATTTCTGTTATCATAGAACTTTGCATTTAAATTGTTAGGAAATATGATTCATTTAGTTAATTCACTTTTAAATAATTCCAAAACATTGAAAATCAATCATTTATTTCATAAGAATGCAAATATCCAAAGATCCAAAATAGGGTTGACTCACCTCAAAGTTGAAAGTCAATTCTATCCTTTTGTGATCTTCTCTCTTTCTAATGAAATTGGGGAAAGACATGTTTGAATCATAGGCCATTTCATCATTCCAAATTGATTTAATTCATCCCCCCCTTTCCCTTTCATTTCACATATCAACCTTTCGTTATAGTGTAAAGTTTCCTTCATAATAGCAAGGCATTTTCATGGTTTTTTTCACTTAATTCCCTCTTGTTCCTGTTTGCATCTTACATCAACAATTGTGGGAAATTGTCCAAGAATTAATGGTTAGTCTAGTGAAATGTGGTGCCTCATATTATCTTCTCATTTGAGCTTATATAATTAAAATCACATATGATATGAATTAAAATGAGAATTTAGATAACAATACCTAGTGTGATAAGCATGTAGTATTGTGAGAACATGAATGGATGATATGGAAATCTCGTGAAATGGTATGCTTTCCTCCAAAATTCACATTTTATTAAAAAAAAAATGAGTTATATACAATTACCAAGGATATCAACAACCACCACAAACTTTTGAATTCAAAATGAATAGTTGTATGTGAGAAAATAACTAACAAAATAAAAAAATTCAAAAAACATATGAATTTAGGTACCCCAACTTGGTTAGGTCATAACTTGCCACCTATTGGTGGGAATCTTGACTTCTTTACACCATTGAAAATATCAAGATATCTAATTTTATTTCCTTAAAATAAATTCTACGATTATTCTATTTAAGGGACCAATGATAGTTTTGAGGCCAAATTCCACTTTGAAGGCCTTCAAAAATGTGATTTAGTAAAACATAGGAAATACTAAAAATCTGAATCTTTTAGTATTTTCCATATCTTCTTGTGCCAACATATCTAGAGAGATCTAGATCATTCCTCCCCCCTTGACAAGAAATAGGCCTCATTGCATCAATTCTCTACAATAGATGAGGAAAATGTGGCAATTTTCTCTTTGGTAAACCACTTGCTTTGGTGAGGGAGCTATCTTGCTTGAACCACCTGATAGAGAGGGATTAGATATCATCTCAAATATTTCACATGAACCTCAAAAATTTGATCATTGGAAACTAGAATATTAGTCTTTGGGTTCAATTCCCCATTTTAAATTTTCTTAGCAACAATTGAAGTATCCAACAACGATGGAAAGTATGGTCACAGTAATTCAACATTGAATACAAAATACAACCCCAAAAATAGAGGTAAATTTAGTTGAAAAGTATTACCACCAATGTGTTTGAGTATAGTGTATGGCCCATACCAATACCAAAGAGGCTAGAGGTTCCAATGTGGTCCTTGAAGTCTCTTCTTTTGTAGATGAAGCCAAAATTTGTCACCAAATTGAAAATAATGAGGTGTATAATGTTGATCGTGCCACTCCTTGTATAAATTCGGTTGGTATGCTACATATTTCCTGAACTTGCTATTGTATATTGCAAACATTTTCAAAACAATTGAAGCTCTATCAATCTCCTTCTCTACATGTGGTGATAGCTCATTGGTCATTGTTGGAAGTGAAAAATCCAAGGGAGCTAGTGGCTAGTATCCAATACATACCTTAAAGTGATTGTACCTAGTGGAGTCATGTATTGCATGAGTATAGCTATCTTGCACCTATGGAATACTTTCATCCCAAGTTCAAGGATGTTTAGGATGATACATTCACAAAATTTTAATTATCATACGATTTACCACCATGTTCTACCCATTTATCAGTGCATGGAATACAATGAACTTAGTGAGTTTGGCGTCCATCATAGCCCAAAGGAAAAACCAAAAATTGATGATGAACTTGCTATCCCTATTAGAGATAATCTATTGTGGTAATCCAAAGTGAACCCAAACATTAGAAAAGAAAAACTTCATAGTGTATTCTACTAAAACTTTCTTCTTATAGGAAACCATGATAGCCATTTTTGAAAATCTATCTACAACCATATACACACAATCATGACTACATTAGTGGTAGGAAAAATAGACATGAAGCCCATCAAGATTGATTTCCAAGGTCTATTAGGGGTAGGAATATGAATACACAATGCTACCTTATGATTTTTTGGCTTTGCAATGACACATGTTGAATAAGACCAAATATAGGAATGAGCATCATGTTGCATTTTGGGTCAGTAAAAGTACCTTTGAAGAATAAAAATATTTTTTCTTATGCTAAAGTGTCCTTCAACATGAATACATTGGGCTTCCCATATCATATTTTTATGTTCCCTAGTAGGAACACACATGTGGCCCATATGACAAAGAATACCATCTTGCAAGTAAAAAACAAGGACTTGCTTACCTCTTTGAGCATGTTTTAGAAATTAAAAAAAAATCATTACCAGTGCACAAATTTTTTGTTTGGTGTCCACAAGAATCCAACACCACGATTAGTACAACAATCAAAGGTCTACTCAAGCAATTTACAACTTTGTTGTTGTTTCCCTTTTTGTGGAAAATATTGATGTGAAATTGTTGCAAGTAGGTTGACCATCTTTGATGTCTATAATTATTATTATCTTTTGTATGCAAAAATTGCAAGGGCTTGTGGTCTATATGAATGATAGTTTCCTTTCCAAAAATGGAATGCTTCAAATTCTTGCAAGCCTACACAATAGCATACATTTATTTGTTAGTGTAGCATACACTTATTTGTCATATGTAGGATACCAATGTATTGCATTAGAGAATGTTTCATTGTGGTAGGTCATCAAATGACAATGCTAGGTATTTGTCTCAATTTCAAAAGGTTGTTACAAATTTGGAAGTGCCAATACCGGTGTTGAACACAATCTTTTCTTCAATTCTACAAATACTTGTTTTTTCACTTTTGTCCAAACAAATTTAGCTTTATATCCTCCTATGAGTATTTAGCTCATAGGCCAAGCCAAGCATGAAAATTTTCTGACAAAAAAATGATAGAAATTAGCCAATCCTAAGAAACTTTAAAGTTTTGTGATGTTTTTAAGAGAAGGCCAATCTTTGATCAATTATATCTTTATAGGATCAACATGAATGCCCTCACTTCCCATAATGTATCCAATATATTGAATGATTTCTAGTCCAAATGAGAACATTTATCTATTGGAATAGAGTTTATGTTTCTATAGAGATAGGAGAACTTGTTCAACATGTTGTAGATTCTCATCCCATGTCTTGCTAAATATGACTATGTCATCTAGATATACCACAATGAAAGAGTTGATGAAATGCTTGCAAATATCATTCATCATTCTCATGAAAGTGGTAGGGGAAATTTTTTTCCCAAAAGGTGCCACCAACCACTCAAATAATACTTCTTTGGATTTGAAGGGATTTTTTCAAACATCTAATGGATCAATTGGCACTTGGTGGTATCCTTATTTCAAGTCAATCTTAGTGAAAAACTTAGCCCCTCTCAACTAGTCCAAAAGATGATCAATCTGATGGATGAGATACTTTTTCTTCATAGTGATCTTGTTCAAGGCTTGACAATAAACACATAGCCTCCATCTTCCATCCTTCTTCTTGGCCAAAAAAATTATATTCCACCATGGTGAAGCTCTTGAAAGAATATGACCCTTTTGAATTAACTCTTCAATTTGTCACTTAATCTCATCATTCTATAGACCTAATATTCTATATAGTGGTCCATTTGGTAATGATTTCCTTGGAATTATATCAATTAAATGCTTGACCTAAAAATGTAATGCAACTTCTACTGGTGAAGTGGATACATTCTCATAACCTATCAAAATTTGATCCATCTACCTCTGTTGAAGAGTGGTGGTAGTTGTTTTGGTATAAATATTACCTACTATTAACCTTTCCTCCTTAAGTTGAATCATTAGTAGTATAAAATATTCAATTTGAGCAATCAAACACCTACATTGTTTTGTAGTAATTAAAGATGTAGATTTTTAGGACTTATCTTAGGTAGACACTTTTGTTTGCCCAAATGTATAATAACATTTTGTGGTTTGGAATCATACACACAATGAAAATGATACATGTATGGTTATCCAAAAAAGACATCACACATGTTTAATGGTGCTACATCACATATGACCTCATATTTGAATGAATTGATAGAATAAGATAAGAAAAATTGTTTGGTTACTTGGATATCTTGTCCTTGGCTCACTTAGCTCATAGAGTATGGTTGTAGGTGGGATCTAGTTCATAGATTTAATCTCTTAACAACCTCAATAGAGATCAAATTTTTTTTGACTTCCACTATCAACAATGAAGTGTAGGGCCTTTTCATTTACCCACATCTATGAATGAAATAGAATGTCTTCATCCTCTCAAGGAAGAATTTTAGTAGTGGAAATCGTATCATAGGGTTCTACCTCAATTATTCGTTCATTATATTTTTGCTCAAAAGGGTTTATAGGAAAAAAAATAGCATACTTCTCTAGTTAATGTGTTTTTTCCATAATTTTTTAGTATCCCTACAATATTTCATGTTATTCCTATAAATTTTGTGAAGTTCACACCACCTACTTGTATCCTTTGATATCTTTATGTCACCCCTATTCTATGTGGGTGATTGAGGGAAAATTTTATTGGTTTTTGACTTTCCTAAAAACTTATTACTACTACATTTCCCATTTGATCTATTACAAATAACCCTCTTTCCCTTTTTTCTTAAAATTCTCTACAATCTTTGTTGCATATTTGTTGGTAATTCCAAGTGTCTCAATATTCAAGAAATACATTTCAATTTGGATAACTAGGTGCAACCCACTATAGTATTTATAAACCCAATGTTTTTTGGTGTCTTGGATACCAAGCTTTGAAAATAAAGCATGGAAGGTGTCAATATAGTCTTGGATAGATTGATCCTTTTTCTATTGAAGCAATTGCCACTATATATATGTCTCCTCATATGTGTCTTCAAGATAGTATTATTATTTTTTTAAATAAAAGGCAACATGCCTATGCTTATATATATATAGATTCACAAAAAAATTCTTGATGCATCATGGCTCTCATTAGCCAAATTGAACTGTATTCCCATATATCTATTTGTGACTTTGGCCCACAAACCTAAAGATATATCATGATTTCTTTACAAAATATCCATAACCTCCCCCCAAAATTATTACAAAATATCAACAACACCCCTCTTAAGAACTTATATTATTCATTTACTAATACCCCATAACAACCTTTTTTATCTACAATGAATGAAATTTCCTCTTATATGGCTTTTATACCCATGGCTGCAAAAAAGAGACTAAACCAAGCAGCTATTCTTCCACCTAATCAACCAAGACATCATTCTCATCTTGTTTCTGATCAAGATTACCCACTATAGATCGTAGAGGAGGCCATATATTCAAATTCAGGTCCATGTTATTACCCACTATAGGTTGTAGATGGGAAGCTTGAACATTACCGAGTTTATGTAAAATAGGTGCATGCAAAGCATTAGCTCCCAGGAAAAAAGATTGATGAGCAACATCTTTTGGTGCAACACCTCATGGAACAACACATATCTCAACATCCTCTGAAACAACATCCTCTGGAGTAGCATCCTCTAGAGTAGCATCCTTTGGAGCAACATTATCTAGAGGAACGAATTATGGTGGATTGTATTCATGGGTGAGAAAAACCAATATGGCATTTACTTGAACCCGTATCCTTTATGCTAGTTTGTAGTCAACATCCCCTACATACTTTTTCAAAGCACATAACAAAAATATAATCTCTTTGTTGACAAAGTCTTCTTAATTGCACTGTATATTGCAACAAATGAGGACCTATGTACAAGAAAATGTAGAGGGAATAGTACCCCTACATATCCTTGTCCCCTCCACAAGTCATAATATTGACAAGCTTTTAGAAGGACATCATTCAAGAGAAAGGATTCTTTTACTACTTTTTTTGCAATAAATTCTACTAACCAAAAACTTTGTAATAGGTCAAGAAAATTGGAAATAAAAATAGAGACAATTTTGGAGGGAAAGAACAACCCGTTTTTCTTTGACTCTAAAATTTATTTTCCAATAACTCATTTCACACACTTCCTGAATTAGTGACAATGACCCATGAACATATGCTGGAACTCCTCCTCTTTAATGGCTTTTGTAAATGACATCTCCCATTCATTGACTAGAATATGGCTATGTAATTCCTCAACAAATACTCCATTTGAACTTTCTGACAAGCCTTGCACTTTCTTTGGATCACAAAAATTTCTTCATAGTTAGTAGAGAGTTCTTGCATGGTTCAAGATAAAATTATTATTTGATACATTACACAAATTCTCCCATGTTGGACTATCACCTCTCTCTCCATTCAATTATATACCATCAAGAACTTCATTTGTCAACAATTCAACTTCCCATGATTGCTTCACATGGAATTCAACCTTGTGGAGGGAAAAGGTTATCTTCTCAATATTATAAAAGTGATTCACAAATAAATATTTTTCAAGTTTTGATAACTATCATCAACAATGTTTGCATCGATCTTGGCGGAAACCCTAAAAAACTTTGCATTCCACTAAAAAATTCTGCAAAATTTGGTTGCTTTGATGATCTAGATGTGTCCTAGGGTTTAGGGTTTCACTCATTGTCATGGTTTAGGGTTTTTGTGTCTCTTAAACCCTTCCTAAAAATCCTAAGTTTAAATCCCTTTGCTAACATTCTAATTTTTTGTTGACTTCCTAACATCCGTTTCCTGGTCATTTAAGTCATATCTTATGCCATTAAGTTTATCTATTTATCAGCCCCTCAATCTTAACACTCTCGGTTGCTACCCATTGATTTATTAGAAATATTGCCTTTATGCTATGTGGGTTTATAATCTTGAAATAGTTTCCAAGGTCCTAGGTCTGAGCTTTAATAATTTTATCACCAACTGAAATTCTTAGCCTCAAGTCTTATGTCCCCACCTATCGTTTACCTAATCGGGCTCCTTTTTAAGAACTAATTTGTACATGTGCAGATATCCAGTTTTGTGAGGACTATTGGATTTGTGCAGTTAAATTTTGACTGCTCCTCATGCCCCTGTTTTATTTTATTTCCCATGAAAATATTTAGGTAGGCTGGTAGGTGAGTGCCACATGTCCAATGCAACGACAGGCCCCAATGCTTTCAAATTCAGTTGGCATCAGGGTCCAATGAGATTAATGATGGATATAAAGAAACATGGATACATCTAGTTTGTTCCTCATGCCCCCTCCTGATTTTAATATTCATTAAAATAATATCACAGGCTAGTGGGTGAAGGACATGTTTCCCCTTGCCAGTGGGACCCATTGATTTTCAAAGACAGTGTGTACTCTGTCCGATGAGATTGACGATCGATTCAAGGTGACATGGTTGAATCTAAACCCTTCCCCACTAGACCATGGGGGACCCACCTTTATCATATCTCAATGGGGAAACATGAGAGTGTGACATGGAGAGATCAAAGAGATTGAAAGAACATTATAAGGGGGGAAATATTAATTAAATATTTTGGCAAAGGGTCAAATACATTAAGGCCCACACTACTAAAGGGACTATAAGGCACGCATTTTGAAAGAAAATGAGATGTTATCATCTGAGCCATCCATTGTGTTTGAAGTTTACTCACACTACTAACGACTTGAGGTGTAAAGAGTGCACATATTGAAGACTCTAGATTGAATCTAAGCCCTTCCTTTCCTCCCTGTTGCTGAAAGTTGCACACAGGTTAAGACTAATGGAGGAGCGGGGAAGTCGACATGTGGATTTCCTTAGTGCTTAAGAAAATGGTGGAGTGTGTGGGTGACTAAGTGATGCAGAGGGTCAGGGACTTTGAAAGGAACACAAAGTTCTCAAGGTTTGCAAGACACAATCTCAACCACTCTTCCAGGCACTCTGATGGAGACAAACCTCAATAATGCACCAAATGACTTATTTGCCTTCCTTATGGACCCAAACCCTAGGAACACTCTTAAGAGACCCAAAAAAACTTGTTTTGAATGATTTCAAAGCCCAACCCTTTGACTTAGACACAAAACCAATTTTTCACCTTAACTAGGCTACTAGCCCAACTAGGCCTCTAGCGAAGGATTTTTGACTTTGCACTCAAAATTTCCAAAGGAACCTCCAAAATAATGATTGAACCAGATGTGGTTTGTGATGATACATAACATACTAGATTCTTGATGGCACTTGTTTTGGAGCACACCAATCAAAAATCTGTTGTTTCCTCAAATTTAGGCCTAATTAGCCCTCTTTTTCAAAGCAACCCATCTTTAAACTCAACCCCTGACCATGAAACTTTCAAAGTCCCTTAAAATGACTCAAAACCAAGGAATCCAAGTTTTTAGACCTCTATGACACCTCTAACATGCTCAAACACAAACCCCTCCTTAACTTGCCTCAAAAACTAGGGCTTTTGAAAACTAACCTTCCAATCACTTCCAGAACTTTCTCATTGACTCTACACCATTAGGAAAACATATTTAGTCAATCCCAACTCAAAAACATGCCCCTCATTAAGGCATATCTTCTGCTATACCCTAGCCTCCATCTTCAAGCACTTTTCACAGTCAAATCTTGGTGTACACCATAGTATTCATCTCCCTGCACATTATATTGTTAGTCCAGTATGGTACATGTTAAATATGATCCATTTCACAAGATACAGTCATAAAATCCCATGAAATGGATCATTTATCCATGAAAAACCCTCAAACTAGTGTAAATTTTGTGTTCTTTTTTAGGACAGTCAATATAAAATGCAAAGAAATTAATTATCACTGCTTTCAGAGCCTTCAATGGTGTTAAAATATGTAAACACAAACTCCTAAAGCATCCTACTAGACATAGATTCAATAGAGATCAAGTATTTAACAAAAGAACACCATAAAAGTGCCAAAAACTGTGTTTTTTCACTATTTCCAGAAAACAGTCCGTACAATGCTTGCTCCAAACGTCCAACCTCCGTACAAATGATTATTTTGGCTTTTTATATCCTTTCCCCAACTGATCCAACCGTTTGGGATTGATTAAGTTGCATAAAAGTGATTAAAACTCATAAAAGCTAGTTACCCGCCCAAATTGGAATTCAAATATTTGAATTTCCAAATTTACATTTTATTATTTCCCACTAACTAGAAACATTAAAAACCATTACATTATTATTGTTCAACCTTATTTGACACCATTAAAGCATTATAAACCTACCTAATCTCCTAGAACATGATTGTTCCCTTTATATTGCAATTTGGTCCTAGGATCCTTATTAGGACCCTTAGGACTTTTGACCTCTTTAATGTGTTCACCCATTCCAAAGGCCATTATAGGCTCCAAGATATCATAATTGATGCTTTGAGGTGATTGATAGGTCTTCAAGACCCCTGCATTCTCTGTCTCCTGAAGAGTTCCTTGAAGAGCTTGGGTGCTCCCACCACTAAGAGACTTTTCCACATAACTTATTTTTTAATTGGTCAACGATGATTGAGGCCTATAGTTAGCTTTTTCAAATGTCTTTGACTTAATCTGGATCGTCTGTTGGTCCATCTTATTGTGCAATCAATGACCAATATTCAAACTTGAGTTTGAGGGTGAATGGGCCATTTTGGCTCATGTGAGTGAACCATAATGGTGGACTAGATGCAAAGCTACCAAATTTGATAGTTTTAAAGCCATTAAAACTTTCCTTAAAGCAAAATTGTGGATTGTTAAAGCATTCTACACATTCAAGGAGTTTGTGCTACAGTTTTCAAACTTGTTCGATGATGAAATTAGGGTTTTCGAGTGTTGCAAAAATAGTAAGTTAAATTTCTATCCTACTTCTAAATTACTTAATAACTTGCTTCAATTGTGATCAATCCATTGTTCTATCAATAGGTTTTCTTGTTTAAGGAATTTATTTTAAGGTTTGACGTTTGTTTCCAAGCGGTTAGCTTTTCTAGTCTTGTTATTTTGTGTCAAACCCTTGCCTAAGTCATAAGTTTCTAGTTTTTTGAAAGGAACCCTTGTTTGCAAAAACCCTAGAATCATGGCCCCAAAAGTAAAAGTGTCTTCATCTAAGGAGCAAGCCTTTAGTTCAAAACCTCCTATCAGACCTATAGTCCATGACCTAACTGATCAGTTGAAACCCTCAACTTTTGAAAAACCCAAAGGTCAATTATTGTTCCAAGGGAAGAAAATTGTAGAAGGATGAATAGATAAGAAAATTACTATCAAGGATGCCACATTTCCCTACACTAGATGGGCATTTTTTAGCTGTTGGTTTGGAAACAAACTATGGCATTCTTGTGGGCAACCCATGAAGCTTAGATTTGGGAAAATTGATAGTCCCAAATGTCTACATGGATGTGGACTTACTAAAGGAACTGGCTAGAAACTATGATCCAATCACAAGGACTGTGATAATGTTTGATGGAATTGACATGGTCAAGGTCACAAGAGAAGAAATTGCTGAAATTTTCAAACTCGCAGAATGGAGTGAAAACATGGTTCCAATTGATGAAAAGAAAATAAGGGTAGAGTATGAAAAGGTTAGGCATACATTTAAAATTTCAACATTACAGAGTTATTTTGCATCGGTGGATGGTAGAAGGGTTATCTTGGGTCCCTTAGATAAGGAACCCTACCCTAACAACTACTTTGTCTCCTATTTCCAAAGAAATTTCTACTCTATATGCCAAATTATTGGTTATGACCCAGCTACACATATGACCATGGCATGGATGTACATGGAAACACACATCTAGCATCCCACATATTGCACATTATATGATTATGGAGGGTACTTAGTAGAAAGAATTCATGAGGGCTTGGTAAAGTTGAAGAAAGGTGAAGATGGGATTAGATTCTTTTGGTACTCATTATTCATGCACATGCTTTTGTATAGAGGAGCCCCATATTTTGGTCAAGATATGGCACTAGAATAGAAGAAAGGTAACTTGGAGCTTCTTGTCCAATGTTGGACCATGGTCCTTGACAAGGATGACAGAAAATTTGATTATGTCATGTTTGAGAACTTATTTTCCTCCAAGTTGAGGAGAGTGCTAATTATGAACATGCCAACGATTCCTACAACCTTGCATGATTTTTTGAGGCCTAAGGAAAGGAGGCCATATCTAGGTGTTGATCATAATTGGGGAGATGCTATCTTGTTGGGAGCCTTGCAACATGAGCATGAAGTATGGATGGTTTGTGTTGGTTGTTCCTATGTTGTCATTGATGTCAACATGGTGATAACTATATGAGAAGTCTACTTGGTTTACCAAAAGTTGTTCTATGCCAGTAATACTCTTTTGTGATGGATCAGTGTGCTGGTATTTGAGTCCATCATTCACCGCAAGATTTGATATGACTCTAATCTCTTAACTGTGTTTTCTTGACTTATTCAAAAACCTATATCCTAGATCTTGAGACATCTTTTGTTGTGAGTAGAAAGTTATCTTTGGAAGAGTTCAACTCTATATTCTACTATTGTTCCTTGCTTGGCATACTGTGTGGGAGACTTTTCATTTTATTAAGGTGAACATTCTCATGTTGTGTTTTGTTAATAGTCTCTATGTTGGTAGTATGATGGGAAACTAATGTGTTCTCATATTCAGAAGGTGTTTTCTTTGAGGATTATTTGTTGGTTTGGAGAATTGTGTTCTAGTCTATCCTAACTTAGCATATGCAATACTTTATGAATACTAGTTATGCTTTATGGATGATAGCCAACTTGGTATAATGCACTATGTGGATAAAATGTTTAAATCATATATGGTGTCGACAAAGGAAGTTTTTTTTATTTTGTTTTCATCTAATTAGGCCAACCTAATTGATGATTAAGATATACTTGTATATATATAATATTTTTTGAGGAATGGAATGAGGAGGACACACATGAGCAGTGAATGTGAAATGAGAAGTAATTTTGAGTGTGAAAATGATTAAGAGGTGTGTGAATATTTGAGCCTAAATACTTTATCAGTTGTGATCAATCTAGTATTATTGAGAAACTATTGTGTGAGGTAGTACTTCATATTCCGAGCTTTAGTGGAATTAAACCCTACACATTAAAGGTGTATCCTATCAGTTCAATCTTTTGGCAGTGAGCCGCTATCATTGTATCTTGGCAGTTAGCCATCTTTTGTACTCAAGAAGTGAGCCTTTTCAAGGATAGTGAGTCCTAGCAGTGAGCCCTGTAATATCTTGTATTTGGATATAATATATTGTGACTTAACCCTCACCATGGTTTTTCCCTTATTTGGGTTTTCTATGTAAAAATACTGGTGTTCATGTGTATGGTTGAATTGACTTGTTTTTATGTTCTCTCTTGTTGATTTCATGAAAAATGTGATAATGCTTAGATGGATGTTAATATTATTTTATGGAATACTGATTCACCCCCCCTCTCAGTATTCCAAATGTTCAATAATTAGTATTGGAGCTTGGTTCCTCAGAAGAATCCTAGCAACTTGAGGAAGGTCCCAGAATTCGAGTATAAGAAAATTTTTCCTCCAAAAGTAGTCTCTACTAAATATTTAGAAGAAATGGAAGATCTAGAGGACAAGTTGATGAAAGCGAATGAGTACATTGAAAATATACAAAGTAAAAGTGTTGAAGCATGTGATCTATTAGTTGAAGGAGAAGAAGTTATTTTTAGCCTGCTACAACAATTGGATGAGAAGAAAAGAACTAAATAATGTTAGAAAATTGAAATTCAAAGGAAGATGGATGAATGCATAAAGCTAGAAGAAGCAGAAATCTTGAGATTTTATCTAGAAAAGGAAATAAGTTTTGAAGACAAATTTAAGATAAGCTCGACGATGCTTGATGAATTGATTACCTCTCAAAGATCGGAAATGAATAAGAGTGGTTTTGGGTTTGAGGAAGGTCAGAGTTATAAAGCAAAGCAATCAACTACTAAGAAGACTCAGTACAAAAATGGGAAAATCAAGGATCTAAGAAGCAATTCCGAAGAAACCCCTATCAAGCAACATGATGCTAAAAGGTATTTATCTTTCAATGGTGTTTGTTATTCCTGCAAGAAATTTGGTCATAAGGAAAAGGACTGCAAAAGTAAAATGAATGATTCTTTATCATTCTTTGACAAGTGTTGTAAGAGTAAGAAGATTGGACATAAAGTTAGTTTGTTGAATAAAAGGGAAAATGGAAAGAATAATGTTGTTTGTTGTAAGTGAAGAAATACAAAACACCTTTGGTAATAACAGTAGAAGAAAGAAAAATATCTATCTGATGAAGAAGAATGATCAAATTAGTGATCTAAAATAAGAAAGAAAGGAAATGAAAAGGATTTGGAGAAAGGAATCACCAGTCTTATCCGTGCCAACCTCTGGTGTAGATACTCCTGTCAATTTCTAAGTAAAAGTAGTGGCTAAGGGGGAGAAATTATTAGAAAATATAATAAACCCCCTCATCGGTACTTGTGTCATATCATGACAAAAGTATATTTAATGTGGTAACATGATTAAGGTATTTTATCAGTCGCATGTGTGAAGGATGAAATCTATAGAATTTGCAAGAGTGGAGGCATACACAATTTTTGAGACAATCTACTTGCAAGTTGAAACATTTATTGAAAAATCATTCAGAATGGAAGGAATAAATTTAGATAATTCTAAAGTCTCGTGTATTTTTGGAGAAGTGTGCAAAGGAAGTTTAGAAAGAAATTTAGAGTTTTAGGGTTTGAAGAAGAAATCGAGTGGATTTGAAGTGAGCTCTAGAAGTAGGATATCTATACATTTCTTATTGGAATTTATAGAGGTATTCATGTTTGCACAATCTTTCATTTTTATTGCTATGGATAATTCAAAGGTTGCATGTAGTGTGGATAAAGTGCATTAGGTTGAAGAGATATTTGAGGAATGTGTTGGAAGAGTCTATTGGTGCATTCTCTTGCATCCGTTCGAGAGTATTTCCCATATAAGATATTCATGCATTTGTTTATAGTAAGGTAGAAGAGATATTGTCAGTTCAGTTGAGCATTCTTTGGGAAAGTGAATTGAAAGAGAACCACGATGCCTACAAAGTATTAGTTAAGAAAAGTTGGATTTTTGGAGGAAAGTTCCCTTGTTTGAATTTGAGAAGTATATTCGAATAGTATTGAGTAGAATTCATGATGAATCCTTGTGGATTGATGAGGCACATTTTATTATTAGAGAAGCTATTAGAGATGTAACTAGTTTGTGTTCCTCTGGACCAGTTCCTAAAGAAAATGATATGGATGAGAAAAAGATAATTGAGGTTACCTATGTGAATTTTGAAGGGAAAGAGATTGATTGTTGATCTGGTAATAAGGTATCCTACTATGGTCATTGGTCATAAAGTTTGTATCCACAACAATGACCTTATAGTCTCTACTGCTACTATACATACTACTGTTGATATGGTTGAAAGAGGTATGGATTATGACTTGTGTGAATTACTTCGTATAAATATTTTGAATAATTTAAAGGAAATCAAGAAGAGTAAGAAGAATACATTTTGGTATGACAATTTGGTTGTCTATTTTCTCTTTTACTTTTTGAGAGAGTTACCGGTAATAGGAAGGATAGAATGGTCATTTTTTGAGCCTATTGCTTGTCAAATCAGGAAATTCATGATAAATATTGGTAGTCTAGATGCACAAGAGACTACCCTTGCTGCATTCTTTGGAAAATTTCAGATGAGGATGAATAGAAGGTTCAGGATTCCAGTAAGTGTTGTTGAAAGGTACTCTGGAAGCATAAATTTTCTTGTTTCCAAATATTTTTGTCACATGGAATCAATTGAATCAAGGTTAGTTTGGATATCTGAATTCGATTATGAAGTTTCAAAGGTTGAAGTTGATAATTATGCTAAAATTATTTTGGAAACCCCTAAGAATCTCAATATAGAAGGCACCTCTGGTAGCATTACCAGAATAGGGAAGAAAAGGAAGAGTTTTGTTAAGAAATAAGTTGTAGAAGGAAGTGAGCTTGAACATGAGCATGAAAGAATAAATATTCAAAGAGCTTTGGAAGAATTGTAGAAGGTTATTCCTGATGCTAATTTTGATTCATCTATTTCTGTTGTGGATAATCTTCTAGGCATGATTGATTCTTTGTAGATCTACATCTTTGGACTTGAAGTGCCTGCTGGAATCAGGTATGATGAAGGAAATTTGGAAGAAATCAAGGAAAAATGTGTAAATGTACACAATCATGTGATAAAGGAATTGGAGAGTGTACAAGTTTGTGAATAAGAGGCACAAGAACTACTTTCCTTTTGCCTAGATTGGTCTGGCAGTACATTGGATATAAGAAATGAGATAAGGATGAGTGAATCCTAGATGAGCACTCAGGCAGATACATATAGGTTAACATAAGATAAAGATAATCAGAGGTGGTCCTACATTGTGCAACTTCAGGAAAATTCTTTTCTCTATAGGATCAAAGGAAAAATGTTATCAAGAAGTTTGTGGCACTCAGAGACATGATTAAACTCATACATACTTTTGTTTCTAGTGCTCTTGGTTGTATTGGTAAGTTATCAAAGATTAATTTGTCCCAATACTTTAGCAGATGGTGTAGATTCCTTAACTAAGCTTGAGCTATTTTACAATACTCTTTTAAGTGCAAACGGTTCATGGGAAGAAGGTAAAGCATCATGGAAGGCTATCTTGGAGAGTCTGAGAGGTTCTTTGGGTTAATTCAATTTTGTGTTCATTTTTTTTTTGTTACACTTTGATGCATATATACATATATACCAAACCCCTTCCTTTGTCATTGATGTCAAATGGGGAGAGATAAAGAGATAGAGAGATGGAGAGATAGATTGGAAAAGATAGAGAAATAGAGGAAAAACATTTTTGTGAAGAACAATTTTGATAGGGGGAGTATTCAGAACATTTAGTTGTAGTATACTTGATTTTTTTTTTGTCATGCATGTTGCCATCAATGACAAAGGGGGAGATTGTTGGGAGCCTTGCAACATGAGCATGAAGTATGGATGGTTTGTGTTGGTTGTTCCTATCTTTTCATTGATGTCAACATGGTGATAACTATATGGGAAGTCTAATTGGTTTATCGAAAGTTGTTCTCTATCGGTAATACTATTTTGTAATGGATTAGTGTGTTGGTATTTGAGTTTGAAATTCATTGTGGGATCTGATATGACTCTAATCTCTTAACCATGTTTTCTTGACTCATTTAGACAACTATATCCCGGATCTTGAGACATCTTTTGTTGTGAGTAGAAAGTTATCTATGATAGAGTTCAACTCTGTATTTTACTATTGTTCCTTGCTTGGCATACTATGTGGGAGACTCCACATTTTATTAAGGTGAACATTCATATGCTGTAGTTTTGTTGATAGTCTCTATGTTGGTAGTATGATGAGAAATTAATGTGTTCTCATATCTGGAAGGTGTTTGCTTTGAGGATTATTTGTTGGTTTGGAGAATTGTGTTATAGTCTTGGCCGACTTAGCATATGCAATACTTTATGAAGACTAGTTATGCTTCATGGATGATAGCCAACTTGGTATAATGCACTACGTGGATAAATTTTTTATAATCATATATGGTGTCGACAAAGGAAGTTTTGTTTATTTTTTTTCATCTAATTAGGCCAACCAAATTGATGATTAATATATACTTGTGTTTATATAAGATGTTTTGAGCAATGGAATGAGGAGGGAACACATGAGCAGTGAATGTGAAATGAGAAGTAAGTGTGAGTACGAAAAGGATTAAGAGGTGTGTAAAGATCTAATCCTAAATTATTTATTAGTTGTGATCAGTGTAGTTGTTTTGAGCGACTGTTGTGTGAGGTAGTACTTCATATTCTGATCTTCAATGGAATTGAACCTTGCACATTGAAGGTGTATCCTAGCAGTTCAATCTTTTGGCAGTGAGGCACTATCGTTGTATCTTGGCGGTTAGCCATCTTTTGTACTAAGGTAGTGAGCCTTTTCAAGGATAGTGAGTCCTAATAGTGATCCCTGTAATATTTTGTATCTGGATGTAATATATTTTGAGTTAACCCTCACTATGGTTTTTCCCTTTTTGGGTTTTCCACATAAAAATCCTAGTGTTAATGTGTATGGTTGCATTGACTTGTTTCTATGTTCTCTCTTGTTGATTTCATTATAATTGTGATAATACTTAGATGGATGTTAACATGGTCTTATGGAATACTGATTCACCCCCCCTCTCATTATTTCGGATGTTCAACATATCCCTTACCCCACTTATAAATTTTTGAGAGTTTATGGCACAATTGTTTCACTCCACATGTTTCCTAAGGATGTGATAGGGAGAATTGGATTTCTAGAGGTGATATGGCAACTTGGGAATGTAGAGAATAATCACTTGAAGGATTAGGAAAAGGGAACATTTTTCTCTTCATACACTTGATTTTCTAATTTTTTAATGATCTTGAAAGGAGGATGGGACAAGATTAATGACATAATCAATCCTCTAGGAATGGGAAGAGAACCAACAAGAAACCATGATCTTGAGGGATTCATGGCATGGTTGAAAATGGGAAATAGAAGCTCAAAATTTATTCATACTTTCTATTTCCCAGAAAATGTGATTAGAAACATTTTTTATTTTAAAAAATATGATGACATAAAATCAAAGTGGATTTATTTCAATAAATTGGAAAAGGAGATAAGGGAAAAGGACCCTCAATTCTTAGATCTTGCTGAAATCCCAAATGAGATGCAAAGAATAGAATATTTTTTCCAAAAATTTGAAATAGTAGTAGGGCATTTAAAAGGTGAAAGGTTGATTCAAGAAAAGGGGAAGGCCATTGTAGTAGAAGAACAAGATGAGGGGGAAACCCATGTGATGGAAGAAAGGCCAGCTTACCAGCCCCCTAAGGAAAAGAAAGTCATCATTTTTAGAAGAAAGAAGAATAAGGTGAAAGGAAAGAAACAACTATTGCCTCTTCCAAACAAGAGGAGCAAAGGATCCCTTTTCCAATACCATAGATGCCACCACCATCTCCTCCCAATTCATCTGGACCTAAATTTATTGATATTGACTCTCCACCAAGACAAGAATCACCACCAAAGGGTTCAATTAGCTAGCTTGGTGGAATATGAAGAAGATTTTGAGGATGAAATATTGGTAAAAAAAAGAGGAAATGCAACAAGGAACTCCTTCTCCACCTAGAGAGATAGTGCCACAACAACTCAGTCTAAGATTGAGTAGGTCGACCTCATTGGCATAAATAGCCAAAATGACCTTAGGGAGGAGGCATGCGCAAAGTTTCTAGATGATGACACTTTTGTGAAGTCAAAGGATTTAATGAAATTTGTTTGGAGAGCTAAGAGGTAGGGAAAAATTTAGTGGCCAATCTTCGCCAATTGGCGAATAATTGAAATCAAGACTTCTAGAAATGGCTAATAGTACAAGCTAAAAAGGATGTTGAATTGCTAGATTTTTACAAAAAAATAATTTTGTCTTAATTAATTCGCCTCCTGTAAACGATGTGTCATTGGAACCGATTCGCAGTAGTTTATACTATAGTTACAAATATTAATTAAATTCTCCAGTAATATTATATTACTACCATTAATTTTGGGGAAATATCGCCACAATAACAAATTAGCATTTAATTTTAGGGATACTTTAGCCTTGAATAGGGATTTTATTTATTGTCATCGAATCATCGATTATCTTTTTAATCAAGTGGGTACAAGCTTTTTAAAAGGTACATCTTTATTAGGTCGCAGAATCAACCTACAACCATTCGATTAAAAAGCTAATCAATGGTCTTCATTGTTGGCCTATCACCCAAAAATTGAACATTGTAACCTATGTTGCGAGGTTTTGGAAGTTTGAAACTGGGTGATAGTGTGTTGGTTGAGGGATAGCTGACTTCTCTAACCTTGGAACCTTGTCATGGTGTTCAAAAGTTTCTTAACTTCTTGACTGGTTGATCTTCTTTGTTGTCATAGCGTCTTGGGGTTTCCTAACCTCTAACTGGAGGTTGTGAAGTTTGTGGTTTCTCTGACTGGGTGACAAGCCGATGGATGGTGGGACTAGTCTGCATGGATGGTGATGACCGTGTACGACAGTGACTTGAATGTCGACTTGGAGGTTGGGAGTTAAATATTTAAGTATTTTTTCGGAGACTTGTTGCGAATATCATAGATTCCCATCTTGATTCTCCAGAATTGCACAAGTGGTGTAATTGTGTCTTGGTGGAGACCAAAAGGAATGGTCGATAGTTTGGTGTGATAGTCAAAGGTGATGGATGAGTGATGTGTCAACACGTGGCACAATTTCATTTGTTGATTTTACATCACTATTGTAAATAAAAAATCATTAGAAAATTTTAAAAGGAGAGATTCACCATTGTAATTAATATTTTTAGTGATTATTCGCTAGGATTTTCCACCATGATTATTATTTTTACCAATTATTCATTAAGATTCGCCAAGAATTTACAATTTTTTCAATAATGTGCATAGATTTTCTAGGAATTTTTTTTTTTTTTGAATAAAAGGAAAGATTTGCTAGGATTTTACACCTTTGCTGAGGGGAGGTTTCTTAAAGTTATCCCTGCTAAGAAGGATGAATTTGCTAATAAAATTGTAGAGAAGAGAAACTTGCATCCTAAATTGATAGATGCAGTTATCCAAACTCAAGTGATAAAAGAGATGAGAGAACAATTCAGCCAAGAAATAACTACTAAGGAGGGAAGAGAATTGGTGAGAAAAAGTGGAATTATTTTATTGCCAGAGTGGGACTTATCCTCAACCATTTCGTTTGATACGGTTAAAAGATATGACAGATCTCTCTATAATTCTGAGGAAGAAGCCACCATAGCACTGTAAGGATTTGCATTTAGTGAGTAGTGGGATACATTGGCCATCTAGGCCCTGAACCCTAACACTGAAAAGCTAGACATTGCAGAGCTTGCTACAGATTATAGGGGAGGCTTAATAATCAAGAGAATATCTGACATATCTACTATTAAAGCAGCTACAATGCCAATTAATGTTGCATAATTCACAAGGGAAACTATTGAATCAGTTACAGCTAAGGATTAGTTTAGAAAGAATTACAATGATTTATTGGTTGATTATGTAAAGAATCAACAACAAACAACACAACTACAAATTGAATTGGCATTGTTGAAAGAGAAAACACAAAATTTGCAATTAGGGGAATTAATGAAAATATATGCTACTTCTCCCACTTCCTCACAAGGGACAATGTTCACTACCCCTACACCTCCTACAAGTTCTTCATGGGAAATGATGCCCTACAATATGGGAAATGTACCTATTTTAGTGGAGGGGCCAAGTTCCTCAAGTGCACCATAGACATAAGAGATCAATATAGAGGAACTGATTGAAAAGATGAAAGAGTATGAAGAAAAGATCAACCAACATGATAAGGAGATCCTTGACAGTAACCTAAAAATTGTAACTATAGTTTTGGAAAATATGAACTAAGGGGTTGATAGAAGACTAATTAGCATTCATGCTAATTACTCCTCAATGGTAAATGCAATAAATAATTTTGATATTGACAAGTAGCCATTCCACTTATGGAGACATGGATCCCTAGGCTGCAAGAGTTAAGGTTAATGGCTATTGGGTTAAAACACAATGTAAATAAACTTGAGAATATCTAGCCAATCCTTAAAACTGTGAATGGAATATAGGAATTCCAAGGCAAGATCGAGCCATTGGAGATTAAGATAAGGGGATTGGTGAAGAAATTTCATGAAATACATCATGGCCTTTTGCATGACATATTAAACAATGACGATAATATTAAATCCCTACAGGAATGGAAAAAGGAAGAAAATGAGGTGATCTCCAACCAAGCAACAAATATTTTTAAATAAAATGATATGAGCATGTTAAAAAAGAATATGGATATGCTTGCCCAGGTTGGAATTTCTTTAGAAGAGTTTGATAAGGAGGCTGATCAAGTTGTCACATATAGGAAAAAGGTTGATAATATCATCACATTTGACTGGCCTATAGAGGAATATTTCCAAGCCTAGAAGGATAAATATTTGGATGTTCTAGAGGATTGAGTTGGAAGTGTGGAATGGTGAATACAATTTTGGTTTTAAGTCTGCAAACATGATGAATAACGAATGGGAGAAACACAATGCATAGCCTGGAACCAATACAAATTAGGATTTTGATAAATTATGGATAAAATATTGTTTTCTCCCCAATTTGAAATTGATGACAAGGTTGTAGATGTGGATGGTAGTTTTGTCTCTTCTTCCTTTCTACATTTTATGCTTTTCTTTCATCTTTGCTTGGAATATGTGAACACATTTTTGGAGCATGTGGATAGATGGATACACCAACTCAAATATTCCTTTTGGAAGGTGGTACATGATCTCCATTGACAAATGAAAATAGTTTTTGTCTCATTTAATATTTCCTTCCATATGAAAGTACAAATATAATTGCAAGGGGAATATATTTTGTATCAGTCCAATAGGAAAGGGACATGTGTACTTTCTGGCCTAAAGTTTGTTTGCTCCTTCATTTCTATAAGAAGGAATTCAAGGAAAAAAGTATGGGTTCGTTGCTTGTTAATTGATCATAGACAATTTTGTAAAGGAATAAAGAGAGAATTTTAGAGTTTTGTCTTAGGTTTTGAGTCTGTCAATATGCATATGTAATTTTGATAACAATACTAGCAATTGAATACAGAATGGTACAAATTCAAGACCATTTCTCTCCTATGTACTTGTTTCATGGATTATGAATAATATGATCAAGGATTATCTTATTTGTCTTCATTGATTTCTAGTGGGTGTATAGTTTTTTTCTGCTTTTAATTCAAAAAATCAATGAAAATTCTTGAATGAAGCTATAGGTTCATGTAAATTAAGTACTAGGATCATAATAAGAAGTTATGGTTGAGAATACAATGAATGTGATGCTGTAATGTAGTAATATCAAAGCTTAATGATGTTATGTTCTAAACTATTATCAAATTGTAAAGGTTTTGAGATTGACCCTGTTCCGAGGTTAAGGTACTGATCTAAGTGAGTGTTCATAATACATTTTGTTGATCAATTCAGTAGCAAATCAATTTTATAAAAAAAAATTCAAGTGGATTACAATTGTTGTTATTTTATGTTAAGTTTCTCCATTCTCATGCTTTGAATGTTGAGTGTTGTTAAGAAGTAGCCAACTTATTTGATACATTCCATTTATTGAGCTATTACATGAGAATTTATCTATTATTTGCAATGTACTTGGTAATTTGGTGTAAAGGTCTTTAAGTGCATTATGGGGTCACCCTCCCAGGTCTTTCAAAGCCCAAAGTGCAAGAGGAAAGCTTTGTTGCTTTCACTCATTCATTGGCAAATCCCTTCAGGTTGCTAAGAATTAGAAATGACAGAGTCCATAGGCTTCCTTAAAGATCAACTTGGTTCTTGAAAAACAACCAATAGATCTTTCCCTCAAAATTTAGAATGTCAAAATTCACTTGTACTTTGAAAGGAGTGTGACCATCGAGTGGTATTTTTTCCATGTTTGGTTGTCGGTTAACCAAATTTTATTGAAGTAATCGATGGAATTGACCCATGATATCCTCTCAAATTTTTTCTATGCAACTTCAACCATTTCCTTGAAATAATTTAATGCATCACCTTGTTCATTCACCATTTTTTTATCATGTGTGTCTCAAAGGGAGATATTTTTATGGATTTTTGGTCTCCAATCCCAACCTTCAATAGCCTAACCTTATGCAATCCAACATATAGGAGCATACCTACTTTGATATCGATGATCTGAATTTAGATGAGAATTCAAGTAACAATACTCAATGTGATAAACTTGCATTATTGTGAGAAAATGAATGGAAAAAATAGAAATCTTATGCAAGATGTTTGCCTCCAATATTCACCTTTTATTCAAACCAAAATGATATATACAATTACCAAGGATATAAAGATTCACCAAATCATTTTAAATTTGAAATGAGAAGTTGGTTGTGAGAAAATAACTAACAAAACAATTTATTTCAAAAAAATATATGAATTTTGGTACAACAACTTGGTGGGTTCATAACTTGCATGCTATTGGTTGGAATCTGGACTTCTTTACACTAATGGAAAGATCTCTAAGATCTCTAATTTCATTCCCTTAAAATAAATCCTACAACTATTCCATTTAAGGGATCAACAATGGTTTTGAGGTTGAACTCCATTTTAAAGACCTTCAAAAATGTGACTAGTAAAACATAGGAAATATCAAAAAATTGATTTTTTTGGTATTTTCTATCTCTTATTGTACCAACATGTCCAAAGAGCTTCATATTAATGAATTTCTTGAAATTATTTTATTTTTCTTGCATGGTTTAGTGGGTCTTTATTCTTCCAATCACATCCCATTTTAAACATCATGCCTATTTCTCCCACTTATGTTCCTAGTTACATGGAAGTTTCCCATAGTGTTTAGTTCCTTTCACAATAAAAAGTGTAATTGTATTGAATTTTTCACTTAGTGTAGTGCACCTTCCCATTGACCTTTCTTGCACCTAGCAATCAATCACTATGCTTTAATATATCTTCAAATAATTTAACTACCATAAGTCTCTTCATCTTCTTGACCTTTACCTAATGGGATTTGAATGAGTTTGGGGGTCACTTCTTGAAGGAATTCCATCATGAAACATGAGATCTCCTGTTTCATTTACACATTATAGATTCAAATTGTACACCTTAAGCTAGTGAATCTATAGGCACATTGTTGCTATAAATTTATTTTATGAAGGTGGCCACAACCTGAGTTGAATTGTTTCCAAATTAATCTAGTTGTAGTAAAAGGTATTTCAAATAATAGTTATTTTCATCTCACTCCCAAAGAATAAAAAATTCAAAGAACTTATTTGAGCATCCTTAACCTAGGTTTGTCCATATTCTAGGTGCTTTTACTCTCTCTTCACATGCTTATCCATTTCCAACAATACCTATTGAAATGGTGACAATTTTGGATTATAATTTTTTATTTAGGGTTGTATCATTATTTAAAATTGATTGTTTCTATTATTTTAGGGCCCTAAATTTGAGAATTATTATTGAAGCCAAATACTCCAATAAACCATAAAACCTAACTCACCTTAATTCCACAATATCTTCGAAGTATAGCCCTAGCTAACACTTAGTTAAGGTGAAAATGATGTGAAGGATGTTAGAAATTCCTTGTGAAGATTTATTTTTATCAGATGAATTAAAGATGCTTGTATTCAAGCTCACAGCTAGAACCAAAAGGTAAGACAAATTTATAAGAGAGAACCTTGAACCAATGGGTGAAGGTCAAGACATTGCTCAATGTACATTGATAACATTTGAAGTTAACATAAAATAAATGATGCTAGAATGAGATAGAAGGATAGAAAGATAAAGTGGTTACATGTTTCCACCATGGGATATGTCCTCAACCATTGATTTCACAACTCTTAGAAGGAGAAAGGAAGAGGAAGTGTAGAGAAAGATAATAAATTTTCTTCTAGGTTTGAATTCAATGTAGATATGAGACAATGACCATGTGGGCCATTTTCTTAAGAATAATAAGCCATATATTTACAATTATCCATAGGGACAAGCTTGGTATCTCATATTAAAATGGTAATGGAAGTATCAATCAATGAAGCAACTTTATGAGTAATCCATACAAACTAATTCAATAAACCAACAACTAAGAGATTACAAGATAAATATAATTAATTTCTTTAGAATGAAAGGTTGAATAAGGCCTATAATGAAGAAATATAAAAAGTGGAAAAGTTCCTAGAACAACCCCAAGAAGAAAAATCTAGAACCACTTTTCATTATTTTCTTTATACTATTTTTCTAACATTCCTCCTTAGTCATTGAGGGTTCCCCTATTTCCCATGTGATCTCCATATCTTTTTCTTACATTGTCTAACATTTTTTCCTTCTTCCTTTGATATTCTAGTTGATACTTTGTCACCACATGGTGCATTCAAATAATAAAATTCTTCACTCTCGTTCCTAAAAAATATTCCAATATTAACAAACTATATGTTTTTAGGAAAACATTTAATTATGTGTGCTGCTACCACAAAACCCACAAACTAATTTATTCTCTTCTCTAATCCTACCCACATTGGCATAATGTCCTAGTTTTCCATGATGGTAAAATGACTATAACTAGATTCTTCATCTTCCTCAACTAAACTTATTATTATTTTTAATTCTTCCACCACCATGTTGAACTTGAGGTATTTCTTGATTAATATTACAAACATTCCTTTAAATTTACCTCCATTTTGGTGCTTATTGTAGTCATGATACATTTTACACAAAGATACTTTTCTTAGTCCTTGCACCATTTCCATTCCTCCATCATCTCTAATCCTCTTTTTATAACACGGATCATAATCATCTTCTTCCAAAGACATTGGGAAATCACAAATCTTATGCTTGTCCCACTTATTGGTGATTTGAGTTTTAAGTCTCAAATCCCTAAAGTTGAATCTCATCCCAAATATCAAATTTAGAGAAAATACCACACACATATAATTAGGTTTTGGAAATTGAGGACCAATTTTTGATCTTAGTAGGATCTCCTTCACTTATAGGTATACTAAACCAAGGAGGTCTTCCATAAGACACTGCAATAGATATCACCACAAAACTAAATACTTACCTTGAGAAAAACGATACCCATTACATTGTGCACCACTATTTTAGTTGTCACTTCACACATATATGATAGTTTTAGGAACTCAAAGATTAGAAATTGACTATGTAGATGGATTGCTACCTGGGTTGTTTGAAATGTACCAAATGATGGCCACTTTACACATCCAAACATACCAATGAATAGAATTTACTTCCAACACAGTTAGATAATATTTGTAATTGATTATTTTTAGGTGTGTTGTAGAATAATGGGAAGGAAAAATAACATAGTGGTGTCTTTTTTTAGTTGGGAAATAGATTCACTAAATTTATATAGAAATGTGCAACAACTATAACCAATAGTGACACTTTAATGAAGATGTTACACATTACTATACTCTTCAAAATGCATATGTGAAATAAGTTCTAGACATATATGTAGAAAATAATTGATATTTCCATAGTTTATTATATAAGTAAACTTAGTGATTCATAATAATACCCATACATTTATTTAATTGTCCTAAAGAGATACCTCACAAAATCTTTATGCGGATTTTCTAGTCTTCTAGCTAGCTAACTAATTAGAAACACATCTAGAAGTGCATATCATACACATGGAGAAACTTAATAAAGGTTGATTATTCCTTTAATCATTCAATTTCCAAATATTAGAAATTTTATTACAAATTTTGGATGAACCCATATTTTTTACAATGTCAAAATTGTGTGCCCAGAGTTGAAAATACGAAACCCCAAGCCCTCCTACAAATTTCTCCTTTTTGTTTCCTCTACAACTACTCCACCTCAAATTTTAAACCTCCTCTTAACATGAAGTAATCTAGTCCTTATTACCCAAGAGAGGGGTGTGAAAAAATATATTAAAACTAAAAATCTATTGATTGGTATGTTACAAAGGATGCTCATACTTCTTGGGCATTTCTTCTTGTTGAGACATTCCAAAAACACAACTTAAAAAAGCAATGACCCTACCCCATTCTTTCTTTTATAATAATTTTAAGATACCCTTGAGTATCATAGAAATGGGGTAGATGATAAATCATGTAATGCAAAGAATAACTGACAAAAAAAATAATAATAATTAAATATCCTTGCCAAAAGATGTGTACTTAGATTGGATAATGCATATTGTAGGAAGGATGCATACATTAAGGTGTGAAAATTTGGATAAAGGTGGCTAAATTTGGTTAGGAAATTGATTGGTAGGAAGTACGATAGCTTATAAATAGTCTTTTTCTTGTTATTTTTATAAAATCTCAAAATTTCTAGGTAATGCATAGTTTTTTCTTGCTTGCTTGTGTCATATCCAGGAAATGGAATTTTATAATGGATATGGTGGATGGTGTTGCATATGTTTTTGGATATCAAAGTGAATGTTTGTTGGTTTATTGATGGAAGATGATGATGATAATGATAATGTTAAAAATTTTAATGCAATTTTGATGGTGATGAATGATGAAGGGATATGAATGTTTAGAGATATCAAAGACTTCTTTGAGATCTTGTCACTAGCCAAGCTAAAGTTGATTGATTTGATTGATTGATTGATGATATTGATAATATTGTTGATGATAAAAATATAGTTATTGTGTTGTTAATAATAAGAACAACACAATTATTGGGAAGGATACATCCCAATAATGATTGTGTTGATAAAATTGATTTGTATTGGATGCTTTACATGATTTGATTTTCTTTGGGATCAATTTTGAATTTATGTGTTCACTTTAACTTTTGGATTTATTAGCTTCAAAACTTAACTTTTATCTTTTTATTTTTAATTATTTTTCTTTTGTTGGTCTCAGTTAGTGGATTGAAGGATTTGGGAATGATTGTATATGATGTGGATGAGAGAAGTATTGAGAACACCTTATTGTAAGGAAAATTCATGACCCCTATTTTGATGCTTGTATTAGATGAAGTTCTCGTAGTATCATGAATGTACTTATAACATCATTAGATTTCTTGATTAATGAATAACCAAGACCTTGATATTTAGGATTGTCAAAAAATTGTACTAGCTCCAAAATACCTTGTTCATGTAGGCCTAATCCTTTTCCTTGATACTACATTTGTTGAAAATTTTTGTTTGTAATATGATATGTGTTTTGTTGGAAACAATATGCTAACTCTTCTTTGTGTTGTTGGGAATCATCAATGGTGATTTCATTATCATCAATAATAAACATTGCTTCAACAAAATTGAGTGATCCAACTTTATAGAATACTAGTGCTTTCTTTGTATTCATACTTGTTTCTTCCTCATTACGTGGGATGTTGATCAGATCAGTAGTAGCTTTTTTATCAATATCTTTGACATGAGTTTGAAAACTAAGGAACTTAGTTTATTTCTCAAAATATAGTATTTCCTTAAATTCAACATAAAAACCCTCTTCATTATCATTTTTTGGAATAACATCATGGAGTCTCATCAACTCAGCTATAGCTTCATCATTTTTAAATGTGTATAGAGAGAAAGACTCTTGTTTTGGATGAACAAGGAGGAGATCATCAATGTGTCCAATGGAGGAAAGTATCTTATATGTGGAAATGGAGGTTATTGGAATATTTATGGGGTCAAATTTAGTTTTGGAATCATAGGTGAAATGGAAATGGATGATGGGATCATCATGAAAGTATAAAGAGAGGGGGTGTTGATCAATGATAGGATGAGATTGGAGGATTTTGGTAACTTGATCTTGATTCATTTTAGGGATTTATTTTTTATTCTTTGGATTGTGTTCTTAACAAAAATCTAATTTTAATAATGGGGTATGAATAAGGGACTCTTGGATGGCCTCAATATGATGGCATGACAATAATGGATTTTGAATAGGAATCTCTAGAGTGAGAATGATGGTGTTTGATCTAGGATTTATTGATCATAGGTAGGATTTTTATTAGGGAGTATATTAGGATTTCATTATTATTTATCATATATAGGTTTTGAACAAAATCCTAAAAGATGTCATTATATTGGATGGATTTTTTTGATGGGGATGGTGTAGAGTGATGTTTCAAAGGTTTCAGGGATGAAGATTGGAAGAAGAGAAGAAGACTTCTTGTGGGAAATATTATTCAAGATGACCTATTATGGAGTCAAATCAGGAAAATATGTTATGGCCATGACTAATGCAATTATTTTTGGGTGTTCCATTTCCAAAAATAGCTAGATGGTTTTGATCATGCTTGGGAAAAATATCTTGATATATGCTTAATTTCTCATTATGTGAGATATGGATATTATTGATGTGATTATTTTTACATGAATTGTTAGGATAATTTTTCAATATTGATGTCACCTTGTCCATTTAAATATTGAATGAATTTTTTTCAATTTTATACAATCAGTGGTCTTATATACTTTTACTCTATGATACTCACATAAGTTAGTATCTTTCCACCATATAGGATTGATCTAAGGATTATATTTTTTTATTTTTAGAAGAATTATTAACTTGATTGGACCAAATTTCAAAGTGCTAACTCAATAGGTTATCCCAAAGGAGAATATTTTTTTCTGTGGTATTATTTTGTCTAGGTGATCCCATTTGTGAGTTGGTTTGAATAGTTGATGATGTTTAAGCATTAGATGATTCTTGTATACTTAATGTAGGTTGAGAATTTGGGCCATTTTGGCATCAACCACACTATAATTTACTATATATATATTTTACTTTTAGACTAGAAATGAGATATGTCATTGGATGAACTTGCATTGTCTTTTTTTTAATTTTTTATAGTTTTACATGTCCTTTAGTTATGAGCTCTTTCTTGATGGTAAGTCCTTTCTTTGTGATCTCATCGAAAATGTTAAAACTTTGAAATTGTAAGTGGAATCCCATCTCTTGATTTAAATTTTGTATGAATATCTAGACAAGTTGTTTCTCTAGTACAAGACATGGTCATTTCCTCACTAAGTTCTTTCATTGTTGCAGGAAGGAAGTCAAATATTTTCCATTATTTTTCTTAAAATTACATATTTTTCATGGAGATTTTGTGTTTGATGTTATATGAGAAGTGTGTAATGAACTTATCTTCTAGTTCATGGAACATTGTAATGCCATGTTAGATATGAGAAAACCATTCAGTGGCTTGTATCCCTAAGATTCATATGAAGAGATGCATAAGATATGTATCATTATAAGAAACATCTAAGAAAGCTATATAAGATTATCCGATGTGTTCTCGAGGATGCCCCTTCCCTTATATTTGTCAAATTTTGGCATTTCAAAGTTATGAGGGAAGGGCAGAATTGGTATTGTTCTATCAAAGGGATAAGGACACATGTCCTCCAATGTGTAGCTTTTATTTGATGTCCTATTTGAATGTTTTAGATTTGTTATTGCAAGTCTTAAATTTATTGAGCCAAATCATTTGGATGTGTGAAAGTGGGTATGTTGATGGGATTATAAGCAGATATGTGATGAGTAGATGATTGAACTTAGAGAATTTTAATTTGTGGGTTGTTTTGTGGAATGTATGTATTTTTTTATAGTATATACATGTTAATTTATGGGAGGTAAGTGTTTTTGGATATTTTTTGTGTAGATCAGGGGTTTCATTATACGATTCTTTTTTGAGTTTCTATGATGTTTTAAGGTTAATTTTATGGAAAGATGTTTCAATTAGGTGGGATTATGTTTTTATTTTGAGAAATGGCACCTTGATTTGATGTGGCAATGGTTTGATGTTGTGATATGGGGTTGTAATTTGGAAAAATGATGTTTTTTTTCTTTTCCTGAAATGATATTTTGATTTTGTGGTATGAATGTGTGGTTTTGAGGGATGGTGTTTTAATTTTGAGGAATGTAGGTACTTTTGTATATGTTTGATGTAGGTTCTTATGAGATGTAAGATGTGTGTGAATATTTTTGTGGATTTTTAATTGGAATGGAAGTGATAGTGTTGTTGTGTAAGTATTTTGTTGGTATAATGGATTAGTGATTTCAAAGACCAGTATGGTGGAATTTGAGTGCTTATGAGGGATAAAAATACTTGGGTTGAGTTTTTTTGGTATTATAGATTCAAATATTGTAGAATGGTGGTGAAAAATTGTGATGATATATTATTGGAAGATTGTGTGAAAGGGTTGGTCTATTGTGGTATAGAAGTATTGTTAGGTGGTTGCATGGAGGGATTAGTTTATTGTAAAATGTTGTTTGAGCTTATTTCCCCCAAGGTTTGTGATGAGGTGGTTTTGATGACATCTTGAATGAGGGTGGTATCAAATGTGGAAGGTAATTTTTTTCTTTATTGTGATAGAA
Organism: Sequoia sempervirens; assembly: GCA_007258455.2. Taxonomy (NCBI): domain Eukaryota; kingdom Viridiplantae; phylum Streptophyta; class Pinopsida; order Cupressales; family Cupressaceae; genus Sequoia; species Sequoia sempervirens. The sequence continues at coordinate 1,013,528,465 of VDFB02271358.1, read as the reverse complement.
ATAGGAAATATTGATCATGCTTTGTTGTAGAAGGGAGTCTACAAGTTTCATGGCATTAGCATACTGTTGTTCTTCTATCAACTCTTTGAGTGTTATGTCTCTAACTTTCCCAATGATAATAGGTCTAGTATTAGAACTAGGTGGTGGTGGGGTTTAAAACCTACTTTACATGAATAACCATGAGGGTACTCTACATGGGTCTTGGGTATGATTCATGTTTGTAGTGATAACATTAGGGTCTTGATGAGATTTCATCCCTTTCTTAAGTTGTGACCTATTTCAATTTATATACATGATCTTTTCAGACCTTTTAACTTGAAGGGGTTTAATACTTTGGATAGTGAGATAAAAAGGTCAAAATTACATCTAGATGTTAGTTAATGATTATTACAATTTGATTTCTATGTTGAACTTGAACTAGACTAATGAATTCAAGTCAAAGAATAGGAGGTGGAATACCCACTTATAAGTAGCCAAGATCCTAAGATAATATATCCCATCGATAGGATAACTTGACCCTCTACATCAAGAAGGAAAGTTTCGAAGAAAAAGGAAAAATTATAGATAAAGGGGGTGTAATATCTAAATGAATCATGAATCAAATTTTGTAGATAAATGATAGATTTTTTATTATAGATGGATGATATATTTTTTCCAAGTCTTTAAATCAATTCTAAGCCCTATGGATATGATGGTGAGATGGGACGTGTGTAGGATAATGGATGAAAATTGAATATGGTATGTCAATACATCTTAGGTCTACCTGTGTACAAGTTTGGGTGTGAGTTTCAAGATCTTAAGACAACAGTCAAGAGAGTGATAGTTTGTATCAATTGCATCAAAGTACAAATAAATTGTAGTGTAGGATGAATCAAATGTATTAGCCATAACCTCATTTGTGATTCTCTGTGTAAAATTTTATAGGTTAAGTTTCCAATATACAAATCAATTGCATAAGATCAATTATGATATTTCATGAATGACCGATTACAATGTTATAGGAAAAACTAAGTTTTTGAATTTCTATGTAAAATAAATTATGCCAAAGGATAATCAATTGTAATTTTTTGGGGATTAGTTTTGGTGTTTTATGATTTTTTTTAAATGGTGGTTTTTTAATGTTTTGAGGATAAATTAGAAAGAAGATAGAAACAACAATAAGAAACAATGGTTTTTGATATTCCAAGTAATAAGGCCAAATGGTTTCATTGGTTTTGCATGATAAAGCCGCACTAAACATGGTAAAAGCCTATATTATTCAATAAATGAGTGTCACACTAGATGTGGGCTTAAGCGATCAAATATCAAAGGATTGCAAATGCATGTTCCACTCTAAAAATAGAATAAATAGGATTCCAGTGGCACAAGGGCTCACATTTACCCTTCACTTGAAGGTTTTTTACACATTGAAATAAATCCTATCTCTCCTCAAGATGGCACATGGGTAATTTTAGGCATGATACTGTACCTTGTACCACACTAGATTAATTAATTATGGTATTAAGTCTCTAAAAAAAGGGGTTTTAGCATTGTCTATGAATAGTGAGCCCATTTGATAATTCTTAAGATTGGGGAGGATCTCCTCATTTTTCCCCACCAAACAAGTCTTGATGAACCAAGGTTCTTGTGGTTTGGCTTGAATGACACTAATCACACTTTGAGGTACAAATTTTGCTCCCTCCTTTGTATACACTAGTAGAAAATTTGGTTGAGGTCTTAATTGGGGTGATGAAATCAATAAGTAAACCTACTAATAAAAATAAAAAGAGAAGATACTAGTTTTTTAATCCCCGAGCTTACACAAGGCACAAGGAGAGAGCATACACAACTAGCACTCCCTAGGTAAAACGAAAAATATATGCATATTCAAGGGTGTTTTTGATCCGCATGCTTACACTAGATGCAAGGGGGGAGCATACACACCAATGATCCCACCAAAAATGACAAATAAAGTTATTTCCCTTAAGAAATTGAAATGTGAGCTCATCTAGAAATCAAAGCAATAAACCCTATTGAAGATATGTCAGTAGTTTTAGAGTTTGTCTTTTCCTAATAGTCATCAAGCTACACAAATCAAGTTAGTAGCCAAGATCTATAAAAATTATTAAGTAAGAAATAATTCTAAAAATATATATATCAATTGTGACTAAACAGAATTAGATGCACCAAAAATTGAATCAAATATATTGAAAAAAATAGAATTACATAGAAAACCATAATTCACCTTAACAATATACCTATTAGTTATGTTGAATCCCTAACCAAATGCATCACAATATTGATCAACTATGATGAAATATCAATCAATAGCAAACAAATCCCAATCAATTGTGATAAATTCCAAATCAATTGCAATGAATTCCCAATAAATTATAATGAATTCTCAATCAATTGCAAAAAATGGCCAATCAATTGTGAGGAATGTCCAATCAATTGTGATGAATGTTCAATCAATTGTGATGAATTCCCAATCAATTTCAATGAATTCCCAATCAATTGTGACGAATTCCCAATAAATTATGATGCATACCCAAACAATTGTGACAAATTCTCAATCAATTGCAATGAATGCTCAATCTATTGGGATGAATTCCCAATCAATTGTGATGATTTTAAAAAAAAATCAAAACTCTTGCAAAAATAAATTAAAAAAATTGTTAGCAAATTCAAGTGTCACATGTCAAACTATTTATGGTGAAATGCATATCAGTTACAATGAAAGTTCAATCAATTACACCATTCAACCCTGCAATTGTTAAAAACAAATAATTTCTCATAAAATTGTTAAATATTAGGGATGTGGGTCCACCAAGTGTGCCAAAATATGGATAATGAAATGAATTGTGAACAAAAAATTAGGAAGAATAATAAACCCAATCACAATCAAATCAAATCACTTAATGAAGCATAAATAAATTGTATAAACCACAAATCAAACCTACAATAATAACTCATACAATCAACTTGCTTAGCTCCATTTCTCTTCAATTGTACCTTGAAGAGTGGTAGTGTACTTGATCTCAAAATTTTGCACAAAACACTTAGAATAATATTTATCACCAAAGCATAAGGATTTTTGGAGAGGCCCAATGAGATGGATGAAGGTTTTTTTTATATATTTTGATTGATATCAATCAATGGTTGAGATTGACTAGATAGATCTAAGGATGGGAATATTTGAGAAGAATTGGTTGATAGATCTATTGAGTTAATTGACTGCATGATTTGAGTGAACTAATTGTATGGACTAGTGAAGTGAAATTGATTGATTAGAGAAGAGTGACTATAAGTTAGAATAAATAGTTCATATAGAAGAGTAATCGAATTGAAGAGTGACCTAAAAGTGAGTGTGAGTTAACCGATGAGATGGAAAGTGCATGAAGAATTAATTTAAGAATTAAATAAGAATAAATTTAATTCATGTGCACATGGGAAAAATAAATAAAATAATGAATTTATTTATTTTTAGATGAAAATAATATATGGAGGAATAATTAGCTTAAATGAATAATTTAAAATAATTATTTAATTATTGATAATTAGAAGAGATTAATTGAAAATAAATTAATTAAATTATTAGAAATTGTTTAATTAATGTGTAAGAGAAGAATAATTAATGAATTAATTAGATAATTAAAATTATTTAATTAATATGAAGGGAAATGATGAATTAGTGAATTAATTAAATTATTTAAAATTATTTAATTAAAGTAGAAAGGAAGGAAAATTTTGATTATAAATAATTAAATAATTAAAATTATTTAATAATCTAGGATGAAGGAAAATGATCATTTAATTAAATGATGACAAAATGTGTTTCATTTTTAGGTGTCTATGTAGAGATCCTTTGAGGTGGGAGACTTGGTTTTCTTGAGATTACATCCATATAAATAGAATTATATTAAGAAGAGTGGAGTTGAAAAGATCAAACCCTAATACTATGGATCCTACAAAATTGTGAAGTGGAGTGATGAAGTGACCAGTTGGAGCTTCTAGAAAACAACATAATTCATAAAGTTTTCTATGTGTCATATTTTAAGATATTGCTTGGTTAGCATATTATTCCCTTAGAGGAGTTGCCACTCTTAGATGATGAGGGTAAGTTCATTTTTATCCTGGAATAAAAGATGGACACTTGTGTCAAAAACTTGAGGAATAAGAGAATCACAAAATATCTAATTAGGTGGAAAAACCTACCAGTTGAAGATGCTACATGGGAGAGGGTTGATATTTTTGAGCATCCTAACTTGCATTTCTTGAGGAAAATAAATCTTGAGGGAGGACTTTTCATGTCCTTGCTTTCCTAGGGAAATGTTGGAATTCGGGAATTAGAGTTGCCACTTGATTCCTACCAACTAGCTATCAAAGATTAGAGATTGGCCATGCCGCTTGAATAATGCCAAAAAGCTATCAAACTTTAGGGTTTGGAGATATTGTTGTGTGGTCTCACAACATGCCCCATTTTTTCCTTAGGAAAATGTGGATCCCCTTTTTTTCTTGCTTTTCCCTTTCTTTACTTTCTTCTTGTGTTGGTATGTTTCTTTTGGAGGAAATGGTAAAATGAAAGTATTACTCCAAAATGCCCGACTCTCGCTCAAATTGATGTCTTCCTAGGTGTGGGGTGTTTGCAAAGATTTATTCCTATGGTTTATTTTTTATCCAAATTATCAAGTTTTGGGGTGTCTGGTATCATTGCTCTAAGTGTAGTGCATCTTTTTCAAAAATCACATTGTTCCCGGCTAGTTGATCTACTAGGCGAGTTTTCACCTGGGAAAGGTTTTCTTGAGTATGCATACATTAGCACTTCTTTGGTTAAGCCCAGACACAATTTTTCTTTTCTTCAGAACCAAAAATTAGAAGTTTTGGGAACTTAGTTTGGTTTGAACCATACTGGTCTTGCTTTTTACCCGTACCTAGGTATCCTTTGCACCCAATCCTCATAAACCTGGTAAGTAAAAGCCCGAAACCGGTAACTCTTTGAGATCAAGTGTCAAATGTTTCAAATCCTATTCTAGAGCTAGCTATTCAACATCCAAATTGGACGCTTCCTTTGATTTTTTTGTCCCATGAGCACTAACATGACATACAAGTGTGCCATGTCTACCACCTATGTCACTTTCCTTTCAAAGGTGGGCTCCAACATAGGAATCAAGGATTTCATTATGTGAACCCTAGTCCACCATGATTGCACCTTTTTTTAGGGTAATTAATGATAGTAAAAGGAATTAATAAAGGTGGAGGAAAACACATGTACTTGCCACCACCATGAGCATGTAGTTGCTTCCACAATACACTACCTCACACAAGATCATCCATTTGCGAGAAAAATAATGAATTAAAATAATAGTTGTGGTGTGTAGAGAAAAAATAAGTTTTAGAGCACAAAAGAACACATTTATTAGGCTTAAAATCTATGTTTGTTCAACCATACATTAGAAAAAACCAAAGTACTTTTCTTTTAAGTGAATTATGTTAATATTTTATGATTTTTTTTTAATTGAATAACATCACCTCTGGTTAATTTGTGAAGAAAATACTATTATTCTTGTTACCTATTTTTGCTAATAGCTCAATCAGGTAGAGCTTTTGTGATTTTCAAATGAAAAGTAAGATACATTTTTTATTTTTGCTATGTTATATTCATGTGCATAAAGAAAATATAAAGATTACATTACTAGATTGCATTTATGCAAATGCATATAATATAGGAAATATTGCACAATCTTTTCAAGAAAAGTAATCTTTATTGATAATGTAAATGGATAATGTCTCACACAAGCCATGAGACAGACTGTTTCAATACAAATAAAAGAAAAACTATACATTTGCAGAAACAAAATGCACATATAGAGAAGGGTGGCCTGTTATTGCCTAAATGACTAGTCCTAGTTGAGTCTATCTTGCATTAGCTTTAGTCCTTCCCGCTTGTATTGCATTCAACTATTGCTTGCTTGCTGCTCCTAATTTCCTGCATCTGAGAGAGAGATTTTTGTTAGAGCAATGAAATATTTCCTATCAGTATATCTGCAAACATCTGTAAACATATAGCTTGACCTTCATCTACACTAAAATAGCTAGCATTCTATAGATGTCCAAGGAAACAAAGAGCATAATCAAACACATCCATCATATGCTTAGTTTTTATCTAACATGTTTGATTCTTGTGCAAGTATAGGTGAAATCCTTGTTCTTATTTTGATTCATCTGATTAAAGCATGTGGGATAAAATGTGGCTCCCACAAGGGTTGAGCCCAGCATGTTGCCTTTTGTGTTTTAACAAAGCATGGAAAGTAATTCTTTTCCTTGTGCTTACTTAAGAAAAGCATACATTTTTCTTGAATGTGGTTGACCTTTTAGTCATAGTAAAAAATAACATATACTGTGTTTAAGTAAGCATGAAAGAATGCATGTAGAGCATTGTGTTACCAAATGCATGACAGTGAACATGGAGATGTTTCATACCCCTGCTTCAAAAGGGGTATGATTGAAAATAGAGCAATGATCATGGACCAATGGAAGATCCATGGTCAAAACAATGAACAACAAGATTAAAGACATAAAGTTCCAACAGTTATATAAACATGATGAGTTGTTACAAGATTTTATTACAGTCATAGCCCATAGTGATTCCTTTGCACACTTAATAGATCACTTTCCAAAGCAAACAAAGACCTTGGTTCAATGAGAAGAGTCTAATTCACCTCAAGGGTATAGTGTCATGGAGATATGGATAGTCACTTTTTGAAAGCATAGCTATGTAAAATGAATAATATAGAGGATACTATTTCAGCATTAAGAGTAGTTTTCTTTTCCCATAGAGACAATGCCATAATATCATAGTACACAAAAGATTCCCGAGTGACAGTAATAAGCAAGGAGGAGGATAGAAAAAATACCAAAATGTGCACTTACAGGAAGAAGCCTCTATTTGTTTCTTCATAGAATAAAAATACATAGTACAAGTGACTCAAGTATTGTCAAGGCATAGTTGTGTCAAAACAAGAAATAGTGATTAGTCATGAATCATGATCCAAATGAATGGGCAGTTGTTGTTCATTACTCATTGATGAAGACAAGTATAAGTATGTTGAAGAAAATACAAAATGTGGATGAAGTGTAGAAATAGAGCTTCAAAGTTTATGGATTGAAGTACATTAAGAACCAAAAGTTGTTCTTTAGTTATGGGAAGACCTAAAGTTGAGCATGAAGGTAGTGCAAAAATGCCATTAAAGACAACTTACATGAGCATTCATGGGAAAAATAAAAATAGAATTCTATCATGCTAAGCTAGTGGTGGGGTGTCTTTGAGTCAAATTCATTTTCATCCTAACCTATGATACTTCTAGATTATTCTTAGCTTGAATTGAAAGTTCCATGTAATGCTCACAATAGTACATGGTTACCATTTGATGGTAATGTGACCCAAGAATAGATATGTTGATTATAGTTAGGAGATCTATGTACATTCCACATGCCCAAAAGGCCTTTTACTCATAATGTGATTCTTCATGGAGCAGGCCTATGCAAAGTATGTACAGGATCAAGCAACATCCATAGAGGATACATGGTAAGTAATGCTTGTGCAGATTAAATGAAAGAGAAAAAAAAGTTGATGCAATAGAGTTTCATGAAGGCCTTTTCATTTGATAGTAAGGAGAGGTACTATAAGTTCACCATTGTCTTATAAAAGTATAGCTTGTTTTGTGCCTAAGATAAATGATGGGAGTAGGTCATACTAAAGATGATAATCCATTTAAGCTCAAAAGAGGAGCCTATAGCAACATATTCATTCCATTCCTGTAAGTGGAGAAGCGTAATATTTCTAAAAGTGAGGAACCTTCAGTAAATGCATATGTAGAACTCAGAACAACAAATGAAGTACATAGAGTTCCATATAGCTAAAAGGAAACAAGGGATGCAAACCCTCGAGAAAGCAAAAGGAGAAACTCAAGATGGGATATGCCAAGATCCATGAGTCCAATATCAATAGCTAGAACCAATAAAGGGAAAATAGATCACAAGTTCATGCACCGGGCTATGGCCTGGGTATGCTAAAACCTTTGGTGTAGGGTATGATGACAAGTATAGAGCTCATGGAGCTGGTAGAATACAAAGTATGAAAACCTCTATTACAGGTTAGGGTTTGAGGCATGAAATTGAATAATATTGAGTGCATTTTTCCTACAAACCATAAGGCTGAGTCATGGCCATGAGAATGAGGAAAAGAAATGAGAAACGCTCTTGCACAATATTGACCCGCATTGCAAAAAATTTGAAACCCACTTGGGGTCTTTGAGTTTCAACAATAAGCCATCTTTGTAGTGTTTGTAGTGGTGTGGATGTGGCCATTTAAAATAAAAGGGCCTTTTGTGTTTTTTGTGAAAAAGAAACAAGATATATGTGGAAACAATAAGATATTCATCTTTCTACAGAAGTGCAGACTAAGCATGTGAAATGCGAAATACCCAAAAATGTCAAAATCACAGAAAATAACTCCTTTGTCTTTTAGCAGATTTTGCAAGTATAAGAAACTATACATAAGTTTTAATGACATTTTTATTAGATCAAAAGGTGACATGATACAAAGAATTTCTTACCCAACTCAGTTTTGAAATGGTTCTAGCATTTTTCTTTGCAGAAAACAATCAAGAATGGTAGAATATTTATACAGTCAACTTACCTAGGTTTTCCACTCGATCTACATAGAGAATACATCCATACCCGCTGTGAAATCCTTCACAAAATGCCTCCTACAAACCCTTTGTCGGCAGTCAAAGAAAACTCCAGAAGCTCGAAGGTAAAAGTGAATGCTTTTGCAAAGTGTTTGATGTCAGTTTTGTTGATTAGGGTTTCTTACCCTAATCTTGCCGACAAGTGAAAGGTATTTTACCTTTTATTTTAAATTTTTTTCAAACAACTAATACATCATGGGATAAGACTGTAGTCTTATGCCTTGTAATTTTATCCTTGTATATGCCTTGTGTTGGAGATTTTATAGCTTATCTTTGTTTTGAGCTATTAATGGTCGAACCTTGTGTTGTAGCTTTGCATTTGCTTGAAATGTAAAGTACTTGCCTTGAAATGTAAATGCCTTGAATGACCTTGTTGAGCCTTGATGCTTTTTGCAAGCATCTAGGGGGAGTTAGAGGAAGTTGAAAAACATATGGAGAGCATGCAGGGAATTTCATTCACCTTGTTGGAGGTTATGAGAGAATATAGGGAGTGGTTTTGCATGCATAGATACTTGGCATGGTCAAACTTATCCTTTTTCACACATGGGAGCTCATTTGGAGGGAATCTAGTTGCTAGATTTTAGGATTTTTGGGGGCATCCGACCCAAGGCAGTTTTTGGTTCCTATTTTGGTGTAACTTCTTGGGAGTTGAGGATATAGTCATTCATTTGACTCATTGTACTCAGTTCTTCTTGATGTAGATTTGGACTTAGTGACTTTTAAAGTCCTTTATTAGATTTTAGCATGCTTTTGTAACTCATGTTTTGGATATGAAATACAGTGAAGGCCTTGGATATCATTAACTTGAGATTTTTCCTACTTGTTCTTTGCATTATTGTGTATATTCAACTGATTGATCAAGTTATTTGTGAGGTAATGTCTATTTACTCTTAACTTTGTCTTAGGTTTTGGAACCTTTATACAAAAAGTATGCTAATGTAGGTTGTAAATTGTGTCAAAAGGTGTAAATTGCTTTTAGATGTGAAGCTATCTTCCTCCTAGGAGTTTGAGCACTAGGACCTTTTTGTGAAGTAATTATGCAAAAGTATACAATAATAAGTTGTGCAAGTGTAATTTCTGTCATTGTAGCAAGTGCATGAAATTCTAAGTTTCATAATCCTTTTCAGCTTGGTGTATCACCTTTTAAATTTCACTTTCAGTTTTCAATTTATGTTCTATGTATCCCTTTTCCCTATCAATTCAATATAGTAGATTAATTTAGGTGATAAATAGCTAGTAATCTGGCCTTCTCCAAAGGTTTGGTCCCATTTGAGGTACCCACACCTTGAGATCATTCCCATGTTTTCACTGGATTGTTGAATTTCAAATTCAACAGGGTGTAAATCTAGGAGATAACAATTCTTAAGGGATTTAACCTAATTCAAATTAGTAAATGATTATGGGTAAAGAATTTTTTATGAATTATTTAGAATGCATGGTTAGAAGTAGCCCTAAATTGTACATAGAGCACAATATGATAATAATGCAAGAAATTATACGAGACATGAGTGCTTCAAGAAAGAAGAATCTCAATGAGGAATTCTAATTTCATGTTTCACAAGTCATACCTACCTACGAGATGATTATAGATACACATTTTGGAAGCTTCAACGAGTTTGAATTCTCCAAGAGGATTCATCAAAAATATGCCACTCAGTGCACTAGCAATATGGTCACCAGTGGAATGGATTTTGCAGGAGGGTTCCCATTGGTAATGGAGGCCCTTGAATTAGTCTTGGAGTGTATGAAATGGTATGACTTAGATAGAAGGGCTATTGTGAAAGAAGGGAGAGTCTATGGAAACCTCTCAATAGATGGTATTGTGTATAAATTTGGGCTCCCCTTGTTCAAAAAGATGAATACATTTGAAATAAAGGATATGACCTTAACATATATGAGCTTAGAAGAGCAATAAGAAGGTCATGTTATCATCATGGTTCCAAGAGAATATGACAAGGATGATGAAGCATATCCTGAGGTCATTATTAATTCAAGAAGTCTAGGACATGGTAAACTTATTGACCAGAATGATTGGATGTAGGGATGTCAGCAAATTCAAACCTTGGATGTTCGATATCATTAGGAAAATGAAGGAAAATCCCGTGTGGATTCATTGGGGAAGATTTACTAGTGATAGATTGCACAAACAAATACATACATTTTCTATTACCCAGCGGTTCACAATGTCATCATATATTGTCTATTCCTATGTTGTAAGGGAAAATATATAGGGTTTTAATAGAGTAGGTACTCTTGGAAGAGAGCCAAGAAATAATTTGATTTATCATAATTTACCCTAGATTACTGCTTACCAATATCAAGAGAACTATTGAAGGGTGAATGATGTGTTTTCTATGAAGTTGGAGAGGCTAATGGAAAGGGATAAAGCAATGAAACTATCTCTTGAAGCACAAGATGTTATACACATTATTGGATACTAATTTATTTAGTTTCTTACGTTCACCTTTATTAGAGTGGAAGGGTTTACAAATTATCCCTTCATGTTACCTAGATATCTAATAGGTAAGATATTGTTGCTTGAATTTGTGAGATAGGTGTTGCTATCTCATAATATTTTTTCACAAATACACAAGAAAGGATCACTGAAATTCCCTATCGCTATTGGGAATTATAAATGCAAGTAGGCTAAAAATTCCAAGCTATGCAAAGATGAGTTGAAAACCTATGGGCTAGAGTTCTTCATGCTCCAGAGGGAAAATTATGACCTAGTGGAGAGTCTCTCCAAGAACATAAGTAGGAAATATTCCCATGTTCCTCACCTAGAGGACTATCGATATAATTGTGATGATGAACACACTGTAATAAAGCAGTCATATCAAAGGTTATCATGGGATTAAATAAAGGCTCTCAACACTCATGATGTCCCTAAAAAAATGGATGTTGATAATGAAGATGTAAGCAACCAAGCTTATGAGCCAGACAAAGTTTATGATGAACCCATCCCAAACCCTGACTAGAAAAGGAAGGAGGTTTTAACCATTGAAGGAATTTATAAGAAAGTATTGAATTACACTTAGTCTTGGATAAATGGTTACCTCAAAGTGATGAAGGAGGTTGGGATAACATCCATATACCCCTACAATAGTAAGAGTAAACAAAATTTGGTAAGTGAATTGGTGTATAATGGGGGTGCCAAAAAGAAAAGAAAAGTTGTCGAAGCTAGGGAAGTTGAACAAGGTAGGGAAGAAGTCCCTGATACCTCAAGCCAATGAATTTCAATTGCATTAAAACCAGCTAACCCGAATAGAGAAATTGTGGCCACTCTAACTAATTTGATGAACCAGATGACAACAAAACTAGATGACAATGATAATGAGATAAAATTTGGGATAGACACCTATAACTATAGGGGAAGATCTAGAAATAACTACAGAGGAAGTTGTGGAGCAATTTGAAAAATGGTTTGCTATATTGGGAAGGTTTAAGGAGAAGCAGCCTAAGGGAAATCTAATAATTCAACACGTGGTGGAAGAACTGCCTAATATAGGGTCACATCTAGAAAATAGGGATAAAGAAGAATTCATAATAGGATCACTCACCCAAGAGGTGGGAAACCCTAAAGAAATGAATACAAGGGAAGTGGTGTCACCACAAAGAGAAGCAAGGGGCACTACAATTCAAAGCCTTATTTCTATCATTGATAAAGATGAAGAACGTGAAGATGTAGTTGATAAGCATGCAACTAAGGATCAGCCTTCACAAGGAAGAGCTGAAGTAATTGTTGAGAAACCCTTGACTTCTTAAAAGTTAGAAGAAAGTTGAGATATAGATAAAGGTATAGATTCTTCTCAAACCTTGGGAAAGAAACAAGGAAATGGTGAAAATATTGATGCTTTAGGATAACCTGAAGAGTATGCTCCAGGAAATGATGCTAAAAAGGAGGAGACAAGATAGGAAAATGTAGGTCTCAGAGAGAGAGATGTGGCTAGATTGTGGTAATCTATAATCCTTGCCACTGGGGATAGAGAATGTGAGAGTTTCAAAGGTTGCAATAGGAAACATTAAAGAGTTAAGAGAAGATGTTCCTGAACATTTTGATCACTAGGAATGAATTAATACCAAAGAGGCAAGACAAATCGAATAAGATCCTGACTAGCTAGTTAGGAAATTGGCTCCACCATTGGAGGTGGAATTGGTCCCTCTAGATTTTAAAATTTTAATGTAGGAAATGAAAACCCCTTAACCTAGAGCTAGAGAAAAGACTAGGAATGCTATTGAATGGAATTTATATGGAGGAAGAACTCTCTAGATAGCTACTCTGATAGGAGAAAAGAGAAAGTATGAAATGAAAAATAGGGACCACCAGGAGACAATAATCAATGTAGAACATTCATCATGAGAGAGGGAGTTAGAAGAAATGGGAATGAATTTAGAAACTACTACTGCTCGTATAAAGAAAGATAAACAAAAGAAGAAGCAATTAAAAGAACGGGTTTCTTGCCTATAATTTTTTATTAGAACATTAGCCCAACCCAATCAGTCACTGATTGAATTTTTTCAAAACCTAGCATTGATGTCCCAAGAGTAGGTAGATGCTATTGCAGTACTTAGACACTAGCTTAGTGTGTTCAAAGAATGGATAGAGCATTTGGTGAAACAAGGTGAGGAATCAATAAAAGAGGAAATTGGGAAATTTAGAGAGGCATACCATTGGTTTGAAAAGTATAGAAAACTTGAGAGTGAATGTTGAGAGCACCAAGAAAAAAATGATATAGAAGGGTGGAAGTTAAAGATACTTCTTCAGGTGGATTTCCAGGAGTTAATAAGAGAAAAGGAAATTGCGGAACAAGAAATTTTGATGCTTGAGAAATGGAAGGTTCAATTGAATTAGCAAAGTGACACTTTATTGCAATGCATAAATGACTAGAAAATGTCACTGAAACATGTGAGAAGCTAGTGGACAAGGATTTGAGTTTTATTGAGATGTTATCTCAATAGAATTGTGATCCTTGGAACTTAGGAAAATATGATGCATAATTGATGTTGAAATGCACAAGGGGGTGTGAATCAGTTGTCACCAATCACACAAATCTCAAACAATTATTAGCTCCACATCCACTTTAATTTGTTATTAAGTATGAGCATGAAGTGCAAATAATAGAAAGAAATATCAACACAAGAAACACTAGATTTACGTGGAAAACCAAATAAGGGAAAAACCACTGTGAGGATTAACTCACAATATAAGAGTAATTGCAAAATTATTTACAAAGAGGCTCACTACCAAAGGGCTCACTACCCAAGATAGGGCTCACTATCTAGATAGGACTCACTGTCCAAATAAGAGGCTCACTGCCTACAAATATAGAAAGTTAGAAATAAGAATGTTCCATAGATAACACTATCTCAATGCAATATAAGATCCACCACAACAACTTGCATACATCCACAACCTTGATTAGAGAATTGTAAACACCATCAGATCACTACTTTTAGGAGTATAACACATTAAAGTTATCACTACCTCAACTCACTTCTGCACAATTTCTTACATCTATCTTTCTTCTCACACTTGTGGTGTAGAATCCTTAACATCTTGCTTTGTATGTATACCATCTTCAATCTTAGAAACTTTCTCGAAGGTTGGATAGACACGCTTCATTTTACAAATTCAAATTAGGTCAGCAACTCAACATTCCTGTGGTGGATAAGAATGAGAGTGGACCAAACCAACACTTAACAAGGACCCAAAACAACATCTTGGATCAATCACACACTCTCTTAATTGATAATTATCCTTTGTATGACATGTAAACAATAGGTTGTCCAAACCTAATGAAAACACCAATGAAATTTTAAGTACAAGCTTCCACAACAAGAAGATAACATGCATACCACATAAAATGCTTCACCATACATTGGAACACATCTCAAATGCCTTTAGATTCATCCACAGCTACTGAAGCAACCTTCATACACATAACACTTTCCATCAGTCCATCTAGACTGTACAAACACACATAGAAACTCTGAAACTAGTCTTTTAGAGCACCAAACCATGAACACCTTTGATATAAAATAAATAATACCATTACAAGCCTTCTTCCTGTTCTGCAAGACTTGAAACAAACTAGAGGAGGACTATGGAGCAGATACATTTCTCCTAGTCCACAAAAAAATAACTCCACCATACCAATTCACACACTGGTGAACACAAATTTCACTCTTCATCAAACCATAAGCTATAATCCAGAATATATCACCCAAGGATGCCCTTAAACAACACTTCAAATCTGCACAATCATAGGATCAACATAGAAGAAATGTGAAGCACAATCCAGAGCACATTTTGAACACACACACAACTTTGACTTCATTATTTATTAATTTTCTCAAAAGCACTTAGTAACTCATCATTTCAACACACCTGCAACACCATAAAGATAACTCCATGTACTCACAATGTCTCAAAAATATCTCAACTATACATGCACCACCTACAATCACTTGTTTCCTTTCTCTGCAACAACCTATACTACGTTGACATCAATAACAACATTAATGACAACACCACCATACTCATTCATAGTTGTGACAATCTCCCCCTTTGAAATCAATGACAAAGCATAAAAGCTTTTTACCAAATTCTGGTCACTCCTCCTTAGGAGTGCACCCATGACAACACACATCTCATACTGCAACAATGATACTTCCTACTCCCCCTAAGGAGTAGATCCCAGTCATTAGTCCAAATAAATGATGAATTTGTAGATCCACTAGACTGATCCACCTGTATGTGCACCTAGTTCAAAGTAGGAGGAATAGTAACCTCCAACTTCTCCCTAAGATACACAAAAGTATCCTTCAAAAGAGTCTTAGTAAATATATCAGCAATCTGATCCTTTGTAGGCACATATTCTAGCCTGACTTCACTCTCCAATACCTTCTCTCTTAAGAAATGATATATGATAGATATATGCTTTGTCCTTGAATGCATTAATGAATTCTTTGAAATATTTATTACACTTTTATTATCACAAAAGATAGGGATAGGCTCATCACACATCACTCCTATTTCCTTCAATGTTTTCTTCATCCATAATACTTGTGTGTAGCAAGATGTTGATGCAATGTACTTAGCCTTTGCAATGGATAAAGAAACTGAATCCTATTTCTTGCTTAGCCATGAAACCATCTTGCATCCAAGAAAGAATGCACCACCACTTGTACTCTTTCATTCATCTACACAACCAACCCAATCTCCATTAGTGTAAGCACTCAAAATGAAATCAATATCATTAGGATACCACAATCCATAATCCAAAGTCCCTTTTAGATATTCAAATATATTTTTCACAACTATAACATGTGTTTCTTTGGGTTCTGCTTGAAATATGGCAACCAAACATATTGCATGCATGATATCTAGTCTAGTAGTAGTAAGGTATAACAATCCACCAATCATATATCTATGCATGCTCTAATCAACTCTAGGAGATTCATCATCCCTAGTTTGCATCCAATCACCATAGGGGTACATACCTGTTTGGAGTCATTCATTCCAAACTTCTTCAACAGTTCTTTAACATACTTTGATTGTGAAATGAATATTTCCTTATTAGTTTGATTCAATTGAAGTCCAAGAAAGAAATTCAACTCACCAATCATAGACATTTCAAACTCTTTTGCATCTCCTCTACAAATTTCTTGCACATACCCTCATTTCCTCCAAAGATAATATCATCAACATACACAACCACTATCAACATTTTTTTTCCTTCAACCTTGAAATAGAGATTACTATCTGCGGAGCCTTTTGTTGAATCTTTGTTGTGTCAAATACCTATCTAATCTTACATACCATGCTCTGGGAGCCTGTTTTAGTCCATACAATTCCTTTTTCAACTTATAGACCATGTCTAATTGATCTAATAATTGAAATCCCTCTAGTTGTTGCATGCAGACCTCTTCTTCCAATTCTCCATTTAGGAATGTAGACTTAACATCCATTTGCTATACCTTGAAATCTTTGTGAACAAAAAATTCCAAAATAATTCAAACAGCCTCCATTCTTGCCACCGAGGAAAATGTCTCCTCAAAGTCTATTCCTTCAACCTGTGAATAACCTTTTCACAAAAACCTTGCTTTATTTCTTACTATTTCACCATTCTCACTCATCTTATTCCTGAATACCGATTTTGTAACAATTACATTCTTGTTTACAAGTCTAGGAACCAATTCCCATATCTAATTTTTCTCTATCTACTGTAATTCCTCTTTCATTGCTCTAACCCATTTTTCATCTTTGCATGCTTCACACATTGTTTTAGGTTCTATCTTGGAAAGTAAACACAAATTTACCTCAACTGCCACCACTTTTCTTCTTGTCTTTACACCTTCACTTTTGTCTCCAATTATTTGTTCTTTTGGATGATTCTTTTGTACATATTTTGGAGTCTTAGGAGTAGGTTTTAGAGATTCTTCTTCTTCAATATGTTCTTCTTCTTCCTTATTCTCTTCTTGTACTTGTCCACAGATAGGTTCATTTGGTTCAACTTCACTTATTTCAATTGATCTGTTAATATCTTCATCGACTTTTACATTTTCACTTTCAACAATATTTCTCAATATTTTATTGAAGCATCTAGAAGATTTGCTATTGGTTGAATATCCAAGGAAAATACCTTCATCACATCTAGCATCAAACTTTCCTAGGTTCTCATCATCTCTTTTAATATAACATTTTCTTCCAAACACCTTAAATTACTTAACAGTAGGAATTTTTCCATACCATTGTTCACAAGGAGTATTTGTTATCGTACCTTTGATCTAAACTATGTTAAGAATATAAACAACAGTGTGAATTTCTTCTCTCCAATATATTTCAGGTACATTTTCCTCTTTCATCATAGTCCTCTCATCCTCTTGAATAGTACAATTCTTCCTCTTAGCAATTCCATTATGCTAAGGAGTTCTAGGAGCAAAGAGATGCCTCTTTATACCATGCTCTTCACAAAACATATTAAACTCACTGGAGGTGAATTCTCCACCTCTTTTAGACCTTAAACATTTGATCTTCAAATTCACTTCATTCTCTACCATAGCTTTGAACACCTTGAATCTATTTAAAGCTTGAGCTTTCTCCCTAAGAAAAGTAACCCATGTCATTCTAGAATAATCATCAATTAGAAGCATAAAATACTTGTCACCATTAAGAATTTGTGTTCTTGTGGGACCATAGAGGTCTATATGAATTAATTCCAGCATTTCGGTAGTTGATTGTTCTTTTCCTTTAAAGCTGCATCTTGTTTGTTTTCCCAATTGACAACTTTTACAAACAGTATTGGTAGGCTTTGTGATTCTAGGAAAATCGCTAACAACTTCTCTTGAACTAATCCTGATTAGGTTGTCAAAGTTTACATGTCCCATCCTCTATTTCCATATCCAACTTTCATTAACTTGAGACACAAAACATTGGCCATCAACACCCTTAAGCTGATAAATGTTTCCATATGTTCTTCTACCTGTAGCTACCACAATTTCAAACCCTTTTTTGATCTCACAAGTATTATCCTAAAACACAAGCTTAAAGGAAGTAACCAGAGTACCTTCCATCTCTTCCTTCTTATTTTTTGGACCACATTCCCTTGCACATCTTCCATGGTTAGTAGACATTGATTATTCTCTAAGGCTAGAAACAAGCATTCATCATTAGAAATTACAACATCTTCTCTAATATAATACAATTTCTTGAACTTTTTGTCCTTTTTGTCTTTATTGTCTCTGCTCTTCTTGTGTATAGCTCTATTTGGACATCTTGAACCATAGTGACCAATACTTCCACAACTTAAACATTTAAAAGGAAAAATACCTTTGTACTTGCCAGTACCTTTCTTCAACTTGTAAAATTTTCTTCCAACTCCTTTGAACTAGCACCATCTAGATCATCTTTTGTCTTAGACACTTTGAAGGTTGTTTCTATTTTCTCCTTTTATTTTCCAAATTTCCTCATTTCAAATGCAATCAAGGTGCCAAATAGTTGTTCTTTAGTGAATTTCTTTGGATCATACACTTCCTCAATGACTAAGACCTTATCGCTGTAACTCTCTAGTAGGGTCATTAGAATCTTCTCCATTACATCTTCATCTATCAGTGTACCATGTTGATTTTTGACTTCATTTACTACAATGTTAACCCTCTGAAAATAACTTGCAATGTCTTCACCTTCTTCCATTTTCAAGTTCTCATATCTGTGCTTAGCTATTGACTTCTTTGACAATTTGACTCTATCATTTCCTTCATAGATATCTTTCAACTTTTCCCAAACTTCATAAGTAGTGCCTAATGAAATAACTTTTTTTCGCTTAGTCTCAAATAAAGAACTACATATTGCATACCTTGCTTTTTCATTTTCTTCATAGGAAGAAATCTCATCCACAGAAGAAGGACCACTTGTCAGCTCAACATATTTTGTCTCAACAAATTTCCAAGTCTTGTAACCAAGAGAGATCAGGCAACCTCTCATCTACACTTTCTAGAAATTGTAGTCAAATCCATCAAACATAGGGATTATCAATTTGTGCGCCTTTAGATCTACCTCAAGCGGTTAAGCTCTTCTCTGAGGAACCAAAGCTCTAATACCAATTGTTGAAATGCACAAGACAACTAAGAGGGGGGGTGAATCAGTTGTCACCAATCACACAAATTTCAAACAATTATTACCTCCATATCCACTTTAATTTGTTATTAAGTATGAGCATGAAGTGCAAATAACATAAAGAAATATCAACACAAGAAACACCAAATTTATGTAGAAAACCCAACAAGGGAAAAACCATGGTGAGGATTAACTCATAATATAAGAGTAATTGCAAAACCGTTTACAAAGAGGCTCACTACCAAAGGGCTCACTGCCCAAGATAGGACTCACTATTTGAATAAGAGGCTCACTGCCTACAGATACAAAAAGATAGAAATAAGAATGTTACATAGAGAACGATATCTAAATGCAATAGAAGATCCACCACAACAACTTGCACACATCCACAACCTTGATCAAAGAATTGTGGACACCATTAGCTCACTGCTTTTAGGAGTCTAACACATTAATATTCTCGCTGCCTCAATTCACTTCTGCACAATTTTTCACATCTATCTTGATTCTCACACTTGTGGTGTACAATACTTAACATCTTGCCTTGTATTTATACCATCTTCAATATTAGAAACTTTCTCCAAGGTCAGCTACACACACTTCATTTTACAAATTCAAATTAGGTCAAAAACTCAACATTTCCATGGTGGATAAGAATGAGAGTGGACCAAAACAACACTTAACTAGGACCCAAAACAACATCTTGGATCAATCACATGCTCTCTTAATTGATAATTATCCTTCGTATGATGTGTAAACACCAGGTCGGCCAAACCTAATGAAAACACTATTGAACTTTGAAGTACATGCTTCAACAACAAGAAGATAAAATGTGGACCACATAACATGCTTCACCATACATTGGAACACATCTCATATTTCTTCAAATGCATCAACAGCTATTGCAACAAGCTTCATACATAGAACACTTCCTATCAGTCCATCCAGACTGTACAGACACACACATAAAATCTAAAACTAGTCTTTCAGATCACTAAACCATGAACACCTTTGATAGAACTCAGATAATACCATTACAAACCTTCTTCCTGATTCGTAAGACCTAAAAGAAACTGGTGAAGGACTGTGGAGTAGATACATTTCTCCCAGTCCATAAACAAACAACTCTTCCAGACCAGCTCACACATTGGTGAACACAACTTTCACTCTTCATCAAACCAAAAGCTATAATCCAAGATATATTATCCAAGGATACCCTTAAACAACACTTCAAATCCACACAAGCATAGGATCAACATAGAAGAAATGCGGAGCACATACCAGAGCACATTCTAAACACACACAAAACTTTGACTTCACTATTTATTAATTTTGTCAAAAGCACTTGGTAACTCATCATATCAG
Organism: Sequoia sempervirens; assembly: GCA_007258455.2. Lineage (NCBI taxonomy): Eukaryota > Viridiplantae > Streptophyta > Pinopsida > Cupressales > Cupressaceae > Sequoia > Sequoia sempervirens. The sequence goes on along the minus strand of VDFB02271358.1, from coordinate 1,013,507,753 downwards.
CACACCTACAACACCATTAAGATAGCTCCATATACTCACAACATCTCAACAGTATCTCAACTATACATGCACCTCCCTACAATCACTCGTTTCCTTTCTCTACAACAACCTATACTATGTTGACATCAATTTCAACATTAATGACAACACCACCATACTCATTCATACTTGCAACAAGTGAAGGCTTTCAAGGGATGGATTGAAAATATAAACAAAAATCCTACTCAATATTTGAGTCAAGAGTTCATTGATGAGATCATAAAGTGTAGGAATGACATGAATAAGTATGGAATAGAAATAGTGTGGAGGAATGAAGCTATCAATAAAAGAACTAAAGAAATTTCAAGATGTAAGTACAATTGGAAGGTGATTCAAAGTGTTCCAAGGGAATGTATAAATAAAGTGTTTATTGCTTTATGAGAATATCAACAAAAGAAGGGTGAAGATGAGTCTTCAAACTGGGAGTCCAATGAAGAGGTGCATATGCTCGGGTAGCAAAAGCCCGAGGGTCTTGTCCACAAGTGATGTTTTTGGAGTGAATTTTGTATGGTTATTATTGGACACATGAAAAAGAAGCTAATCTTGAGGATTTTGAAGAGAAAGTGTTAATAGTTTTGCATTTTGTGTGAAAGTACCTGCAACCCAAAGACCGGAGCTTGGATGTTTGTTGCTGAAGGAAGTAAAAATATCTTTGACTTAATCTAGAAAGTTCATGTGCCAACTATCATCTTCCATATTCTATCATTTGATTTGTTCCTCTAATTTTGTGTCATACGTTCTATTTGAACTCTTTGGTCACCTTGTTTCTATAAAAGGCCAAGAGTTGTTTTATTTTGTTAAGTTTAGAATTTGTGGATTCCAGAGAACTAATTTTTTTTCAAGTTTTATTCTTTTTCCTATTTTCTATTCCATTCGAAGCTTAAAACTTATATGTTTCATTTAGATTAACTAATATCAAGGCCAATTTAAAGCTATTTCCTAATACAAAATCTTACATAGCTGATTGTTTTCTCCTATTAGGAAAGACTATGTGTTGCACCATATTTGGGTGCATATTGTCACTATCCAGTGGAAAATAATCCATAGTTCTTTAAGCCCTTGCATCATTATATTCCTAGATGTGAAGCAATTTGGTGAAGTATAGAGCAGTTTGCTTTGATTTAGTTTATTTCTTGAGGCATGCATAGATAATACCTGGGAGAAATCTTTATATTTCAATATTTTTATGCTTTGTTTTATATTAGATGTTTATATTTTTAGAAAATGTTTCAAAATTGATGAATGCATGGAGTTTTATCATAAATATTTTGATTACATGATGTTGTAGAGTGATTAATGTTAAATCTGCTTGAATATATGCAAGTAAATTGAATTTCATTAAATGTTATTACAAATATTTAATTTAATGAAGTTGTTAAGTGACATGTGAGTGATGAAATTGAGATTATGTTATGATCATTTGGATACTAGCTAACCTACAAAAACTATAGACCCTCATGTTTAACAATAATTTACACAATGAACCCTGAGTGATCCTAGTGTGTAAATATATGACATTCCTAAGCCTTGAGATCAAGCTAAGATCACCTTAGATTTAGGTTTTTCCGATGGATCTTTCAAGTAAATGTAGGTTCCCATAATATTCTATGAGAATTTATTTTCTTGTTGGTGTGCATGCACAACATCTATGTCAACAAAAGTGGCACTAGAAGGAGGGCATTCCTTGTTGAAAACAAAGGAAGTTTGAGTTTTGTAGGGTTACTAGGTCTTAGTCTAGCAATCCTTGTGTGACACTTGTAGAAATTAGTGGTTGAACACCAACTAAGACTTGAAGATTAATCTCTATTGGTGCAATATCACAAAATCAAAACCCTATGACACCTCTTCCACCTGTAGCAATGGATTTATTCAAAGTAGAGTCTCCTATTCAATTCACTGTATACAATGATATTACAAAAAATATAGAAAAATTATGTCTAAAGTATTATCTCCATAAAGATGCAAAATAACACAAGTATATTTAAAGATACATTTTTAGAGCTAGAATACAACACAAAGATGTCAAATGCAAGTTGTTTCTCTACATGTTGAGTGATGATTTTTATCAATGGTATATCAATCTACCTCATAATTTTGTCAAGACATGGAAAGATATGGAAAATCAATACTTGGATAGGTTTAAAACACTAGAAGATCTTGCCTTGTTGTATCATCAATTTTCTCAAATAAAAATATTTGATGGAAAACCTATAATAAATTTTAATGATAGATTCCAAAAGGATTATTCTAGGTTACAAGCCCCTTATGTTGTGGATAATTTGTACATTGCTCTTGTTCATTACACCATAGTTGATCCATTAACATCAATGCTTGTGAAAAGGAGGGAAAATCCTCCTACCACCCTAACTAAAGCCTACGCGAAAGTTATAAGTGTGAACCTAGAAATGAAATGTCTAGGAAGCAGATCATTCATGGACGTCAGAATTTTTTTGAATGACTATCCATTCCTAGGTATGAATGGAGTCTCATTAAATAATGTGGTGATCCCTAACTCTTTACCTTCAACAGTCTAAAATGGAACCATTGTTAGAGTAATAAGTTATTTCACTTAATTAATTTAGTCATATTGGTTAATTAATTAAGTCACTTATCACTTTAGTTACTTAAGCTAAACTTAGGCACATTAATAATTAATTATGCACACTAGGGTTTCCTTTTAGGGTTATGCATACATTGCTTTTATAAAGCAATTCATCTCTTGTAATTTCTCAATTCTTGAATACAATTCATTTGCACATCTTCATGCAAATTGCTCTTCCTTTTTCTATTTTTCTCTTGTGGAAGGTATTTTTTGGTTTGCATGTCTAATCTTGGTTTCTAACATGGTATCAGAGTGTTGATTTGTAGCCCCTTCTCCTTATTTTGAAGAAATTCATTACAAAGTGCATTCGAGGTTCCTCGAGGGTTTCATACCCCGAGCTTATTTATGAAGCATTTTGGATCAGATCGGGCATCTCCATTAGATCCAAGGCATTGGAAAAAGTCATGATTGGCTTTTGTTTCATTGATTGTCATCATGGTTTGCTAGATCAACAAGGGTTTCAAGTTTGGTGATTTTTGTGCAAGATCTGGGGGTAGCCAATTTTTCGGGGTGTTTTGAGCCCAAACAAACCTCACCATTGCATTCAAAGCACCCAAAAACCCCAAAATTGACTATCAAATCGTCAAAATCAAACACAATGACTCTGAGAGGTTTTTTTTCATTTCTGGGTTGTACAGCCTAGTACGACATGCAATCCAAAAAAAAAAGTAGTTAATGGGTGTTGCCATCAGTTAACCACTAGTGGTCAATGCTAGCAGATAATGCTAGCAGCTTGTCTAACCGCTAGGTTTTCCCCCAAACCTTTTTGGTACAGTTTTGGTATTTTGGCCATAACTTTTGCGTCTGAACTCTAATTTTTGAAAACAAAATATCACCAGAAATCTGGTTCTAAGCACTATCCAATGGTGTAGGTTTAGTTTTATGGTTTTTATTTTTTGATGCTTTTTTTTCTAGTCAAATTCAGATCATCATTTTTGTACTTCTGAGGGCATATATTTTGCATACGGTCTCCGTTTTTTGAAAAAGAATATGCATTTGAAAGTTGGTTTAGTCCTTTACATAGAGATGAGGTCAATTTTTATCATGGATGCAGATGTGAACATTGATTTGTGCATGCACTCTTTCTTGTTTTCATGCACTAGGTTTTCATTTTCTCTTTAATTTATGCATGTTTTGCATGTTCTCCTTTTACAATCATGGGGTATTGTAATAAATGAACTTATATAAAGTTCCATCAAGGGGGATTCTTGCATAATAATCTAATTAGAGTGTAGTTTCATTGCAAGAACTTTGATCTCATCTTCATATTGATGACAACTTGCATGAGTTGTATCTAGATTTTGTAGTTTCTTTTGGCCTCATTTTTCTCATAGCTTGACACATTTTGGTTCACATCGGTTCACATCTTAGATTGAGAGCCTATGGTTAATAATATTGAATCGTATTAGATTCACATTGAGGTACATCTTAATTTGAGGGCCATTCATTTTATGATTAAGTTTCCAGAATCTTCATGGTACTTGCTCCTATGGATTAGTTTTAGTCATAGTGTGGCATCGGCATCGAGATACACATAGCTTCTAGATTATTTCATCATATCATTCCCTCTGATGGGGGGAATCATTTATTAATATATTGTTGCTTCATAGATTCTAGGGTTGTTCTAGATTGTGAGATTTTCAATGTTCCTTGGCATCGAGTCTATTGTTGCATTATTATGATTCCTCCTGAGTCCTTTAGTGACTCTCATATGGTTTCTTGTAAACAAAGGTATCTTTCTTTGCTTGGTAGATTTAGGATTCTAGTGTTACTCCACCAGTGTTCTTCTAGTGCTTCTTTGCAGCAGGACATCTCATTGAGGGGGGTTTTGTTCCACTAGATTTTCTCCTCTTTCCCATTCATTGCATTTGTACATGGGCACCTGATCAGGCCTTGTTGTTCGGACCCATCTTTGCTTTCATGCATCTTTTATTTAGTGTTTTAGCTACTTCATAAGTTCATCTTAAGGGGGGGTGTTAGATTAATAAGTTATTTCACTTAATTAATTTAATCATATTGGTTAATTAATTAAGTCACTTATCACTTTAGTTACTTAAGCTAAACTTAGGCACATTAATAATTAATTATTTATTAATTATTAATTGTGCACACTAGGGTTTCCTTTTAGGGTTATGAATACATTGCTTTTATAAAGAAATTCATCTCTTGTAATTTCTCAATTCCTAAATACAATTCATTTGCACATCTTCATGCAAATTTCTCTTTCTTTTTCTATTTTTCTCTTGTGTTAGGTATTTTCTGGTTTGCATGTTTGATCTTGGTTTCTAATGACCTTTATGTAGAATAGCTTCTTTCAACTCAAAAATAGTCAAGTGTTAGTTCCATGCCCTAGCCCGACTATCACTGAGGTCCATCCTAATGGAAATTCTCTACCCAGGCTGAAGAGATTTAGAGAGAAAAAACTCAATATGATAAAGAAAAACTTAAGGAAATAATAGATCGGCTTAAAAGGTTAACGATTGAGGTTACACAATTGAGAAATTAAATTTTCTATTCTCAAAATAATAACCAGAATTCAAAAATTCAAGCATATAATGCTCCTAGACCTCCTGGACCTTGGAATACATGACCTAACCATGGGGGTATCCACACCTCTAAATAATGCTAACTCTTTCAAAGATAGGTCCACTTCTAAAGTGAATTTAGCTAAACTTGCCATGAATAGTTGGTGTAGGATTCACAATACCAATGCTCATATGGAAGTAGATTATTTATAGTTAAAAAATGTGTTAGATATTTTCTTAGCTACAACATATCATAATGATTAGTGTGATTCTCACCCACCCCAGAGGAATGAACTAGTTCTAGTAGGATATGACTCAATATTGGTACTAGGTAGTTATGTGTGTTTTGAGTCACATGTTGTTGTTGAGTGTAATACCTATGAGTGGGGAGATAGTTCAGGCTTGAATTTGGAAACTTATACATTTCCTTATCAAGATGAAAATAAACCTCAGGATGAAGTTGATGAAATTCATGCTTTTCAACAACATCCAAAGGGACATAGTTACAATTTGAGGAGCAACACCAAAGTTGGGAGTAGGTTCAAAGGACCCTTGACTATGTCAACCTTTCCTAACATCTTTAGTAAATAACCAAATGAAAAATCTAGTAATAATCTAGGGTTACAAAAGGTAACTTCATAGTATAATAATTCTTAGAATCCTCAATGGAGTGGTAAAACAAAAAAATTCAAGAAAAATAATTTGACTAACTATTTGGTGGAAGAAATTAAAAAGGTAAAGATCAGTTTATCTTTATCGAAATTTCTTAAAACACCTATGATTAGAAAAGATTTCTTAAACATGTTAGAAGAACTTCCCAAAGAAAGCTTATTTAGTAAAGAGACCTAGGTGTAAGATAACTCCATTAAAACGAAATATAAAAACATTGTTCTTATGGTGGATGTGCCATTTCTATTAACACTAAGGATTTTTTGTAAGAATCTCTATAATTGCTTGGTAGATTTAGGAGTTTCTAGCAATGTGATTCCTTTCTCTATATGTTAGACACTAGGTTTAACCCTGACTAGATCTTTGAAGAAAGTTATTTAGTTGGATAAAACTAAGGTGAATGTAGTTGGAGAGTTAACTAATATACATATGTAGTTAGCATTGGATCCTAGGATTCAGTACTATATTGACATTCAAGTGATCAAGATACTAGATACCTATGGGATGTTGCTAAGTAGAGATTGTTCAAAGAATTTGAATGGATACATAGCCATTGTTTTTTCACATATGTGGTTACCTTGGAAAGGAGTTCCTAATCATATCAGAATAGAGAGGGAACCACGTATGAGGCACATGATTACAAATTACAATAAAACAACAAAGTGCTTAACATCGATGTAGAACCCATTGTATAAGGTATTAAAAGTTATGGAGTTAAGATAGAAGAGGTTTCTATGTGCAATATAGAAAAACATGATCATATAACTTTGGGGATGGATGTGCTAGTAGAGTCTGACTATGACTCTTCTAAAGGAGAAGATAGTCACTTGAATAAGTTTTGGAAGGCCGTTGTCAGAGAATCCCACAAGGGACAAAAGAATAAAGATTCATTGACAGGTTTATTGTTGCAAGATGGTGCATGTTGCATAATTATGCACATTCAGAAGATAGTTGTGTGATGTGTTTGGAAGTTATCTACAGAGTTGGAAATCAATATTGTATTGAAGGTATAATTCTCAATAGGTCTAAGCTTGAAATTCCTAGCAATAAAACACATGCGACATAAAATCAAAATATTAATTTATCAACTTTCAAAAATGTTAAGTTCAAAGCCACCAAAGAACAAGCTTGGATCCTTAGATTTGATGTATAAAAATACAAACAAGGAAATAGAGTATTGATTGAGTTGATCAATCCCAAAGGTAAGTCATTTCTTGTTGTTTATAGATTGTAATTTCAATGTACTAACAATATGACAGAATAGGAAGCCCTCATCCATGGTTTGTTGCTCGCTATCAAGATAGAGGTAAAGATTCTTAAAGTATTTGGTGATTTAGAACTAGTTGTCAAGCAAGTTAGGAAGTATTATGTTTTTCATTACAAATGCTTGTCTAGCTATTGACATCGACTATGGGATCTAATCAAAGACTTCAATGCTTTCAATATTACTCATCAAAGATCAGATGCCTTAGCTACTATTGCTAGTACCTTAGAGCCATTGGAAGCTTCAAACTTGAGACAGTTCACTATTGAGTTGGTACATTTTCCTTCAGTTCTAGATAAAGTTACCTATTTACAAGTATTCAAAGATGACAGACACATTTTGGAGTTCATTACTAATTCACATGTTTTTGAAGCTTAGTTGAGGAAGCAGATCGCCCTGATGGGGAACTCTAAGATGACGAATTAGCTTATTCAAAAGAATAATATTCCAAAAGGAATCGTTCAATTGGAAAGATTGTTTGATATGGATTAGATAACTTGGTAGAAAGACCTACCTAAAATTGATGAGGAATTGTATGAGTTGTATAATTTGAACACCAAGGAAGACCCTAAGAATGTTCTCATAGTTAAAGAATGCACTGAGAAAGAGTGGAGAAATATTTCCCGAGAACTCAAAGATTACAAAGTCATAGCATGGACCTATGAATACTTAAAGACATATGATACCTCCATCATAACTCATAAAATCTTTCTGAAACCTAATGCAAAGCCTTTCCAGCAGAAATAATGCCTAGTAAATGCATTTTTAGAAACCTTGATTCAAAAGAAAGTAAAAAAGCTCATCTCAGCTAGGATCATTTTTCCCATTAGAAATTCTACTTGGGTGCCTAACTTAGTGCTTATTAGAAAGAAGAATGGACAAATTCGATTTTGTGAGGATTTTTAGAATCTTAACAAGGCGTCTAAGAAAGATAATTTTTTCCTACCCTTGTTGGATGAAGTATTGTAGATTGCCAATGGTTCACAAATGATTTCCTTCTTGGATGGATTATCAAGATATAACCAGGTAATAGTTGCTAAGGAGGATAGGATGAAAACAACCTTCACTATAAAGTGGGGAACTTTTTCTTATAGAAGGATGTCATTTGGGTTAATAAATTCTAGAGGCACATTCCAGAGAGCAATAGATTACACCTTTTGAGACTTTTTTGGCAAGCGTATTATAATATACATGGATGATCTCACAGTGTTCTCCAAAAATAGAGGAGATCATGTTCGTGATCTTAGAGCCATATTACAAAAATGTGAAACATATAGAGTGTCACTAAACCTTAAGTAATTCATTTTCAAGGTAAGTGAGGGTAAATTTCTTCAACACATTATCTCATAAAGAGGAATTTCGATAGATCTAGATCGAGTGAGTTCCTTGTTGAAATTTCAACCCTTTGGAAGTAAAAAGTAATTAAAGTCTTATTTTGGTAGGATTGATTTTATTAGAAAGTTCATTACTAGATTTCTTGAGATAGTAAAACCTCTTAACGATATGTTAAAAAATGACACTAAAATTGAATGGACAAATGAGACTAAGCTCACTTTCAAGAACATAAAATATTCCATTGCAGAAGCACCTGTTGGTAAGTCTAGATAATGTTAAACCATTTTACATCTATTCTTTTTCTTTAGGTCATACATGTGCAAATACATTAACACAAAGGGGTGAAAATAAAGAAGAAAAAACAATTGCTTTTATGAGTTATCCCTTTAAAGAGGCTAAGCTAAGCTATATGGATATTGAGAAGCAATCATTTTCTTTAGTGAAGGCAGTAAGGAAGTTTCAACACTACATTCTCAAGAGTATAGTTAAGGTGACTATGCCTGATGTAGTAGTAAAAATGCTACTCAGGAAAAGCGAACTTGGAGAGAAAAGAGCTAAGTGGGCCACTATTTTACAAGAATTTGGCTTGGAAATTATACCCATGAAGTTGGTTCATGGACAAGCATTGGTCAAATCTATTACTAAGATAGATCCTTGGATATCTAGCCAAAAATATACCTTGGATGTGGAAAATCAAGATGATTGGTACTTAGATATTTGGTACTATCTGGTCATTAACAACTTTCCAAAAAACATGAAGAGGCATCAAAGAAGATCCCTAAAGATTAAAGCCCAAAGCTACATGATTAAAGGACGGGTTCTCTTCAAGAGGAATCGTGAAGGTATCTATTTAAGATGCCTAAAAAAGAAAGAAGTAGATGAAGTCTTGGAGAAATTACATGATAGGTTTGGTATAGCTCATAAAGCACCATTGGCCACTGTGCACGTCATTTTGAGAGCCAGTTATTATTGGCCAACTATTTTTAAAGATACATATGAACATGTAAAACATTGTTATACATGCCAAATTGCTATAGACAAGGGAATATTTAATGCACAACCATTACAACTTATGATGGAGATGTGTCCCTTTGCATAGTGGGGATTAGAATTTATAGGAAAAATTCATCTGCCATCATCTACAGGCCACAGGTATGTGTTGACTACTACTGATTATTGTACTTGGTAGACTGAAGCATGCCATAGTAAACAATCCACCATGAAAGACGTAATCAAAATTTTAGAAAAATACATCATTACTAGGTTTGGAGTATCGTATGCCTTGGTATGTGATAATGGACCCACTTTTTCTTCATTGAAATTTTTCAATTGGGAATTTGAATATGATATAATACTAAAATTTTCATCTAATTAATACCCAAAGGGAAATGAATTAGTAGAATCATAAAATAAGAACTTGATGGACATAATTAGAAATTTAATTGAGAAGAATCCCAAGGAATGGCATTCCCTGCTAAAATTTTCCCTTTCGTTTGACTAGACTAGGATGAAACCTACATTGGGGAATTTCCCTTACCATTTGGTCAATCGAATTGATCCTATATTACCTATAATTTTGAATTTCCCTACCTGATATTTTGTCAAGGAGTAAGTTGGATAAGATGACCAGACAAAGGTTCAATTTTTACAATTAATGCATTGAGAGGAAAAACTTTCTAGGGAAATAGATCATTTTTCTAAGCATCAATTCATAGTTAAGCATTGGTTCATCAAGAGGGATAGGTTAAAGTATTTTAGAATATTTGACTTGGTCTTATCCTAGGACAAAGACCATAAATGTAAAGGTGAACACAGTGAGTTTGAAAAGTTTTGGATTGGTCCTTACCAAGTATCTAAAATCCTTGGTGACAAGACTTCTAGGCTTAAAACTCTTACTAGAGAAGATATTCCATTTCTTGTCAATGGACAATTCTTGAAGAATTATTTTCAAGCTTAGTGTTGGTCTCCAATCATTGTTGTAAAAATGTAAATAGTTTTTTTTTGGGGGGGTTTTGTGCTCTTTGCTTCATTTTTGTTTACTTTTTTCAAGTTTTTTTGTTGATGATATGTGTTAAATAGTTATCAACCTCCAAAGTTAGTAATAACAATAGAGTATCAATTCTGGAAATATGATTCATGTTTTAGCCAAAAGTAGTTTTCCAATTATAGACAATCAAGGAATTGTTTTAGATTCATTTAATTTAGTTTGCATAAATCATTTAACTAATATTGAGCTACAAATGCTCACACTTAAAGAGTTCTACTTGAATTTGGGATAGCAGTTGCTTGCATTGAGTGAAAAAATCATAAGGTGAACTTTGCTACCATTGTAATTACCAACCTAATAGCAAGCTTCATTGCTTGCAAGTTGAAGCAAAAAGAGCTTTCAATGAAATATCAAATGAAAGAAAAGTGAATATCAAATAAATATAAAAAGAGAAAAATCAACTCTTTAGGCTATCCACATATCTCTACTAGGGTTATAAACGCCTAGCTAGCTATAGAGCTATATTTGGTAGGAATTACATAGATAAGCTTGCTAGGGCTATGGATTCTTGACTAGTAGCAAGGCTCTATCCAAGGACAGCTTAAAAGGGAATTACAAAATTGTGTAGGTCAATGCAAACATCTGTTATGTTCTAAATTTGTTGTAGCTCAGAATAAACCACTTGTACACACGAGCTCTATGAAATTTAATTTTTTTATGCTGATTAAAGTGAAAAGAATGTTAAAATGAGGGTCTGATTATTTATAATTTGAAAACTGCAAAAAGTTATGGTATGGTTATTATTTCTGAAATTGATTTTATGTTGTTTTGGTTGGTTTTTTTGGTTGCTAGTTGTTGTTTAGTCTCACAACATGCCCAAAAAAATGTGGACACCCTTTTTTTCCTACTTTTTCTTTTCTTTTCTTTAGACATATGTAGGACCTCAAACTATGCCTCTAAATTCCACAACTTTTCTTCTTTGATCTTTCGATCTCCTTTGTGCATCTTTTCTAAGGCATCCCAAACTTCTTTAGCATTCTTCAAATTTTTAACTTTAATCAACTCAGAATGTGAAAGACTATTCTTCAGAATAAACTTCACCTTATTGTTTGCTTCATGCACCTTGATTTCATCAGTTGTACTAAAACCATTAACTAGAGGGGTGGAAGTAGGCTTATAAGCTATTTCAACATCATATCCATAGTAATCCAGATATCCTTCCATCTATATTTTCCATATAGCATAATTAGTTCCATCGAACCTACGACATTCAAAAGTGATCTTTCTTGCCATCCCAAACCTTCCTTAAGTAGTTAATATTTTCTCCAAGGAACCAAGCTCTGATACCAATTGTTGAACAAGACATCTGAGAGGGGGAGTGAATTATTTGTAACAAACTTTGACCTTTAAAAATTTCACCAAAAATTAAATCAATCACAAATCCTTTAATCTGCTAATATAATTAATCATTAAGTGCAAAGGAAAAAATTGAAAAATATCACACATGCACAACAACACTAGATTTACATGGAAAACCCAATAAGGGAAAAACTATGGTGGGGATTAGCTCACAATATAGAGAATATCAAAATTGATTGCAAAGGCTCACTTCCAAAGAAGACTCATTTCCAAAATAGGACTCACCGTTTGGATTAGGACACACTATCCAACAAGGGTTAACTACCCTAAGGGCTCACTACCACATAGATACAAAGAAGATAGAAGGTATTTTATACACAGAAAAAAAATTCAATGCAACAAAGATTTCCACCATGATTTGCTCAAACACTTGTAGATATTCTTGAATGATAGAGTACACCTTCAACTCACTGCTTCTGAAAACTCAACAATTATACTTTGCATGGACCTGCACCAATTCACATTACATATACACTAATTCACATCTATCTCGCATCTATCTTGCTCTATTTCTTTGCACACCTTTCAATAATATCTCATCCTGTATTTATACCACCTTCAACTTTGAAACATATCGAAAGTCGTCCATACACCTTTTGCATTTACAAATTCAAATTAGGTTGGTGCCAAAAAATTCTAGGGTAGAATTAAAATGAGGGTGATCAAAACACATGCTTCGACATGCTTCTATAAGCTTTGAAAGTAGTTTTAAACACAAGGTCATGCAAACTAGTGTAAAACACATAAATCAATTAAGCACATACAACCTTAGCATGATCCAATCCTTTCAGATAACAAAATTATCTTCAACACAATCATATCAACTTAACTCTAGAACCACAAGTCATAAGACTCGAACAAGAAGAAATATGGAGCAACTACACTTCTCCCGGACCTCATTCAAATACACTGAAAAACACAGTTCACAACTGGTGAACATAGATCATAATGTACAATGAACTAGAAGCCCAAATCTTGGATATAGCAGCTTACAACAACCATGAACAATACCTCAGATCCTCATTAGAATAGCATTAAATCCTAGAGCAACCACTAAACAACTGCAACCTTTTCATTTACAATTTTCTCAATATCCTCGACATATATAGCCAATAACCATTATCCATGACAATAGCAACTAGTTGAAATCAATGAAAAAACTTTCATACTCACAACACTTACAAGTCAAAGAAATTTTATAATGAACCCATCCCAGACCATGACTAAAAAGGAAGGAGGTTTTAACCTTTTCGGGAATTTTTAAGAAATCACTAAATTACACTCAATCTTGGATAAATGGTTACCTCAAAGTGATGGAGGAGGTTGGGATAACATCAATATACCCCTGCAATAGTAAGAGGAAACAAAATTTGGTAAGTGAATTGGGGTATAATGGGGGTGTTGAAAATAAAAGAAAAGGTGTTGAAGCTAGGGCAATTGAACAAGGTAGGGAAGAAGTCCCTGATACCTCAGGCCAAGGAATTTCAATGGCATCATAGTCATCTGACGCGGATGGAGAAATTGTGACCACTCTAGCTAACTTGTTGAAAACACCAAAGGTGGCATTTTCTTCCACTACATTTCCAAGAGTAAAACCATTGACTTCTAAAGAAGTAGGAATGAGAGTACAAGTACATGCTAATACAAGGTTGAAATTGCAAAATATTACTGCCATGTTTACCTCTCCACCCTCTGTTAACATGACAATGAGATAAAATTTGGAAGAGACTCTTGTAGCTATAGGGGAAGATCCAAAAATAACTGCAGAGGAAGCTACAGAGAAATTTGAAATGTGATCCACTATATTGGGAAGGTTTAATGAAAATCAGTCTAAGGTAAATTCAATAATGCACCTTGTAGTGGAAGAAGTGCATAATACAAGGTCACATCCAGAAAATAGGGAAGAAGAAGAATTCATAGTAGGATCACTCACCCAAGAGGTGGGAAACCTTGAAGAAATGAATATAGGGGAAGTGGTGTCGCCACTAAGAGAAATAGGGGTACTGCAATTCAAATCCCTATTTCCATTATTGTTAAAGATGAAGAACATGAAGATGTAGTTGATAATCGTGCAACTAGGGATCAACCTTCACAAGGAAGAGCTGAAGTGATTATTGAGCAAGACCCAACTTCTAAAAAAGTCGGGTGAAAGTCAGGATATAGATAAAGATATATAGTTCTCTAAAACCTTGGGCAAGAAATAGGGAAATGGTGAAAATTTTGATGTTTTAGGACAACCTGAAGAGTCTTCTCTAGGAAATGACACTAAAAAGGAGGAGGAAAGATGCGAAAATGTAGGTCTCAAAGAAAAAGAGATGGGGCTAGATCATGGTAATCCAGAATCCTTTCCATTAAGGACAGAGAATGTGAGATTTTCAAAGGTTGCAATAGGAAACATTGAAGAGTTAATAGAATATGTTCCTAAACATTTTGATTGTCAGGAACAAATTAATACTAAAGAGGTAGGACAAAATGAAGAAGCACCTGATTGGATAGTCAGGTAATCTGCTCCACTGTTGGAGGTAGAATTGGTGCCTCTTATTGAAATGATGGATGTTGAATCATCCAATGAAGTTGCACACACTTCAAAGGATATTTCCAAGAAGAAATTCACCCACACAAAAAGTGTTGCAACTAAGGGCATGTAAATAGAGATTATTTGATTAATCTAGAATATGATTACAAATGTGCATATGCCTTGAATATATAGGAATGAGTGATATACAAGATGCAATATGATGTTTCTATGTGTCTTGATCACACAACATGTGACAACATGTAAACCATAACTACCTACCTAGGGAATGATAAAGTGATTGTGATAAGTTCTAGAAAAGACAACTCATCCTTCTAGAAGGAATATTATCTCCTAAATACATGAAAGGGTAATGGCCCCATTATTAATGATTTTCTAATGATGCAACCTAGGACGTAATTAAATAAATAAAATACCTAAGTTAAACTTATGCTAGTGTAATTAAATAATTAATCACACCAACACCTCTATATTTTAAAAATTTAATGGAGGAACTAGAAACCCCTAAGCCTGAAGCTAGAGAAAAGACTAGGAATGTTGTTAAAAAAATTTTAGATGGAGGAAGAACTCTCTAGATAGCTACTCTAGTAGGAGAAAAGAGCAAGAGCAAGCATGAAATGACATCTAGGGACTACTAGGTGACAACAATCAATGTAGGGCATTCATCATGGGAGAAAGAGTTAGAAGAAAAGAGAATGAATTTAGAAACTATTGCTACTCATATGAAGAAAGATAAACAAAATAAGGAATTAAAAAAATGGGTTCCTTTCCTAGAATTTTTTTTCAGAACATTAGCCCAACCCAATTACTCATTGAGTGAATTTTTGTAGAACCCAATGTTGATGTCCCAAGAGTAGGTAGATTCTGTTGTAGTGATTAGACACAAGCTTAATGTGTTTGAAGAATAGATAGAGCATATGGTGAAACAAGGTGAGGAATCAATAAAAGAGGCAATTGGGAAATGTAACTTGAGGCATACCATTGGTTTGACAAGTCTAGAAGACTTGAGAGTGAATGTCGAGACCTCCAAGAACAAAATGATATAGAAGGGTGGAAGTTAAAGATACTTACTCAGATGGATGTCTAGGAGTTAATGAGAGAAAACATAATTGCGGAACAAGAAGTTTCAATGCTTAACAAATGGAAGGTTCAATTGAATTGGGAGAGACAATTTATTGCAATGCATAAATGGATTAGAAAAGGTCACTAAAACAGGTGAGAAGCTAGTGGACAAGGATTTGAATTGTGATCCTTAGACCTTAGTTCAAGATGATACAAAAGTGAAGGATATCAAGGGATGGATTCAAAAGATAAACAAGGGTCTTGTTCAGTCTTTGAGTCGAGAGGTCATTTATGAGATCATAAAGTGTAGGAATGTTGTGAATAAATATAGAATAGAAATAGTGTGGAGGAATGAAGCTATCAATAAAATGACTGAAGAATATTCAAGGCATAAGTACAATTGGAAGGTAATTCAAAGTGTTCCAAGGAAACATATAAATAAAGTGTTGGTTTATTTTTGGGAATATTAGTAGAAGAAGGGTGAAGATGATTCTTCATACTAGGATTCTAATGAAGTACATATGCTTGGGTAGCAGAAAGCTTGAGGGTCTTGTGCATGAGTGGAGTTTTTGGAATGAATTTTGTATGGTTATTCTTGGACCTGTCAAAAGTAGCTAATTTTGGGGATTTTGAAGAGAAAGTATTAATAGTTTTTCATTTTGTTTGAAGGCACCCACAACTTAGAGACCAAAGCTTGTAAGTTTGCTACTGAAGGAAGTCAAAATATCTTTGGCTTAATATAGAAATTTTGTATCCCAATTGTCATTTGCCATGTTCTATCATTTCATTCGTTCCTTTGATTTTGTTTCATGTGTTCCATTTGAACTCATTGGTTGGATTGTTTCTATAAAATGTCAAGAGTTATTTTATTTTGTTAAGTTTAGAATTTGTGGATTTTAGAGAACTAAAACTTTTTCAAGTTTTATTCTTTTTCCTATTTTTTGTTCCATTGCAAACTAAAAACTTGTATGTTTTATTTGAGATTAACTAATATCAAAGCCAATTTAAAGCTATTTCTTGATAGAAATTCATACATAGCTAATTATTTGTTTCTATCAAGAAAGAATATGTGTTACACCATATTTGGGTGCATATTGACACTATTCAGTGGCAAATAATCCTTTTTTTTTTAAACCATTGCACCATTCTATGCCTAGTTGTGAAGCAATTTGGTGAAGTATAGAGTGGTTTGCTTTGATTTAGTTTATATCCTGAGGCATGCATGGATAATACCTACAATAAATCTTTATATTTCAATATTTTTATGCTTTGTTTTAGATTAGATGTTTATACTTTTAGAAAATGTTTCAAAATTGATTAATGCATGGAGTTTTATCATGAATATTTTGATTCCATGATGTTTTAGAGTGATTAATGTTAAACCTGCTTGAATATATGCAAGTAATGTGAATTTTGTGAAATTTTATTGTAAATCTTTAATTTCATGAAGCTGGTAAGTGTCATGTGAGTTATCAAATTGAGATTATGTTATGATCTTTTAGATACTAGCAAAACTACAAAAACCATAGACCCTTGATACTTAATAGAAATTTACATAATGCACCCTAAGTGAACTTGACATTCTCAAACCTTGGGATCAAGTTGAGATCATCTTATATTTAGGTTCTCCCAGTGGATCTTTCAAGTAAAGGTAGGTTCCTGCAGTCCTCAATGAGAATTTATCTGCATGTTGGTGTGCGCTTGCAACATCAACATCAAAAAATACCACCCAATCCATTCCAAGAAGTTATTATTCATTAGGGTTCAAAGATAATTCCCAATCCATGTTGATAATTTATTAGGTAATGAAGTTCAAAGCTACCACTCAACCCATGTCAAGAAGCTATCAAGTGTGGATCTCCAAAGATACTACCTAACCTTGAGAAAATGGAAGGAGAAACCCTAAACCTCATTTAGGAAATAATATAAAGCCTTTAAAATTGACCTATGTTAAAACATGTAAAATTCCCATTAAGGTTGACTTGAGATGTAGCATGTAGAATTAAAATTTGGGCATTGGTGCTAATTTAGGTTTAGGTTGACTGGTTTTTTTTGGTGACTTTGTGCCTAATGGATGTATTTCTAGGTCCATTTCCTTTTGTAAGTGAAATATCCCCTAAGATTTTCCAAGACTATAGTGAATCCTTCACTACAAGTATTAATTTTATTGTTCCTTTATTTTTGATAAATCAAAGTGTCATGTGGCATCCACAGTCCTACCTAATTTCTACAATTATCTTCATTTAGGTGTTGTAGTACATTTTTTATAGTTTTATAAGGCCTAGTGAACATGTGAAATCCAATGTTCCAAGATATATTTAATCCAAAATTTCATAGTAGTTATTCAAAAGTGATAAAAAAATGCACAAAAATCCCTAACATTATAGCTTCCATTACTCTAAAAAATGGATCTATCACATTAATACTTCAAATTTTATATGTTAACAAGTTTAATTATTCATGGATAATGACTATATAGATCCTAGATGAGAAGTTTTACCTATTGTTGATGGTCAATGTAAAACAAGAATGTTAAAACATAATATTTCTACTCTATTTCTCCTAAAAAAGACAAATAACCTAAAGCTAGCTATCTTCCAAGGTCTCTATAGTTGGTTCTCAAATGTGATGATGTTGTTCAGTGGCCTATGCAACTATAATGGTCAAGGGGCCTACTAGTTAACGGATACAAAATTTGTATAATATAAATTAATCTAATGTTTTGGGGGTGTAAATAAACATCAAAAGATGGAACAGAGCTCAGGAAAACAAAACATAAATGTAGATTTCCTTCAATTTAGACATATAAACTTCATAATGAGCATTCCTTCCAAACAAATAAACCATAAAATGATACAATCTATAGAACAATCTATTCCATTGCATTCATTCATAGTGAAAATTCAAGACATACAAATCATTCATCATTACTAAACTTCAAAATCAAACAAGAACACATTCCCAACTCATCATTAAAATTCATAGATAAATAAACACAAAGAAATTGCATTCATAGATAATTCAATGGAAATAGTCTCAGATTCAGAATCTTCTATTGACTTTCATCATATAAGAAACATTTATGCACAACATTCACTATCATACGAATGACAATTGTTCATTAACATCACCATTAAAACTAATTCTAGAAACTAACATAAATTGCATCTGAAAACTATAAAAATGTCTAAATATGTTTGCATAAAATTGTAAAAGCTTCTAAAACTATAGAAAAATATCCTTTCTCCTTAGGTAGCTAATCTTTCTTCAATTAGTCGACCTTTACAACATGGAGAGAAAAACTACATATAGACAAGCTTAACACTAATTCCTCCAATCAAAAATTGAGATCCACAAATCCAAGAACAACTAGAGATGCATGAGATGAATACCCATCATGATATTCAATTCAATTGTTGATGAATTTGTATCAAAATCTGATGCAAAAAGAGAAGGTCGCACTATTGGGGAATCTGAGTTGAACTGGTGTCACATTCTTGAAAAGTACGAGAAAGTTGTCCAACTGGCTGTACCATCTGATGCTTCATTCAAAAAGGATTTTTCATAAACACATCACTCTTCTATCTTTTGTTCAAGTAAATACTCATCATAAATGTCTAATACTTGTCTAAGCATGTCCACATCTAGCCCATCTACCCAACTGTCTTCAAACTTTATTCTTTTCAACTTAGCAGAGGTGAACTTCTACATATCATCAAATTTGACAAGATCCTTCTAAGCAATATTTACTACCTCTTTGATGTCCATGAACCTATCAATTAATAAGTCATCACCATCATCTCCTTTTTGCATTGTATCTTGGAATCTATTATCCCATTTTTTCCTTAGCTCATCAAGAGGGAAACCATCATTGACAGGGACATCTTCATTCACCATCATAGCTATGATTGCTTCTAACTCCACAATTTGGTTTGTTAAATCCTTTCCAACCTGTTGCACCTCATTCCTATATGAAAAAATAAATGAAGTCTTGAATCTGATGATGTTAATAGTTTTATCAATGAAATCCTCATTACCTTCTTCAAGGATATATTCTTCTAGGAGTGTTTGTTGAGGCAACTTATTAATTTCTTTCAATTTCCTCACATGCTCTTTGTATTATTCTTCTTGCTTCCAAAGGATCTCAACATATGTAGTCAAATCATTGGTTGATTCCAATGCTTCTTTATGAACCTTGTGACGTTCAACAAGCAATTCCTCCACTTCTTGGTTCAACCTATCAGTTCATCTATCCAACATCTTCACCTTGCTTATCATCTCAACAAGGTCATCAACTTCTTTCTTGCTTAAAAAAATTGGTGTATGTGGAGCAATAGATTGTGTAGAAATAGGAGAGGATAGGTCCTTTAAGAACCTATGTAATTGATCCAATTAATCTTTGAGCTCATCTTTCCTTTGTTTATGCTTTATCATTCTCGACGTGGTGTGAGATGCTACAATATCAATCAAGTCCATTTGCTAGTTTCTTGTAGGCCTTCCCAAGTTTACAGTGCCCAATTGATAATCACTCAACTGTATCTCTTGATTGTCCTTTTCCACCATAGGAATGGCACATTCAGCCACAATCTCTCAAACATCTATCAATTTTGTGGAATGAAGGACTCGAGCATTTTTCTTGGGCCTCTCCTTCTCAATTTCTTTCATCATATCATCCCAATTTAGAGGTTGGGGCTGGAATATATGTTTCTTCTCAAGGTTAATCTTTAACCATGTTGGGGCAGTAGGAGGAGTAACCACTTATTGTGAAGAGGAAGTGGTAGAAGAGAGGGGTTTCCGGAGTGTTACCTTTGGTTGAGAATCAACCTCTCGACGTTGCTCCTTTTCTTCCATTTCTTTAGAAAGCCTATCAGCTTAAGCTTTCTCCCTTTCTTCCAACATTTCATCTCTTTTCTTTTCTAATTGTTTAACTCTCTCCCACATCTTGGCTTGTTCTTCTTCCTCCAACTTCTTTAGCAAGAACTCTTCTTCATCTTTATTTCTTTGGGCTTCCTCTGTAGCCTTGGCCTTGGCTTCAAGGTCTTCCTTTCCTCTCCTCTGTCAGGCCTTTTCCTCTTCAAGGTCATGGATCTTTTGTAAGATGGCCAAATTCTCCATCTCTACATTGTCTTTCCACTCACTTTATTTCTATTTCTATAGGAGGTCTTCCTTTTCCTTGTGTTTCCTTGCAAGCTCTATATTCTTCACTATAGCTTCAACCTCTTGTTTCTTTACAAGTGCCTCAGCTTGTGCTTTGGCATAAACCTCATTCTTTGCATCCTCAAAGAGTTTCCACTGGTCTTCTACAATCAAAACATGCTCAGTTCCAACATCTTGAATATCCTTAGTAGATGTAGTTACAAGAGGCTCATGTTCTAATTGTGTGGCCTCTGAATCAGTGTCTACACTGTTAATTTCAATCTCCTTTTGTTCATCTTTCATAGCTTGCTCATGGAGGCTGCTTGTAGGTACTTCCCTAGTGGATTACTATGGGAGAGAAGGTTGAGATGGATCTCCTTCTCCGACAATAGTAACTTCTACACCTTGTGATTCATGAGTTTCTTGAGTGGGCATTCCTGGATGAACATCTCCTCTAGAGCTAGGGGAAAGTACTCCAATTGTTCTTTAGGATTTGTCCTCCTCTTTTTTCTTCTATATCCTTGGGTACCCATTGCTTTTCTCTTCTTTAAGGATTGAGCTTATGGATCCTTTATCCTCATGACCACCCATTAGATGCTTCTATCCATCACTGTCTTGGAAAGCTGTTTATTTTCAATGAATTCTTCCTCATCCCAATTTATTGGGTCCAGCCTTTTGGTACCTATATTTTCAGCTTCATAACCAGGGTCCAAAACTACACCATCATCAGATAGTGTATCAATAATATCTTCCTTTACCCCATACTCAATCATCTGCGGGATGGTAAGCCTTTCATAATTTCTTTTCCTCACATCATAGTCATCTTGCATATCAATCCAAAAATCCTCTAACAAGTTAAAATGTTTATAAAAAAGGGTAGGAGCTATGCCATTCATTTTATGCTACGGATCAAAAATTTTCCTAGTTGTATACAAGCCCAAGTTTAGATATCTTAACTCTTCACATACTACCTTTGTAGCCAAATTGTGAGCACAACAATATTCTCCCAACTTAATGGGGTATTTGTGGAATCCAGGATTGTGTTTGTTGGAAAATTTTGTATTAACTCCCACAGCCTAATATATGAACTCCATAAGCACAATCCTATCACTACAACATCTTGGTAGTTGATGAAGATCTCCATCAAAGCCTATCAACCTAAAATAAGAGAACTTGGGGTATTGGATCTACCAATGTTCCCATTCAAAAATGAAAGCCATAGCTTCTCTACTCATCCTGTATCCAACATCCCCTGTCAACCGGTTGATGATGACATAGAGGAATGAATCATTGACCCTTCTCTAGTGTAGCTCTGAGGTTTGCAGGGTCAATTGATCATAATGCTCCCATGTCTTCTTTTTTCCAAGAGCCTCTCCTAATGTGCCCACTTCATTTAATCTAGGGAATATGCCCCTCTTGTAGCTGAATATATGACATAAGAAGTCATGAAGAAGTTTTTGGTTTGTCCCACCTTTAGCATCTAGTTGTACAAGTTATCTAATAAAATCATACCCAAATCATATTGTTTCCTACCATCCAAAATGTTTTAAGTGAATGGAAACATCCATTCCTTTAAGTATGTAGAGTCCTTCTTTCCAAATACCCTAGAAATCATCATGATCAATTCATCTATTTTCTTCTTGAAGTCTCCCCTCTTGGGCTATTCAGGAACCTTGGTTAAGGACTTCTTCTCAATTCTCAACCACTTCTTATTCATGTGGGATATATTAGCTTCCTTGTCCCTATTAAACAACTACAATGCCTCTTCTTTAGTCAATTGCTTGGGGTTTTTTTGGGTAGGTTCATTAAACAAAAACCTCATCATCTATGGGGATAGATCAATGATCACATTCCCCTAGAGGTGCATACATTGTCTAGATAAAGGATTGTATGCCCCTTGTTGACAAAACAAGGACATACAACTGAGAGGGGGGGTGAATCATTTGTCATAGAATGATAAAAAAATTAAACTTTACTTAAGATCTGATGAATAAGTAATTAACCATAAATAATTAACACATCAGAGAGATAGAGAACACCAATATTTTTTACGTAGAAACCCTATTAGGGGAAAAACCATGGTGGATGTTATTCCACAAGATTATACCCTATTAAAATTATAATGATATCAATAAAGGGAAATGCACGTGCATTCAGGCACACTACCCAGAGCTCACTGCTCAATTACAGAAGGGGTCCACTACCCAACAATACAAAATAGGATTAAAATCCAGATGGTATGAACTAAAAAATTAGCTTCTGTACAAGCCTGATTACAGTTCCAATTAAGCACAAAAAACTCCTCTTTTCACTCTTCACACTTCACTTGATCATCTTCACACTCTACTCTACAATTGAATGATATTCACACATACAAACATAAGAGCACACCCAACACATGAAGCACCTTTTCCACACACTACACTAATGAAACAATCACACTTATATATCTGCATCATGAGATTTCATCAACTTAGTCAGCTAGGAAAATCAAACATATTTGCAATGTTAGCCCAAATTTACAAAATAAATTTTTAATGAAAATCCACCAAGGTCGGCCACAACATATTGGAGACCCAAATTAACAACTCCAACATAAAAAGACTTCAATTACTTCCTCCTCAAAGATCCACAACTCACTACCACCAACATGTCGGCCAAGAACAAGAAAAATTGAACATACACAAGAAAAATTTCTAACCATGAGCACATCAATCAATGTGGATGTACCACAAAGATAGAGAAAAATATAGAAACATCCAAGAGCACCAAAAAATAATAGAGAACCATCCACAGCAACAGAAACACACAAACTTCATTTTGGAACACTGACAAAACCCACATAAATATTGTCAGAACACAACATGATCAAATCTATATGTAGACCTCTGAAACTTTTGGTAGATGATCTAGATACACTCAATAGAAAACCCTTTAATCCACAGTAGCTAAACTTCAATGTATAGAACAAAACTCCTTCATGACCTGCACAGTTCCACTGGGAACCTGGAGCACTTTTCTTTTACAATTTTCTCAATATCCTTGACATATACAACATCTAATAAACCAAATGCTAATAGAGTTGACATCAATGACAACCACCTATCAAAAACACATCCATAGCATCCAAAAATCTCCCCCTTTGGCATTGATGGCATAACATGATGTGAAAAATACCATCAACCCAACACACTTGCTTTCCCTTTGGTTCTGACTCTTCTCCTAAATTTCTCTTCAACCCTTAAAAATATTTTTCACATTGCACTTCTCCCCCTTTGACATCAATGGAAAAGGTAACCATACATGCTCTGAACCACATATCTACACATCTAACTACTCCCCCTAAGTAGCAACCACTGAGACATCAATCTAGATTAGAATTTAGCAATGTACCTCATGGATTGATGCAAGTAAATGCATCTCTTAGTTCTTATTAGGAGGGGCGGTTACCCCTAGCATTCCTTTAAGATACTCAAAAGTATCCTTTGGAAACAGTTTAGTAAAGATGTCTACAATTTTCTCTTTAGTAGGCACATACTCCAATCTGATTTCTTTCTCATTCACTTTCTCCCTTAAGAAGTGAAACCTAATCGATATATGTTTAGTCTTAGAGTGAAGTACCAGATTCTTTGAAATATTTATTACACTTAAATTGTCACAGTATATGGCAATAGGCTCTTCATATACCACCCTAATATCTTTCACATTTGTTTCATCCATATTACTTGAGTACAATTGTTTGCAACAAAAACATATTTTTCTTTAGAAGTAGATAGAGAAATGGAATTTTGCTTCTTGCTCAACCAGGATACTAGCTTCTTCCCTAGGAAGAAAGCACCACCACTAGTACTTTTCCTGTTATCTACATCTCCAGCCCAATCCACATCAGTATATGCACTCAAAGTGATATCATCATCCTTTGGATACCAAAGTCCAAAGTCAACTATTCCTTTTAGATATCTGAAGATTCTCTTGATAGCAGTCACATGTGATTCTTTTGGATCAGCCTAAAATCTAGTAACCATACATACATTGTATAGATAAAGTATTGTATGCGCCTATTGTTGTGAGTATAATCTTTGGGAATTGGACTAATATGGGGAAGAGTGTAACATGTGCCAGTCGATATTAGGCTATTCTTTCAATCCTTCCACTCACATCTTCGCATAAAGTTTCCACAAGCAGCTCCTCATAGTTTAATGGGCCTAGATTAGTGGGTTTTATGTCTACCCATTCTGAATCTAGCTTACTAGTTGTAAGATTAGCATCTTGGTGTTTGTATCTCAAAGTGTAGGGAAATTGCTCCACCTTTATCTTCTTGGGTTTTACCCCCTTAGAGCTTTCTGCAACTTGCCCTTCTTTTTGTGAAACTTCCTCTGATGCTCCTAACATTGTTTATTCTTGCAAGACAAGCTTGGATTAGACCAACATAAGGTATGAAAATCATCATTACAAGTGTTATCCTTTCACACTTCTTTGTTCTTCCCTAGGTAACCCTCCATACTTAGTGAAATTTTAAACCTTGCAGGAGTGGAGCAGGGAGAAAATTAGGAACCAAAAAAGTGAAACAAATAATGTAATTAAAACTAAGACTGGAACCAAATCAGAAACTAAAACTTTCAAAGTTTCAATACCTTGTAACATTCAAAGACCTGACCCTGCCAAGTTGACGGGATCAAAATTAGGATTGGAACCCATCAGAAGCAGACTCATTTTCGAAACTGAACTCCCATGTGAAAGTTCAATGGATGAGTTTATTTTTGGATCCAGTTCCACCATGGGTTATCCTAATTAAGTGGATTATGTCCACACATCGACATGAATTTGGACATGAGTTAAAAGGACGCAGGGAGGAAAAAATCAAGCTCGACTCCGCCTAGACAAACAAGACCAAATCGAGTGAACTAGGGTAACTACAAAATAAAAACTAGGGCATCAAAAACCCTAGAACCAAAACTTGTAAGATTGAAAAAATGTGATCAAAGGGGTCTCATAAAGGATTTAAAACAAATATAAGGCCAAAAACCCCTCTAAAAGGAAATCCCTAATCAAAACTAGGGTAGGGTGAAACAAAAATGCGACTGAAAATGGAAAAAATGACAGGAGAGAAACAAAAACAACAATGAACACAAAAAGACAAATAGGAAATGGAAGAGGGAATGAAACAAATAAAAAGAATGATAAACAAAACACCAACAACAAGAAAGGAAACAAGCAAAGATTCATAGGATAAATTCTACGAACATGTGAAGAAGAATAGGGTAACAAAACAGAATGGGAAAACAAAAAATGGGATGAGAGAAACCCAGCTACCTCAAAACACAACTAGAAAAGGTTGACAATTGACTGGGATCCACTCACAAATGATTTCCTACAACCAAATTGTACTCCTCTTCAAGTTACTTCAGCTCTAGCTCATTAAAAACGCTTCGAGTACTTGTAATGAGCCAAATAATATTGATTAAGATTTTAAAACCCATTTCACATATGCGAGGAGGTTGCAATTAATTTCATTAATGCAGTTGGTCAGGGGTGGAACCAAAGCAAAAGCAAGTACACAATCACCGAGTACATCAGAGGAAAAATAGGAGCAAAAGTGGATTCGAGATAGAAGTGGGAACTTTTTCAAAGTTCCATACTTCATTCCAAATTTGGCTCCAATATTGTGGCAAGGAAAGGATGAAAACAAAGGAACGGGATAGAATCAAAATCAAATCTAGATCCAATACTTGGAAAACTTCCAAGTTCGGATATGATTCTGGTTCCACTCTCAACAAAGGGAAAGAAGACTGATATGGGGAAACAAAAGAATGAAGGGAAGCAAGACCAAGGAAAAGCCCATCCAAAAATAGGACATAAACTGAGATGAAACAAAAGGAAAACAAACGGGATTAGGATCAGAACAAAATCTAGACTTGGAACTTTTGCAAAGTTCTAGTTTTGTTTCTGAATCTAGTTCGCTTCCGCCAAAAAGGGAAAGAAACAAAAAGAGGAAGAAAACGAAAAAAAAACCAAGGGAAAAACAAAACCAAGAGCCCAAGACAAATAATAGAACAAAGAAAATGGCAAGGCAAGGAGTGGGACCAGAACCGGAACAAAAACCGAACTTGGAAGTTTGCAAAGGTTCTAAGTCCAGTTTTGGCCCGCATTTCGAACCCACAAAAATAAAAGAAACAAAGACTTAGGAGGAAAAATAACAACTCCTAAGACCCAAACAAGAACACCATGGACAAATAAACACGAGGGGGACCCCTTTTGACCAAAAAAAAAATGGGGTGGTTATGCAAGGCATAAAAAATGGCGACTTGACTGGGAAAATGGTTTACCCATTTTCAAGATACTAAAGAATTCAGTCACCCAGAACCTCTGGTTCATGTACATTTTAAACTTTAGTATGATCAGTTATGGAAAATAAGGTTGAGCTAGAATCTCAAAATTTGAGGCTGTGCATGTATGGTGTATCTATTTTAGTAAAGGTTCCTATCATCCTGAAATAACTATATTAAAGATTTAGGCTACGTGATTTGAATCCTTATGACTGTTGTGCAATGATATCTTGGGTATTGCTCATCTGCAAGACAAGCATCCATAGCCCTAACGGAGATGTCTCTAGTTCTCTCAAAGCATT
Source organism: Sequoia sempervirens (assembly GCA_007258455.2). NCBI lineage: Eukaryota > Viridiplantae > Streptophyta > Pinopsida > Cupressales > Cupressaceae > Sequoia > Sequoia sempervirens. Next base: position 1,013,480,551 of record VDFB02271358.1, on the reverse strand, counting down.
TCTCTACTAAAATCCAGGCATCCATAGCCCTGGTAGAGATACTTGAATTACCCTTCTCATATTGAGTTTTGCCATCAATTAATAGTTTTGTTTTCTTTTCTTTGTCTAGGCTTATTGAATAATTTCTCTTTTCATCTTTTCCTCAATGCTCAAATATATCATTCTAAAATTTAGGTTGAGAACTACAATATATTTCATGATAGTGTCAGGACTCAGATTTTTCACCTAAATCCAAAATAAAATTATCCTGGGACAAATAGGCCTCCATGTAAACAAATGTTTCTATCTATTTTGTGAAAAATTTAGCCATGGTTTATGAGATTACTTACAATACACCTATTTGTTCTTAACCTTTCAGGCTACTACTTAAAAAGAACATAAGACGTAGGTCTTGAAATGAAAAATTTTCCATAGACATACCTGAAAATACCTAAACCAACTTCTCTCCAGTACCTTCAACATATAGTGAATAACCACTCCATATTTTGAAATAGAGAAAAATGGAGGTCACCCCAAGACACAAGAACAAAAACAAAACCACAAGAGAAAAAAAACAAATGAACAAACCATAACAAACAAAAAAACCAACCAATTACATATATACATCCAAATAGAACATTACACCCTCATGGGCCAAAATAGTGTTTGAGAAATTTCCCATTGACAAGCAATGGAATAGGCTCTCTCGTTAAAGTGCTCAACCGAAAGGAATTATTTCCAAGTATCTCAACAATTTGATACGGACCCAACCAAATTCTATCAAACTTTTGATGGTACCCTTTCTTTTCCCTGGATTTATCCCATATTAATACTAGGTCAGATATTCTAAAAGCTTTGATTTTTGCTCTTTTTTCAAATGAATGTTTGACAATAGCTTGATGTTTAGAAAACTATTGTAAAGAAACATCTTTTTGTTCTTCCAAATTTAATAAACTGGTTAGCCTAACCTCTATCCTATCATCATTCGAGTAGAATTCTTGCATAAACCTAAGAACGGGCATCTGTAGATGGATAGGAAAGATCGGGTCTTGGCCGTAGACTAACTCGAATGGCGAGTTTCCTAAGGCGACCTTGATTCGATCTCTATCTTCCCATAAGGAAAATATGAGTTGAGTATGCTAATCCCTAGGATTACTTTCTAACAACTTCTTAATTACTTCCAACATATTTTTATTCGTAGAGTCAGCTACTATGTTCCCCTATGGGTAGTAATTAGAAGAATATTTTAACACAATTTTATGCTCATATGCCCATTGAATAAATTTAGTTGAGGAAAAAGTAGGGCCATTATCACATAATAGGGAAAACAGTACTCCAAACCTGGTAATGATGCATTCATTAAGGAATTTGATGACAACCTTTGTGGTGCTATTCTTACAAGGCTGAGCTTTAGTCTAACATGTATAGTAATCAGTTGTTGTTAAAATAAATTTGTGACCTATAGAAGAATTGGGATTAATCACACCTACAAATTCTCATTCCCATTAGGAAAATGGCCTTACCTCGTATATCGGTTGTAGGGGCATTGTTGGATTACGTTCCCTGGATGCGGAAGTCTGACATGTATGACATGTCCTTACATGTTGGTGAGCATCATGGAACACATGGGGCTAGTAGTAACCTGATCTCAAAATTTGGTGAGCCATGGAATCAACAGAACCATGTCCAATACCATGTCTTCCATGAAATTTTGTTATAGTTTGTTTCGCTTGTTGTTGATCAAGACATCACAGATAGACACCATGAAAGTTTCTTCAGTATAAAGCTACCCCTTTGAGCATATATTGGGAACTCTTCAGCCTGAGTGCTCTTTTCTGAGTGGTGTTCATCCCATCTGGACATTTGTTATTTAGTAACAAAAAGATCAAATTAAAATTCCAAGGATCGCATATAAATGATTGTATTGTATACTGTTGACAGGTAATCTTAGCATCAATGTCTGCCATTTCCTTGGATAAGCCTTGTCCTTAGACTATCTTCATCAGATGTATTTCAAGCTCAAACTCTTGTAAGATTTCCATCCACTTTCCACGTCTCTCCCCTAGTTCACTTTGCATAAGAAGGGATTTTACAGCAAGGTCAGGGGCTATGGTAATAATTTGACTGCAAAGGATATAGTACCAGAACTTCTTGACAGATTGCACCAATACAAAAGCTTGTTTCTCCAAAGGTGGATACCTAACCTCAGCATTCTTGAAAGGAGAACTCATAAAAGAAATCGTCCTTTCATCTCCTTCATCTTTTCACTGTATCAAAATAGCAGTGCAAGAATGGTCAGATGCAAAAGAAAATATATAAAAAGGATTTAGATAGTCAAGGCTAGTTAGAACCGGTGCCTCTAAAATAGGTTGTTTAATCTATGAGAATGCAGATTTAGCCTCATTTCTCCACTCAATCTTAGAATCCTTCTTCATCATTTCATTGAGGGGTTTGATGATATCTGGAAACCTAGTTATGAATTTTCGCACAAAGTTTATCTTCCTAAAAAAGGACCTCTTCTCCTTTTTGCTACCAAGCATGGTCAGTTTCAAAATGGATTCCACTATGTCTGGGTCAACTAAAATTCCCTTCTCTGATATTATGTAGCCTATTAATTTTCCTTCTGAAACTCTGAACATGCATTTTTTTAGATTAAGGGAGATTTCATAACTTATGCACTTTTGAAGGACCTTTGATAGATCTACAACATGATTTTCTCTATTCTTTGAAAACATAGTCATCATCCACATATATAATAATAAACTTACCTACCAAATTCTTGAATGCCACATCCATCGCTCACTAAAAGGTAGCTCCAACATTGATAAGACCAAATGGAATCCTTCGATAAGAAAATGTCCCCCACTTGTTAGTGAAGGCATTCTTCATCCTATCCTCGTAGTTGACCATTACCTAATTGTATCTTGAATATCCATCTAGGAATGACATCATTTGTGAACCATTTACCATTTTCAACACCTCATCCAAAGAAGGAAGAGGATAATTGTATTTCTTTGATGCTTTGTTAAGGTTTCTAAATTCAATGCATAACCTGATCTCTCCACTCTTTTTACAAACATGAACCAAGTTAGAGACCCAAGTCAAATGTATCACTAGAAAGATTACCCTTCTAGATAACAACTTTTGCACTTCCTTCTGAATTAAGGGCTCAATTAGGGCATTAACTAGGAATTTCTTTTGGTGGAAGGGATTTGCTTCAAGTTTCAAGGGGATAGTATGTGTTATTACCGACATATCAAAAGTTTTCAAGTCTTCATACCCCCAAGTGATTGCTGCTATATCTGATTTTAATGTTGTCAATATTTTCTCTTGAATGTCTTTGGGGCAAGTTTTTTTGATGAACACATTCTTCTCAGGGCCCGAATCCTCCAAGTTAAGTGACTCATACTTCCCTCCATTAGTGTTAGTAGGTAGCTTTTCATGGGCTCGAGGATCAAAGTCAAAGATCATCTCTAATGCTACCATTCCCTTAGGAATGTTGTTTGTTTTCAAGTTCATTATCCCTTCTACATCACATGTTTATGGATCCCACTATCCCTGATCTCTATCTGAATCATCAATAATTTGTCCTTCAAAGACGTCTGAACTTTCCAAGAAGGAAAGTATGTGTTGGTCATCATCGAAGACTTGAAAATTTTGAATGTTATCTAGAATGGCTGGGATCAATACTAATTCTACTAAAAATATCTTCAATTTAGAATCTTGCATGGGTTCTAAAGTACTAGCAGCAACAACAAGTGCATCTGCAATTTGGCTATCTTCTCTGGGGATTAATTTGATCCTAAAGGCATCAAAGTCCTCTATCATATTCCATATTATGTTCTTGTACGCAACTAGCCTCTTGTTATGGAATGTGTATTGACTGTGAACTTGCTTGATAATGACCTTAGAATCTCCCATGACTGTCAGAGCTATAACCTTTTTTTGACGTACAAACATTAGTCCTCTAGCTAGTGCTTCATACTTTTCCACATTGTTGGTACAATCAAACTGTAACCTATAAGAAGAAAAGTATGTTTTCCCTTTCAGGTTTGTTATTTCAACTCCCACTCCACTCCCTAATTTAGACTTAGAAGCATTGAATTTGAGGACCCACAATTGATCTAGGGCTAGTATTTCTTTCCTAGGACGAGCCAGTGGTAATTGTTCACAAGGAATAGGTGGCGGATTAGACCGGTTTGAGACTTCTAGACACTTGGAGTGCTATGATTGATGATCATCAAAAATTTCACTCAGATTTAGGATTTTTGCGGGCACTTCTTCTTGGATCTGATCTTGATTAGTGGGTTTATAATTGGTTATTGGTTTCTGGTGCAGGAGCACCTACACCTCATCCTCCATTTTTGGTTATTTGATGGTGAATGATGGTTATTTGGTTAGTATGAGTATTTTGAGGTATTTTTTCTTGAATAAGGTCTAACAAGACCATTTGTTATGATCTAGGTTGAGTTTTTGAGTTTTGAGTCTCAATGTGCACAAATGCACTCTTGCACTAAAAGATGCTCTTGTAGCCTTTAAAGGGAAAAAACATGAATTTGTATGTAAATGTGCAAGGTTTGGGGTCTTAAGGATGTAATAAGGCTAATTAAAAGCCATTTGAATGGTTTTTAAGTCTTAGGTCTTTAGGATTGAAAGGTTGCTTCAAAATGCAAAGTTGTCATAATGAAATTTGGTGTAAACTCAACAGTAATGATGTAATCTCATTAACCAACGGTTCTGTCCTTCAAAAATTAGTTGAGGGTTGTTGGAGATGATGGGAAGCAAGCTTAAATAGCTTCCTTTGGTTGAGGCATGAGATTGATAAATTTTTTGAAGAATTGAATACAATAAAACTTTTTTTTTCTACATTTTCCTACATTTTACATTGTTCTTTTGCTTGGTATGGAATGTGGTATTGTTGTACAAACTCCAAACTAGCATGGTTTGATAGAGGAGTAACATTTAATTTGGTGGTTATTTTTCTTGTTTTCATCAAGTATCAAGAAATATATAACAATTTTCCTGAGAGAGGGTCTAAAAACCTTCCAAACCAAGGGTTTGGTCTCAAAATGTGTGTAATTCCCATTTCCTCCATGGGAAAAATCTGAAACTTGGTGGAATGATAGGATTAGGACTTCTCTCCATGTTTCAATTGGTTTTAGAGTTAAAGATGGAGTTATATGAAATATGTATGCTGCCTTAGGTCGGTTTCTTCTTGTAATAGTCCAAAAAAAGTCCATTTGAACACATTATTTGTTGTTTTTTGAGTGTTTGTGTAAATAGAATGGATGGAGAACATAGAAAAGGTCTTGGGGAACCTATTGGAGTGTTCCTAGATAATACAAAAACTTCCTTGTATAGGCCTAATTTATCCTTTTTGTAGCCTGAAAAGTCAATGTTTTGAATCATTTGCTTGTGGAGTTTGATCCTATGCATTTGGGGGTCTGTAGGGAACCTTGTTAGATGTATGAAACCAATTCTCTTTTGTATGGTTCTTGCTTTAGCAAGATTCAATCATGGCTTTCCTATTTGTCTTGTACTACAAGAATGCATGGGCTTATGTAGGAGCGATGGAAGAATGGGTGTTTTTGGGTGCAAGGTCTATTTGTTTCGTCATGTTGTATTGTGTGAAGAGTTTTTACATCATCCCCAATTCTTGTTGAAATGTCTGGGTGTGTGAGTTGAGTTGGGTGATAAAATTTCTTGTTGAAAGGGATAGTGGATTTATTGTGTGTTCAAGAGCATTTGAGAGAAGTTTTATGGAAAGTGTTGCTTTCCTACCACTCTACATCATAGTGGTATCAAAGCAGGGAGTAGATTTTGTTTTCATTTTGTAGGTTGAAGAAGAAGGAGAAGAGACAAGGTTGACAAGATGCCTCCAAACAAGAATGATATGGCTAAAGATATGAAGGAGATAAAATATAGGCATGCTAAGGAACTCAGAGATTTGGAAGAAAGGATCATAGTCTTGGAGATAAACAAAAGAAGAGAAGTGGAAGAGAGTGAGTCAGATGAAGAGGAAGATGATGAGTTTGAAGATGTGGAAGAAGAGCTTACTCCAGAAGATCAAATAATTGTAGAGTTGCTAAAGGTGGTGAAGGATGACAAGCCTAAGGTAAAAATTTATGTTCCTAAATATGGTGGTAGTTTAAATGATGAATAACTACCTGACTAGGTTGCTGCATTAGATAATCATTTTCAATGTGATGAGATTCTTGAAGAGAAAAGAGTAAAAATTGCAAAGACCAAGTTGCAAGGCCATGCTTTGGTATGGTGGGACTACTTTCAATCAGAGATGAGGAAGCAAGGAAAGTCTAAAGTCACCTAATGGGACAATATGATATCAAAAATCAAAGGTAAATTCTTACCCAATGATCATCAAGTTCAATTGTTTAAAAAATTGCAAAGCTTAAGACAAAGGGAGATGGATGTTAAGTTTTATACTGAGGAGTTTTATAAACTATGTTTAAGATCTATTCATCATGATAATGAAGATGAAAAATTTGCTAGATATATTGCTAGTTTGAGGATTAATATATGGGATGAATTGGTTTTCGCTAACCCTAGGAGTGTAGAGGATTGTTATCAAATGGAAATCAAGGTGGAGGAGAAGCTTAAGAGGAGACAAGAGAAATTAGTGAGAGGAAGAGGTGGTCCTAGTGCAAGAGGAAGAGGAATGACTTCTACATCAAAGTATCCAAATGAAGATAAAGAAGGAGCAAACAAAGGTAAAGATCACAATGTTGATTCTAGAGGTGGTTTTGGTTTTAGAGGTAGAGGAAGGTTTGGTATTGGTAAAGGTTCTAATGATTTTGTAGGAACGTGCTACACATGCAATGAGTTTGGTCACCCTTGGTGGAAATGTCTTGAGAGGGTTGTAAGTTCATCTAGTGGAGACAAGAAGATTGATAGGAGAGCATAGTTGGTTCAGGTAGAGGAATGTGAAAGTCATTGTTCCACAAGTAAGAATGCAAATCCTGAGGTTGGGGAAATGTTGATGGTGAGAATTTTTTTTTTGAAGGAAACAAAAGAGAAAGCACCTTTGCAAAGGAAAAGTATCTTCAAGAAAAATTGTAAGTGCAAGGAGAAGGTATGTAGAGTGGTCATTGATTCTGGCTCAACTGAAAATATGGTGTATGTGAAATGGTCAACAAGTTAGGATTGAAAAATATTCCTCATGAATGTCCTTATAAGATCTCATGGTTAAATGATGATCAATCTTTGTTAATAAATGAAAAGGCTATTGTAGACTTTCAAATTGGTGGTTATCATGATAGTGTTGTCATCTCCTATTAGGCAGACCTTGGAAATATGACAATAGGGCATTGTATGATGGTAGGGAAAATACTTACACCATAGTCAAGGATGGTTGTTCTTTTTTTTTAACTCCTCTTGTTGAAGATGATAAAGGAAAAGAAAAGGTCATAATGTGTGGTAGGAAAGATCCTTTGAATGTTTGAAAGGAAGACAAGAAATTTGATCATATAATCAGTTCTAGGTTTTCTAATATAGGAGCAATACGTAAAAGGTTTGATGTAGGGGTAAAAGAAGTGTTGACAGTGAGTTTGCATGAAAGTGTGTTAGTAGGAGCCATTGAATGCCCCATAGTCAAGAGTAGGGTTGAGAAACAAACAAAGTTTGTAGGTGCAGAGGTATATAAGCCTGATTTGATAGTAGTAAAGCAAGGTAAAGGGGCAGTGAGTGAAAGACAAGTCAAACAGGGTAGAAAAGATAGTTACAAGCATGAGGAGAATGAAGACAAGAAGATACATAAAAAAGTTAATAATCCATATTTTTTTTCAGGTGTAGACCATCATAAACAATCAAATTTTGGACAGGGAAAAGATAAAGGACTGTTTGTAGGTCTGACGATAGAAGAAAAGGTAAATACACATGTGAATACATTCCAAAATGCTAGAAGTGCAGGGCAGTTTGCAATTCCAATCTACATGAACCAGTGGAGTGGCTTTTTGGATCAGTGGACCTTGTTTAAAGCTTGGATATAGTGGTATCAAACACAACTCATGAGGCATGAGTATTTTCTAGGGTGGGTGTATGGTGTAGGAGCATCTACACCTCATCCATTTTTTATTATTTGATGGTGAATGATGGTTAGTTGGTTAGTATGAGTATTTTGAGGTATTTTTTCTTGAATAAGGTCTAACAAGACCATTTTTTATGATCTAGATTGAGTTTTGAGTCTCAATGTGCACAAATGCACTCTTGCACTAAAAGATGTTATTGTAGCCTTTGAAGGAAAAAAACATGAATTTGTATGTAAATGTGCAAGGTTGGGGGTCTTAAGGATGCAATAAAGCTAATTCCAAGCCATTTGAACGGTTTTTAAGGTCTTAGGTCTTTAGGATTGAAAGGTTGCTTCAAAATGCAAAGTTTTCATAATGAAATTTGGTGTAAACTCAACATTAATGATGTAATCTCATTAACAAATGGTTCCCTCCTTCAAAAATTAGCTGAGGGTCATTGGAGATGATGGGAAAAAATTTTAAATAGCTTCCTCTGGTCGAGGAATGAGATTGATGAAGCTTTTGAAGCATTGAATACAATAAAACTCTATTTTTCTAATTTTTCCTATGTTTTACACTATTCTTTTGCTTGGTACAGACTGTGGCATTGTTGTATAGACTCCATAATAGCATGGTTTGATAGAGGAGTGAGTAAAATTTAATTTGGTATTGATTTGGCCTTTTTTCATCAAGTATCAAGAAAGATATAACAATTTTCCTAAGAGAGGGTTTGAAACCCTTCCAAACCAAGTGTTTAGTCTCAAAATGTGTGTAATTCCCATTTCGACCGTGGGAAAAATCTGAAACTTGGTGGAATGATAGGATTAGGACTTCTCTACATGTTTCAATTGGTTTTAGAGTGAAATATGGATTTATATGAAATATTTATGATGCCCTAGGTCGATTTCTTCTTGTAACAGTCCAGAAAATGTCCATTTGAATGCATTATTTGTTGTTTTCTAAGTGTTTGTGTAAATAGAATGGATGGAGAACATAGAAAAGGTCTTGGGAAAATTTTTGGAGTATATTAAAATAATTAGGGGTGTTGGGGTGTTCCTAGGTAATACAAAACCTTCCTTGTGCATGCCTAATTTAGACTTTTTGTAGCTTGAAAAGTCAATGTTTTGAATCATCTGCTTGTGGACTTTGATCCTATGCATTTGGAGGTTTGTAGGGAACCTTGTTAGATGTATGAAACCAGTTATCTTTTTTCTGGTTCTTACTTTAGCAAGATTTAATCATGACTTCCCTATTTGGCCTATACTACAAGAATGCATGGGCTTGTATAGGAGCGATGGAAGAATGGGTGTTTTTGGGTGCAAGGTCTATTTGTTTGGTAATGTTGTATTGTGTGAAGAATTATTACATCATCCCCAAGTCCTATTGAAATGTATAGGTGTGTGAGTTGAGTTGGGTGATCAAATTGCTTGTTGAAAGGGATAGTGGATTTATTGTGTGTTCAAGAGCATTTGAGAGAAGTTTTGTGGAAAGTGTTGCTTCCTTGCCACTCTGCATCAGTTTCAACAATCCCCTTGGAATTGGAAGATTAGAAGGGGCTGGTGTATTAGATAGTTCTTGATATTCTACAATCTCATTTCCCAAGGTAGAACATGAATCCTAATTCTTTGGGGGAAGGACTTCTTCCCGTGTATTATTGGTCTTTGTCAAGATAGTGGCATCTCTAGTCTCAAAGGAAAATTGATTCAAGGGTATTTTGGCTTGGCACTCACAACTTTCTACTAATTGAAAAACATGGTTTAGGACATCTACACAAGGTTTACATGTCAATTTAGAATGACTTTGATAATGAATTATGCACCAGTTAGGGAGTAACAGACTCCATAGATCAACCTCTTCTCCCAAAACCAACCTATCCTGTTGCAATTTTCTAATTAGAACATGTTGGTTGATAGTGGTCATTAGGTCACTATGTTCTAAAGGTTGTAGATTATCAAGATTGAACATTGAAAAGGTCATGATTTCCTCTCTTATATACTCCTATCTCAGTTTAAAAGTAGGATACCTCATTAGGATAGATGTACTCAGTGATCATATGTTTGAGACGAGGCTCACTTTCAATCCTAATTTGTGTTGCTACCCCTTTCCATGGCAGCCACATGTGTGAAAATTATAAGGATAGATAACCCCCAATTATTTTCATTAGGTATTATCTTAGAATCATTTCGTATGTCTTGGGGATATCATCCACCTGGATATCCATATAAGTGTGGATCTGTGGGTCAGATCCAACCTGCACATGAATATTTTTTAGTTCCCCTACCACATTAACCTCAGTTTTATCTAGCTGAATTACCTTCTTGTGAGTCTGAAGTAGATTCAAACCTAAATTTTTACAAATGGAAAAGGTCATGACATTATCTGATGCTCTAGAATCCAAGAGGAAGTTGTGCAAATTCTTTCCAAATATTTTCAAGCTTAGAAGGAATGGTGGGGTCTATATCTTACCTTTTTACAAGGTTGCATTCATTTTGTTGGTTGGAGTCACCTTATTTTTTCCTTTTGACTGATCTACTTCTTCCAAAACTCTCAACACAATGTCACATTGGGTAGGGCACCACTTTAAAATATCAAATAATGACAATGAAGTCTTTTGTTTTTGCATCTCTGAAATAAAATAAAATTCCATGTCATTTTTCATTTGATATTTAGGAACAAAAGATGAGTTACCTTTATTTTGAAATTTAGGTGGGCCTTTCGGCAGAGCCAAGTTGCTGTTTTCATTCTAATTGGGTGGAACTATAGTGTTCAAAGGAGATGTGGTGAATGGGCCTTTATTCTGATTCCTCGGGAAATTACCTCCTTTAGATTAGAAGGCTTGAGCGTCATATACATCGTCCTTTGGCTCATTTTCTTCTTGTATGGGGAAAGGAGATTCTTCTTCAAAGAGTTCACACGCCATGAATATATCTATGGATCCACCATTCTTGTTGGGAGAACCTTGCAATGGGGCATTAGCTTGTGCAATCATAACCATTTTCTCCATTTCAGGATAGTTAACCTTAGAATGTGTTGCAGTGTCATGCAACCTACACCAATTTGTCATGAAATTAAGATCTGCAACATTTGTAGTTTGTGGCTTGTCATCACTAGCTTGATAGTTATGGGAAACTCCCCCATTGCTTGGCCTAGTGTTCCATTGTTTGTTGTTATTGGATCTCTAGTTGTATCCCCTATTTTGGTTCTGGTAATTTTGATTAGGGGAATTTTGGTTTTGAAAGTTCCTTTGGTTCTGATTGGCATTCTAATTGGAATAACTACCCTAATTGGAATACCCTCCCTATTTTTGGTAGTTCTAATTTTGGTTTTGATTTTGAGGGGGATTGTATTTGAGTTGTGTCATCTCATTGGTCACCTGAGATAGCATTTTCTTTAGAGTCTCCAGCTCCGTTGTCAGATGAGTTGTATGTTCATTTTTTGTAGTGGTTGCAACTGATGTATGTGTCACGGGGTTAGATCCTCCAACTTGATTATGGAATTTTGAATTTTATATGAGGGTTCAAGAGTGGGGCTACTAAAGAATAACTGCTAAGATAGAGATTGTAACTTAGCTAAGGGTCCATATGCAAAATGAGACATTCTCGAGACTGTGTTAAACAACGGGGTAGGATTAGGCACTTGGGAGTATCCTAGAGGAGGAAAAACTCCTCCTAGACCTCTTGCTTGTGAACTAATCTACTATTGTAGTTTAATAACGAGGTGGTAAACTTTGGAAAGAGAATTAATGTCATTTTTATTGTATGTTCTCTACAAAAATAGACCAATCAAGGGATCTATGGCCTTCAGGTAGGCTTGGATAGCAATATTTTTAGCCACCAAGTATGGGTCTTGTAACCTCCTATACATCCTCTAAAATTTTGTATTAAAAAGGGGTAACAGTTCATGTGGCTCTTTCCTGATAGTGGAAAATTGATGATATAAGATTTTAGGATCCACGTAATCCTGAAATTGGTTGATGAATTCCTCCTCTAAGTTTTTCCAACTCAAGATTGATCTGGTGGGCATATTCAGATACCAATTATAAGCCATGTCTCCCAACGAATAAGGTAAAAACCTACATGCAACATAATAGTGAGAAATTTGAGCCTGAGTACAGGCATCTTTGAATTCTCATATGTGCTCTTTAGCACTTCATGACTCACCATGAGCATACCTAGGGTAGAATTTCTCTAGCGTTCTTAGGAATTTTGTGTATGCCACCAAGAATGACTCCCAGTGGTGAAGTATTTTTGGAAAAGAATGCCATAGGTGGTGGTAGTGGAGGATTTGGTTGTTCCACTTGTGGTGTTGGTGGAAACTTGGGTGGAGTAAGTGGTGGTGTTAATGATGGGATCAAAACTCTATGGAGTTTGGGTCTAACAGGGGTTTGGAGTTCAACTAACGAATCTAGATTTGTAGTAGATCTGAGAACTCTTTCAAACCTTTTTGGTGAAAAGGACCCGATTCGAGCTAGTTTCTTCCTCTAGGCCCTCATTCTAGCACTAGTTATGTTAATGGTCAATGTAACTGTTACCAATTTTTTGCTACAGCTTGATTGGTGGATCTGGTTTAAATATTGTTATATTTGAAAGTGAAAATACAGTTATTTGTGCATATGCTTAAGTGTTGTTTGCACCTTATTTTTTAAGTATCAAGTGACAGTTATGCAAGTGTTTTGAAGAAACTAAATTTTAGAAGTATTACTCATGTTTTTTACAAAATCAAATGGAGTACAGAGTTGAATATACAAATGATGAAGCATAACAGAATGCTTTCATTTATTTCATGAGATGATTTACATTACATATGTTCATTTGATTGCAAGAATACAAATGACAAATACAACATTGCATTTTAATGCTTTTCTTTTAGAATGGAAATGAAAGAACGAAATTAAATATCCACACAAGCTATGGTTTTAGCTAATTCCATTCATTTCAAAAAGTAAATTATACAGCTAAAGGTAAAAGAAATGAGAAAGTAGATATTAGAAGACATATCCATCATTGCTTGATTCTTGATCTTCGGTTGAGATATTGTTGCTTGCTCCATCCTACTCCCACTCCTGAGTGTTCCTGCAAAATATTGAGAGGGGTGTCAATTAAGAGCTTTGGATATGAGTTATACTACAAGCTCTACCAACAGACATATAATTCACTCTTTGAAATGCATGGAATCAACTAAAGGAAGGAAGTAAAACATGAACTGAAAAGAGAAGACATCATCATCATACATTTTTTTTATGCTAACATCATTTGTTTCCTTGTGCAGGTATAGGAAGAGTCATGTAGCTGATTATCTTTTGAAGACTAAGCATGTGGAGAAAAATGGGCTTCCACAAGGGTAGAGCTCGGCATGCTTCCCCTTATACATTATAGATGGGGCTGAGAGAAGGAGTGCAATCACCATTTTTCATCTAAAGTATACAATTGAAAGAGTAAAGTAGATTTCATTCATCAAAGCCATCAAGCCGACTGTTCACTCATAAAAATCAAGTAACATGCTTTCTGACAGCTACATGTGGACAATGGACTTAAATGAGCTCAATCAATTCAACTGAATACATCATTTTCATGATTCCAAATCTTAGATATTTCTATACAGTTTGTATTTTTCTGCCATAGGTGTTGTTTATGCATCTTGTTTCATGATATTACAACAATTTTCTATCTCATAGTCAATGATAGTGAACAGGAATACATAATGCCTCAACAAAGAGCATTGTTTCAAATTTTCATTTCAGAAGAGAGCAAGGCATAAGATAGTTTTTATTAAATGGAGTATAAAAAATACATGAAGAGTGCCAAGTTGAAGAGCATAAAAATGTGTGGACAGCCGAGCATGAAGAGAGCTTTAGTTTCTCATTTGTATGGAAGGTGAGTGCATCAGGTGATTCACAAGTACTCACTAAATGTTTGAATGCAACTATTGTATTAAATGGGTGGAAATTGTTCTAAGAGTACACTATTTTTGAAGGATTGTTTTATCATCCCAAGGATATTTTAGCATGGAGTTAAAGGAAAACAAAATATGGAACATATTTGACAAGGATTAAAACACATAGAAGTCATTTCCAGAATGGGCAGAATTTACATTGGACATAGAATGAGTGGAGGTTTGGAGCACATCCCTAAAGAGTGTGAGTGCATAAGAGACTAGAGAAAACAAGTAATCTATAGGTTTAAATCAAAGGGATTTATGTGTGCAAGGAGGGTGAAAAACAACATGACAATGGCACCTAAAAAGTGCAAACAAAAGATACATGAAGGATTTGAAAATGAATGAAATATATGGAGATCTCAACTAAAGTGCAGAAATGGAGTTTGTATAGAAATTTTGATACCCATATGAGTTTTTTTTATCTCATAACTGTGGTCTTCTTTAAGGTAATATTTACCTATACAATGGTTTTTCTTTATAGAATTCAAAATGTAAACATGAAGTGGTGGGTCAAGTTCAATTTTTAGAATGCAGACTCTTTACCATGCTTACATCACATGAGTTTTGATCCTACAAGAAATCAATTATACAATAAAAGATGAGTGGTCATTCTCTTAAAACAACAGTCCTAAAAGCTTTTGTTCATAAGGAAGGTGCGAATAAAGTAAAATCACAGTGTCCACCTTCAGGAATGCAAAGTTTCAACACATACTTTTTTTTTTTGAAGGTTGTTTTTGTTGTCTCAGGAAAATACAAGAGGTTTGGGCCAGATCACAAATACTTTCAAAAGCTTGAAACCCACCTAGGTGTTTTGTTATTTCTTCTCATTTGAAACAAAAAGTAGATTGTGTTTTCATACAAGAGGAGCATCTTTGTACACAATGCAAAGCTTATTAAAAATTTATGTTTTGAAGGAAAGAAGTAAGCATATAGTGTCATGGAGATAAAAAACAGAGCTGCAGTTTTACAATTTTAAGTATCCCAAATACCCACTTTGGGTTTTGAACTAAATACAACTATGTTTGAAATACAAAATGCCATGAAAGGAGTTTCAAATCAAATGCAATCTTCTTCCAAAACACTATTTACCCATGGAGGGGGGTTTTACATAGAATACAGGGTACCCATGTTTGGTTTTTGTATTAAGTATATAAATAGGTGAATTCCTTTCATTTTCTAGTGAACCCACATGGCGATTTGATTTTAAATTATAGATTTCTCATTTTTTAGAATACCCATATTGGGATTTTGAATTCAAAAGAAGATAGTACAATTTTCAAGAGTACCCACGTGGGGTTTTTAATAGAAAAGAAAAAGAAATACATTTTCCATAATATCGTTTACCCATGTAGGGGTTGTGATAGAAACTACAAAAGAAGGAGAGATATCGACATGAGTCGAGCCCAGAAAGCTTCCGAGTGTTTCAAGAATATACATGGTCACGACATGGAGGGAGCTTTTGGCTCATTTAAAAGTCCACCATTTCATAAACAAGGAAAACCCATGTTAAGTTTCCATCAAACACCTGAAGAAAACAATAGTTATGGTACAAGAAATTCTTTGAGAAAATCTAGATTCAAGTCTATATGGTGCGGCCTCGGTATGGCCATGAAATTATAAATGAAGAAATGATCTTTTGTAGATTTATAAAGCTTTTATAAGCTTTTGTTTTAAGAGAAATGCTAACAGACAAACAAACTTACCATGTACACCATAATAGAGCTCTCAACACACAACCGAGCCTCACAGGAGCTTCAAGATGTAGGGGTCAACCTCCCATAGTGAAGACTCAGAACACAAAGATAAAAGAAAGAGATACAAAGCCAAAATATATCAGATAATCATCACATAGTCATGGCCTCAAGGCCAAAAAATGGCTCAAAAATACAACAAAGAAGCTCGAAAGAGTTTGAGAATGTTCTTACCATCAAAGGACCATGGAGATTCGACAGAGTAGAAGCTCGAATGAGGGCTCAAATGGAGGTTTCAGACTAAAACCCTAGCTCCTACATGGCAGCGGCTTAGAGCATTTCTTTTCCAAAGTCTCCATTTCAAAATGATGTCGAAATGAGTGGAATCTCATAGTTTTGTTCATTAGGGTTTACCCAACCCCAATTCGGCTTAGGGCATGAATCTTTATGAAGATACCTTTATGTCTACCTTAGTCAAATTTCAAATGGTCTCCATGTTTTCCTTTTTTCCTATGTCTTTGGCTTGTTTAATGAAATACTTTGTGGTATAAGGACTTTTAGCCTTTAGGTATTGCCTTAGTCAAAGGGAGTATGATTAAAAGCCTTAGACTATTGTCATTTGATTTTGAAGAAAATCAATTAAATCTCGGAGGAATATTGTTTTAGCATGAGGATTATTCCTAGGAATTTTTTTTTTTTTAAAATTGATTTTAAAGAAATCAATTAGGGTATTGATGGAGATTTCCTTATATTTTATGATTTTTTGAGAAAATCAAGCATTGTAAATGGAGAAATAAGGTTGTGATTTTTTGCAAGAGATTTCCAAAATCTTTAGATTGCAAAAGAATAAGTCAAATTGAGAGAATATTAAATCTACAAGCTATGTAAAGCAAGGATAAAACAAGTTGTTTTATCTCTTTGCTATTTTTACAGATTTGTGGGAGATATTTCCTTGGTTAGATTTGAGATTCCTATTGGAGAGATAAGGTGTTTTTTTTTTCTTTAAAAGTAGATTTGGCCTATTTTGAGAGGTTTTTCAGTATGTATTTGCAAAAAGTGTGTTTTGGAGATATATCTTGTGAAAAAATTAGTGATTTTGGATTTTAGATTCTAGTTTCTTACTCTTCACATTTTTGAGCTTGTAAACTTCTTTTTGCTTAGGCTTTAAGAGTTTTCACTTCATCCAATAAAAGTAGCATTTGTATCTCCAATTTTTATCTCTATTTGTAGTTTTAGTATGATGTTCATATTGTGATTTTGTTCTACAGATACTTTTTATGTCCTAATATTGTAGATTATTGATACATAAAGTTAATTTAATGTAGTTTGCATGTTGGGTTTAGGTTCAGACCTTCATGCAAATCAATTTTGTACTAATGTTCATGAGAGATTGTGAATTCATTGTTGTTTTTCTAAAGACTGTTTGTGGGTGAAATATCAAAGTCATTATTAAGTTGAGATCATACTAGATAGCTTTTCATTTCAATCACATTCTCTATCCTTTTTCCAGAAAATTACTTAGAATAAGATTATCATTCAGAGAACCAACTCACTCTGGAGATTCTCTTTTCATATAGATCACCCACATCTAAAAGGAGTTTCCATGTTTCAACAAATATTCAGATTTTTGCAAATCTGACTAAGGGTGCATATCTGATTGACAACAGTAACACAACATTAAAATAGAATATTTCTCCTCTATTTCTCTGGAAAAAGATAAATAACCTAAAGCTACCTATCTTCCAAGGTCTCTGTAGTTGGTTCTCAATTGTGCTTATTTTGTTCAGTGGCCTATGCAACTATAATGTTCAAGGGGCCTACTAGTAAAGGGATACAAACTGCATAGTATAAATTAATCTAACGTTTCGGGGGTGTAAATAAACATCAAAAGATAGAAAAAAGCTCAGGACAACAAAACATAAATGTAGATTTCCTTCAATTCAAACATACAAACTTCATAATGAGCATTCCTTCCAAACAACTAAACCATAAAATGATATAATCTATAGAACAATCTATAACGTTGCATTCACTCATTGTGCAAATTCAAGACATACAAATCATTCATTAGTACTAAACTTCAAAATCAAACAAGAACACATTACTAGCTCATGATTCAAATTCATAGATCAATAAACAAAAAAAAATCTCATTCATAGATAATTCAATGGAAATAGTCTCAGATTCAGAATATTCTATTGACTTTCAACAAATAAGAAACATTTATGGACAACATTCACTACAATATGAATGACCATTTTTCATTGACATCACCATTAAAACTAATTCTAGAAAATGACAAATTGTATTTGAAAACTTTAAAAATGTCTACGTATCTTTGCATAAAATTGTAAAATCTTCTAAAACTGTAGAAAAATATCCTAACATTGTCCTTAGGAAGATAATCTTTCTTCAATTAGTCGACCTTTACAACATGGAGAGAAAAAATACATATAGACAAGATTAACACTAATTCCTCAAATAAAAAATTGAGATCCACAAATCCAGGAACAACTAGAGCTACATGAGATGACTTCCCATCATGATCTCCAGTTCAATTGTTGATGACTCTATATCAAAATCTAATGCAAAAAGAGGTCACACTGATTGGAAATCTAAGTTGAACTGGTGTCACGTTCCTGAAAAGTAGGAGAAAGTTACCTAGTTAGTCATACAATCTGATGCTTGATTCACAAAGGATTTTTCATAGACACCTCACTTATGTATTTTGTTCAAGTAAATACTCATCATAAATGTCTAATACTTGTCTAAGAATGTCCACATCCAACCCATCTACCCAACTATCTTCAAAATTTATTCTTTTCAACTCAGTAGAAGTGAACTTCTACATATCATCCAATTTGGCAAGCTCCTTCTGAGCAATCTTTACTACCTCTTTGATGTCCATGTAGTTGTTAATTAATAAGTCATCACCATCATCTCCTTTCTGTATTGTCTCTTGGAATCTATTATCCCATTTGTTCCTTAGCTCATCAAGAGGGAAACCATCCTTGATAGGGACATGTTCATTTACCATCATAGCTATGATTGCTTCTAACTCCACAATTTGGTCTGTTAAATCCTTTCCAGCCTATTGCACCTCATTCCTATGGGAAAAAATAAATGAATTCTTGAATCTAATGATGTTAATAGTTTTATCAATGAAATCCTCATTACATTCTTCAAGGATGGATTCTTCCAGGAGTGTTCGTCGGGGCAACTTATTAATTGCTTTCAATTTCCTCACATGCTCTTTGTATTCTTCTTCTTTCTTCCAAAGGATCTCAGCATATGTAGTCATATCATTGGCTGATTCCAATGCTTCTTTATGAACCTTGTGACTTTCAACAAGCAATTCCTCCACTTCTTGGCTCAACCTATCAGTCCATCTATCCAACATATTCACCTTGCCTCTCATCTCAACAAGGTCATCAACGTCTTTCTTGCTTAACAAAATTGGTGTCTGTGGAGCAACAGATTGTATAGAAATAGGAGATAATAGGTACTTTAAGAACCTATGTAATTGATCCAATTAAGCTTTGAGCTCATCTTTCCTTTGCTTATCCTTTATCATTCTTGACTTGGTGGAAGATGCTACAATATCAATCAAGTCCATTTGTTGGTTTCTTGCAGGCCTTCCCAACTTTACAATGCCCAATTGATAATCACTCAACTGCATCTCTTGTTTGTCCTTGTCCACCATAGGAATGGCACATTGAGCCATAATCTCTCCAGAATCTTTCAATTTGGTGGAATGAAGGAATCAAGCCTTTTTCTTGGGCCTCTCCTCAATTTATTTCATCATAGCATCCCAATTTAGAGGTTGCGGCTGGACTATCTATTTCTTCTCAAGGTTAAACTTTAACCATGTTGGGGTAGTAGGAGGAGTAACCACTTGTTGTGAAGAAGAAGTGGTAGAAGAGAGGGGTTGCAAGACTATTACCTTTGGTTGAGAATCAACCTCTTGATGCTGCTCCTTTTCTACCATTTCTTTGGCAAGCCTATTAGCTTCAGCTTTCTCCCTTTCTTCCAACATGTCATCTCTTTGATTTTCCAATTACTTAATTCTCTCCCACATCTTGGTTGCTTCTTTCTCATTCTTGACTTGTTCTTTTTCCTCCAACTTATTTAGCAAGAGCTCTTATTCATCTTTCTTTCTTTGGGCCTCATCTGCAGCCTTGACCTTGGCTTCAAGGCCTTCATTTTCTCTCCTCTTTCAGACCTTTTCCTCTTCAAGATCATGAATATTTTGTAAGAGGTCCAACTTCTCCATCTCTCCATTTTCTTTCCACTCACTTTCTTTCTATTGTTCTAGGAGGTCTTCCTTTTCCTTGTGCTACCTTGCAAGCTCTTTAGTCTTCGCTATAGCTTCAGCCTCTTGTTGCTTTGCAAGTGCCTCAACTTGTGCTTTGGCATCAACCTCCTTCTTTGCATCCTCAAAGAGTTTACATTGGTCTTCTATAGTCAAAACATGCTCAGTTCCAACATCTTGAATATCCTCAATAGATGTAGTTAAAAGAGGCTCATGGTCTCAGTGTGTGGCCATTGAATTAGAGTCTACATCATGAATTTCAATCTCTTTTTGTTTATCTTTCTCATCCTACTCATGGAGGCTTACTACAGGTACTTCCCTACTAGATTCCTCTAGGAGAGAAGGTTGATATGGAGCTCCTTCTCTAGTATTAGTAACTTATACACCTTGTGATTCATGATTTTCTTGAGTGGGCATTCTTGGATCAAAATCTCCTCTAGAGCTAGGGGAAAGTAATCCAATTGTTCTTTAGGAGTTGTCCTCCTCTTTTTTCTTCTATATCCTTGGGTACTTGTTGCTTTCCTCTTCTTTAAGGATTGAGCTTTGGCTCCTTTGTCCTCATGACCACACATTGGATGCTTCTATCCATCACTGTCCTAACAAGTTGTTTATTTTCAATGTATTCTTCCTCATCCCAATTTATTGGGTCCAAACTTTTGGTAACTATATTTTTAGCTTTGTATATGAGGTCCAAAACTACACCATCATCAGATAGTGTATCATGAATATATTCCTTTACCCCATACTCAATCATCTACTAGATGGTAAGCCTTTCATAATTTATTTTCCTAACATCATAGTCAGCTTGCATATCAATCCAAAAATCCTCTAATAATTTAAAATGTTTATCAAAAATGGTAGGAGCTATGCCATTCATTTTATGCTCCAGTTCAAAAAATTTCCTAGTTGTATACTAGCCCAAGTTTAGATTTCTTAACTCTTCACATACTACCTTTGCAGCCAAATTGTGAGCACAACAGTATTCTCCCAACTTCATGGGGTATTTGTGGAATCCAGGATTGTGTTTGTTGGAAATTTTTGTATTAACTCCCATATCCTGATATATGAACTCCATAAGCACAATCCTATCACTGCAACATCTTGGTAGTTGATGAGGATGTCTATCAAATCCTACCAACCTAAAATAAGAGAACTTGGGGTATTGGATGTACCAATGTCCCCATTTGGAAATGAAAGCCATAGACTCCCTACTCATCCTGTATCCAACATCCCCTATCAATCGATTGATGATGACATAGAGGAATGCATCATTGACCCTTCTATAGTGTAGCTCTGAGGTTTGCAGGGTCAGTTGATCATAATGCTCCCATGCCTTATTTTTTCTAGGAGCCTCTCCTAATGTTCCCACTACATTCAATCCAGGGAATATGCCCATCCTTGCAACTAAATATATTACATAAGTCATGAAGAAGTTTTTGGTATGCCCCACCTTTAGCATCTGGTTGTGCAAGTTATCTAATAAAATCATACCCCAATCAAATTGTTTCCTACCATCCAAAATGGTTTGAATTAATGGAAATATACATTCCTTGAAGTATGAAGAGTCCTTCTTTCCAAATACCATGGAAAGCATCATGATCAGGTCATCTATTTCCTTCATGAAGTCTCCCCTCTTAGGTTGTTTAGGAACCTTGGTTAAGGAATTCTTCTCAATTCTCATCCATTTCTTATTCATGTGGGACCTATTAGCTTCCTTGTCCCTATTAAACAAATGCAACACCTCTACTTTAGTCAATTGCTTGGGGTTTTGGGGGGTAGGTGCATTAAACAAAAACCTCATTGAGATAGATCAATTATCACATTCCCCTGGAGGTCCATACATTGTCTAGATAAAGGATAGTATGCCCCTATTATTGTAATTATAAGCTCTAGGCATTGGACTAATAGGGGAAGAGTGTAACATGTATCAGCCGAGATTGGGCTATTCTTTCAGCCCTTCCACTCACATCTTTGCAGAAAGTTTCCACAAGCAGCTCCTCATAGTTGAATGGGCCTAGATTAGTGTTTGTTATGTCTGCCCATTCTGAATCTAGCTTACTAGCTGTAAGAGTAGCATCTTGGTGTTTGTATCTCAAAGTGTAGGGAAATTTCTCCACCGTTATCTTCTTAGGTTTTACCCCCTTAGAGATTTCTACAACTTTCCCTTCTTTTTGTAAAACTTCCTCTAGTTCTCCTGGCATTGTTTATTCCTGCAAGATAGGCTTGGATTAGACCAAAAGAAGATATGAAAATCATCATTACAATTGTTATCCTTTCACACTTCTTTATTCTTCCCTAGGTAACCCTCCATACTTAGTGAAATTTTAAACCTCACGGGAGTGATTTCAAGAGAAAATTAGGAACCAGAAAAGTGAAACAAGTAACATAATCAAAACCAAGATTGGAACCGAACTAGAAACTAAAACTTTCAAATTTTCAATATCCTGTAACGTTCAAAGACCTGAACCCGCCAAGTTGACAGGATCAGAATCATGATTGGAACCCATCGGAAGCTGACTCATTTTTGGAACTGAACTCCCATGTGAAATTTTAATGGATGAGTTTATTTCTGGATTCGATTTCACCATGGGTTATCAAAATTAAGCGGATTATCTCTGCACGCTGACACCAATTTGGACATGAGATAAAATGACACAGGGAGGCAGAAATCAAGCTCGAATCTGCCTAAACAAATGAGACTAGATTGAGTGAGCTAGGGAAACTATGTAACCCTAATTCATACAACCCATCAACTTACATCAAAACTAGGGCATCAAAAACCCTACAACCAAAACTTTTAAGATCAACAAAACAAAATTGGAGGGGTCCAAGAAAGGATTTAAAACAACTGTAAGGCACTAGAACCCCTCAAAAAGGAAATCCCTAATTAAAACTAGGGAACGATGGAATGAAAATGCCATCGAAAATGGTGAAAATGATAGGAGATAAACAAAAACAAGGAACACAAAAAGTCAAACAAAAAATGGAAGAGGGAATGAAACAAGGAAAAAGAATGACAAATAAAACACCAACAACAAGAAAGGAAATAAGCAAAGATTCACGGGAGAAATCCTATGAACACACAAAGAACAATAGGGTGATTAAACAAAATGGGAAAACACAAAATAGAATGGGAGAAACGCACCTACCTCAAAAGGAAACCAAAAAAGGTTGACAACTGACTGGGATCAACTCATGAATTCTTGCCCATAACCAAATCATGCTCCTCTTCAAGTTACTTCAGCTCTGGCTCATTAAAAATGCTTCGAGTACTTGCAATGAGCCAAATAACCTTGATTAAGGTTTGAAAACCCATTTTGCATGTGTGAGGAGGCTACAATTAATGACATTAATGTAGTTGGTCAGGGGTAGAACCAGAGCAAAAGGGAGTACATAACCACTGAGTACATCAGAGGAAAAGTAAGAGCGAAAGCGAAGTTGAGATAGAAGCAGGAACTTTATTGAAGTTCCATACTTCATTCCAGATCTGGCTCCTATCCCATGGTAGGGAAAGGATGACAACAAAGGAACAAGGAGGAATTGAAACCAAATCTAGATCTGGTACTTGGCAAATTTTCGGGTTTGGATATGATTTTGATTCTGCTTCCAACAAAGGGAAAGAAAATTGACAAGGGGGAAACAAAAGAACCAAGGGAAGAAGGACCGAGGCAACTCCCGTCCCAAAACAGGACACAAAATGAGACAAAACACAAGGAAAATATACGGGAGTGGGATTAGAACAAAATCCAGACTTGGAACTTTTGCAAAGTTCTAGGTTTGGATCTGAATCTGGTTCCACTTCCGCCAAAAAGGGAAAGAAACAAAAAGAGGAAGAAAACAAAACAAAACCCAAGGGAGAAACAAACCCAAGAGCCCAATACAAATAAGACAACAAATAAAATGACAAGGCAAGGAGCGGGGCTAGAACTGGAACAAAAATCAGACTTGGAACTTTGCAAAGGTTCTAAGTCCAATTTTGGCCCGCATTCCGAACCTACAAAAACAAACAAAAAAAAGACTTAGAAGGAAAAACAAAAAATCCTAAGACAAAAACAAGAACACCAAGGACAAACAAACACAAGGGGGACCCATTTTGACCAAAAACAAAATGTGGTGGTTATGGAAGGCATAGAACCTATCATTCTTAGATAGTGTAGTACTAGGTGGTGGGTTTCCTAAACCAGTCACCAAGAATTGCAGAACCATGATCAAACACAAATAGGAGTCGTTAACACATTTTAATGTGTCGAGAGGTATTTTCCTCTAGGTATTTTGATTTGAAAATATAATTTAGGTGAGAAACTCATTATGGGCTAGATTGTTTAGTCTATAAATATTTGTTAACATACCCATTCACGAGCTAGATGATTCTATCTATAGTTGATCTATAGAGCCTAATGTATTGGCCAACTCTGAAGGAATTATATGTACATAGCTAAGCTCTTGAACTTGGTTTTCTTGTTTGGCTATATCCTCTCTTTAATACTATCTAGTGTTCCAAGTATGAGGAGTTGGTGTTTTCATTTATGTCAACAAGTCTATGTTGTCATTAATGTCTATTGAGATAGTTTCAAGAGTATAAGTAGTTGATGCCATGATTAGTTGTGTAGGCACATAAAAATGACCTAGGCCTGCAAGCTCTATTTTACCACTTTTGTCCTAACATAATTATGACATTTTAATTATGTCCTTGGTCCACATTCGACTATTAATTAGATAATTCATAATTATTTAATTAATTCATGTCCTTTTATTCCTCATGATTATTAAATAAATAAATTACATTTATTTATTCAATACATCTGTAATTGTCTAAATCTTTCCACAATTAAATAAATTTATTAATTTTTTTAATTACCTTTATTCATTTATGTCTTCCTGATTATTAAATAAATGAATTTTATTTATTTATTTAATATGTCACTAATTATCATAATTAAATGAATTTATTAATTTATTTAATTATTAGTCATAATCCTCTAAATTAAATAATTATCTTTAATTCTTTAATTGTTAAATTTAACATTTCCCTCATTTTAATTAAATGAAATTATTTAAAATGATATCACATTCTTAACTGTCAGTCCATTTTGATAAATAATCTGAAAAAGATTATTTATTGTCACACAAAATCCTTATGTTGAATTAATTTAATTCAAAAAGGTAATCTTCTTCCAAAAATCAAGTAATTGGGAAAATTCTTGATTTTCCAAATCTACTTTTCAATCCAACTCTTATCTTCTTGATTTTTTGAATCTTACAAATTAGGTAATCTTTATCTTTTTGGCTAATTATCAAATTTATTCTCTACTGCCGATTTGATTTCATCAAATGACATCTTGACCACTCATTTAATGATTTTTCCCTAACCCTAATTAGGGATTGTCACATGAAATATCATCCACTGATTTTAGGCTTTGTCAGCTTTCAATCTCATCCGTCCATCCAAAATTATATTTTCTATAAAATGTCAATTTTTCTCACATTTTAGACTAACACACACACATGACTTTGTTATTTTGGCATTCATTCATAGAATTTACTTTGCACTTGGTTTATTAAATTTGATTATTTGTCATAGTCATTTGTCATAGGCATAGTTTTTTTGTCATTTAAATCCTTCAAAACTTGCATAGGAGATTGTCATAGTCATTTGCTCACATACATAAATCTAAGAGCCACAATCACAATCGTTGCAAGCTAGAAGGTGCTATGGAGGTGAATCATGGAAGCTTCAATGAGTAATAGGTATAATCATTCTCATTTATTTCATTTTCTTTCATTGTGGTTCATAACTTCTTTGGGTTTTGTTTACTGATCTAACCATCTAATCTAACATTAGAATAACCCATCGTTACATTGGTGAACCCAACTGCTTTATTTTTTGTTTTTTCGTATGATTTTTTTTGTTTTTTATTGTTTTTTTAGTTACAAGTACAAAACAATGCATTTGAGTTTTCTTGAGCTGCATTTGATGCATCATGACACATTCGCAGGATTAAACGACACAAATGCTCTAATATGTCGCATATGCAATCTTAAAGGACGCATTTGAAAAACTGAGCCACATCTAATTCTTCAAATGACGCATTTGATATTCAAGACACATCTTCCTATCAAACTAGAACACAGGACCATGACGCATTTTTTGCACATAGAGATGCATTTTCTCTGTTGTGACACATTCACCTAGTAAATTTTTTTCCTTTTTGGCATTCAGGTTTTTCTGTTTTTTGTTATTTTTTGTTTTTCATTCTAGTTTTCTTTTTTGCATCCTACCTAGCATAGGTTTTTCGTGTTACTAATCTTTGTTTATAGCATGTGTTGGTTATATTTCATGGGCCCAAGACTTCTTCTAAGACTCCTAATGTGTGATTTTGTAGGTTCGAGTGTCCAAGATTCATTCCACAAACATTGTGCTTGTTATTTTTAGATTAAAACACATTTCTTTTTGGTGCTCTTAAAATAAACATGTCTTCCATATTGTCTGATTGTGTTTGAAAGTGGTAGGAGAATATGGTCTCACCTTGTGCAAACTAGGTGATCAGAAAGCTAGACCCACTTTATCCTTGTGTTACCTTGATGTAATAATTGAATTATCCTCTCCCCTTGCACAATCATGCGATCCTGGGTGTAGGAGAAACAATTATTGCCTCTAGAAATTGGGCCTGCCTAGGGATTTCATCACCCCAACGCGACTCAAACTGACAGTGGAGCTAAAGCAAAGCTACCCCCGACTGGTATATAAATGTGAATCTTAAGGGAAAACCTAAGATTATGAGTGTGGATGTGTCATACAAACAGAGTAGTACTCCCATAAACCCTATTGAGCTTAACATCTTCAGGTTGGAGTGCCACCTAATTGGTGATTAATCTCTTGCCACATGTATGGCCACTCGGATAAGGGTCCTGAATTAAAAACTCTTGTGTAGTAAGCCCAAAACCTTCTATTTTCTAGTCTAGCACCAATCGGTGTGAAGCCTTCCATGTCTTTGATCAATCTACCATGGGAGTTTCATGGGGATTGGAAGCTTGGTTGGCTTGAGAAGAGAGTGCACTATAAGGGGGAGCCCATGCATCCAAGCTTCTAGATTCACATGCTACTGATATGCGATTGGGGAAACCCATGTGGAATCTAGCGAATACTGTCCTAGCTTAACCATACAATTGTACTTGTTCTCTTATGTGTTTGATTAATTTTCAAAATATCGTGCTTGCCAAGTGTTTGTTGGTTACTAAAATGAAAGAAACAACACTCAAACATCTAGAAACAAATAGTCAAACTTTCAACAATTCAAGTTTTTAACTAAAACATCAGAAAAGTTGACTTTTTACATCTTGCAACGTATCTATTAAATCACAATCGCTTTGTCACACTGCATTTGTCAGACTTCGCAATGCATCTATTTTGCTAAAACACATTTGTTGCTCCAAACACTGCATTTTCCTATCTTGAAATGCATTTTCATTCTGTAAAGCCACATCTGAAATACTAAAATACATTTTTCTTCTATAAATCTGCATTTGCAACATTGAACTGCATTTGCAATTTCCAATACCACATTTGATCACTGCAACGCATTTGCTTCCTGTAATGATGCAATCGCTTGACAGAAAACCAAACACTTTGTTAGACCAAAATTCAAGTCCAAACATCAAATCCTACTATCAAAAAACCTTTTTCAAAGGTCTCTGTCAGAAACCAAAATTGAAATTGCTCAAAACTTCCATCATTTGCATTCATTAGCTTGCACTTTAACAATAGGTTTAAAATTTCCATATTTTAGTGGCATTCCCTAGGTGTCATAATCGTCATTTTTAGCATAAATTTTTCCTTAGGTTTAATCTTGGAAAAATTTGGATTAGACCAAATCTCCACACTTTGCAAAAACCATTGTTTTCAAAATTAGGTTATCTTGGGACATAGTCATTATTCCTCTTTTCAGTCATTGTCATTTTTGTGAGAACCTCCAACTCAACAATCTAGTTAGGCAGGCTCACTCATCATTTTGACCTTGTCATTTAGTCCCTTTAGCAAGTCCTTTTGATAACCAAAATTGTGACATAAGTCAAGCTTAGAGCGGTTAGGAAAACCTATCTCCAAAACATTGTCCAAACTTACTCATCATATTAAACCTAGACTTTGCATTGTCCACCTCTAGTTCTCGTTTAGAACCTAGACTTTGTATTAATCATCTTAGTCCTTTGTCAGCATTATCATCTTAGTCCTCATTTGAAACTTTGGTGTTAACAACCTTATCATTTTGCATCAACTATTTCCATAGTCATCACCTTGCATTGTCATCCTTTATTCCAAAATACAAAAAAAAATTCATAACTTGTCATCCTAGTCATCATTTTGCATTAACCATTTTCTTTAGAAAACATTGTTGCATTGTCATACCTTATTATCAAAAATCCAAAAAAAAAATAGTCACACATTGTCATCCTTTATCACAAAAATGCAAAAAACATAGGCTAGTATCATCCTTGCATTTAGTCATCATTTTCATTACCCTCATTTGAGCGATTCCCTTTTTTGGTGGAAACTAGACTCCAAAGAAAGAAAAGACAAATGGAAAAATTTGGACAAAATTCTAATTCTAATGTCACCAATCACACTTATGACCCAAATTGGACTTTTTATGACCCATTTAGCAACATGAAAACTCAACCTCTCACAACCATACCATCCTCATCAAACAACACCTTTGAACCATTCTTACGTAAGGATGAATATGGACAAATACTTGAGGAAAACCTAGAAGTAGCAGTACAAGATCTAGAAGTGGCCTACTTGGTAGAACAAATGGTCTTATATGACAGAGACAAATATTTGGCCATACTTTTAAGTCAAGGAGCTAAATTACCTCATGGGTTTGGCATTAATACTTTGAGATCAACATCTTCTGACAATAACGTCAAAAATACACATAACATGTCCAATTGTGGTCAACCTCCAAACACCACAAGCAATACCTTTTTTGATGCTACCTCACAAAATTTCACAATGACCATGAGTGCTACCTCCAACATTCCAAAAAACTCCAATTCAATAAATGCTACATCCATTGGAGGAACACAATCTGTCACATTTCCTACAATATCCACAATATCGTCACAATTGGCTAGAGCCACCTTTGGGTCCTTGGCAATGTGGGAAAGTTATTCTAGTCCTCTCTTTACCACTATGGTAAATGTCATGGGGACATCATCAAGCCATACAAATCCTCCATTGACAACTACATCTAGTACCATGAATGCATCTTCGTCAAATCCTCCCATTGGTACCTCACTTAATATTTTGGGAGGGAGTAAATGACATATCTTTATTCAAGGACCACAACAAAATGTTAACACATCAACACAGTCTAATGCCATCACCTCCCAAGGACAAATGATGATCATTCCCATTGTACAAACCCAACAATTGGGACAAGGCAGTTAAAAGATACAACCTATGGCATCATTTTCACATCAAAATATTCATGGTCATGATACTCCCCAAATATTGACCCAAATGGATAGGGGACACATTCTGAAATATTCATACCCACCAACATGCCCCCAATCCAAACTTTCCATACCAACAACACACAAATCAAAACGCATCATACACATCACAACAACAGGTACCTCAATAACACACCAACATCCACTCACAACAAATGGGGACCTATGGCATACCAATTAGTCTGATGTATGGGGCCACAAATGACCCTATAATCAATGCCTTGGAAGCAAAGTTGATGGGTCTAGAGAAGACCATAGAAAACATACAAATACCCAACTAGAAATCAAAAGTGTCATACAATTTATCTGTATATGCCTTTGACATGAACTTATACATGCCACCATTTCCTCTGGGATATGTGTCACCAAATTTTACCAAATACAAAGGTAAGACAAACCCCATCCAACATGTCCGAGAATTCTCAACCAACATACTTGATGAGACTTTTTTCTAAAATTCTTGTAGGTCTTGCCTTGAATGGTTCTCCACTCAAAAGGATATCCAAACATGCGATGAACTTAAATGCAAATTCATAAAAAATTACTAGTACAACATTGACATGGACACCTCTATTACTAGCTTATGTAATCTCACGCAAGAAGATGCTGGTGAAACGTTCATCCCATTCTTCCAAAAAAGGAGAAGTCTTGCTAGTCGTTGTCACATCAACATACCCAAAAGGGAAAAGGTGGACATGGTTGTTCAAACACTTCTAGACCCTTAAAATATGTATTACAAGTGCATTGTTGCACAACCTTCATAGACCTAGTCAAAAAAGGTGTCCAGATTGTGAAATCCCTTATTGCAAAGGGAGAGCTAAGATACGGTCCTAAAAACACAAACACAAATCCACCCACTAAAAAATATAAGTACTAGGTCAAAAATAAACATGTTACCAATGATGGTGTTGTTGATGCCAAGGTTGTAAACAATATGGGTCCTATACTGGCTTTGAAAGGGGTTCAACCACAAAAAAAGCCAATAACAATACAACACACCTCACCAATGCCACTCCAAACAACCAAAATGGTCAAAATAGTCACAATCAAGGACAATACCATCATATAAGACAATTCCAGAGGGGTCACACATACACTCCCTTGGGTGAGCCCATGGAGGAAGTCCTCAAGAAATGCCTTTAGAATGGTCTCATCACACTTGAAGAACCAAAGCCGTATGACCCAGGAAAATTTAAGCCATCATGGTGGGACAATAATTCTTTTTATGAGTACCACCAGGCTAAAGAACATAAGACATCCTCCTATCGACAACTCAAAAATATTGTGCAAGACCTTATCGAGAGTTGAATAATTGAATTAGGTGGGCCACAATTTCCATCAAATGTTGACCATACCATTCATAAGAACCCATTACAAGACCATGGCTCTAATAATGCTTCCACGTCAGGTCCTAAGACAAACAATAATCAAGTTAATTACACCCACGCCAAGTATGACTATTATGATGGACCTACTATAAACAATGTCTGAACTGATGATGAATACATCAACACCATCATAGTAAAACGAACACCTCAATGCAATGCCACTACTCGAAGTGGAAAGATCACCATAGTTGGTCTGCCTCCTACTAGGAAACCTAAGATTACCATACCTAGTCCATCTCCTAGGCAGTCACAACCCGCCTTAACCACAAAGCAGTGGCAACCTAAGAGTCAATTTAACCTTATTGACTAGCTTGGAAAAACTCTTGCATAGATTTCCATACTTGACCTACTTTGTATCTCTCCCACGCATAAGGCTATACTAGATAAAACCTTGGAAGAGTCGTAAGTACCTAAGGATATTGATGTCATCCAATTTGAGACCATGGTCGGATACCTCACTACACCTCATCATGTCACTTTTTTTTATCAAGATTACTTGTCACCCAAGACCAACCATAATGACACATTACATATCAAAACTTTCATCCATAAGCACAAGGTCATAAGAGTTTTAGTAGATTCCAGAGTAGGATTGAACATATGCTCCTTGAAACTAGTTAAGGCTCTAGGATTTTCTAATGCATGCATGGACCCTACAAAGCGTATAGTCATAAAAGTATATGATGACGAAGAACGTTCTTCACAAGGTGTTATTTCTCTTCCTATCAGAGTGGGACCAGTCATTTTGCACACAACTTTCTAGATCCTGGATCTAGAATTACCTTACAACATCTTGCTCGGCCACCCATGGATTCATGCCCTAAAAGCCATTCCCTCCACATATCACCAATGCTTAAAATTCCCATTTTACGACACATAAATCACTATAAATGGAGACCTTGACCATTTTCAATATTGTACCAACCTAAGGGGTATTTCTAAAAACTTAGTTCCCATCAACTAAGAAGCTCCTAGCTCCTCTTCTTCTAAATATTTCAACCCATCCAAACTTGCATCATCTTCCACATCCACTCCGTCCACATCTTCCACCATGCCACCATCTCCCACACTTCCTAAGGATGAGTCCAATGTCAAGATCCGAGACCTAGGTTGTGGAAAATTCAAACTACATATGGCATACAACATCACAACAATACCCAAGTCTCCAAAGGTCTATGGTCGACCATGTTTCAGAATGGAACCCAAAGAAATTTTCAAAGTTCCACCAAAAATGGTTTTCATAAAATGGGGAGACATGAGTAACGAGGAACTTGTTGATATTACAAGATGGCTCTATAAAAAAATAGCTAACCTACCCCCATTACTGGTTAAGAAATATGTCAAGGGATATAACATGATGAAGGCTAAGGGCTATGATGGAACTAGTGGCCTAGACAAAAATAAAAATGGATGAAGAGAACCCATAGAATCTTTCAAAATACCAAAGTATCTTGGATTAGGGTATGGCTTTCCCAACAATGATGACCGACATACCAATGGACCTTCAAGTGAGCACATGGATGCTTCAAAAAAAATTGAAAATATTAAGGAAACCTTCACCGAAATTGACTCCCAAGAGTGGTAATTTGGCTCCCAACGATCCTTAAGTGACTATTGCCTTGATGATTTGTTCATTGAAACAGGGGAGCTTACCTCTGAACAAAAGTTTTGGCAAACATTTAAAATTGATCAAGCACCAAATAGTCACAAACCCGTTTACCTTCCCCAAGACATACAAGCCCCACCATCTGAACCCCATAACTAGCAGTCAAATCCATCTAAATTTCCAGATAACACTAACAACCATGACTCTGAGTCATTTAACCCCTACTTTGACAACGAATATGAAACAAGTGAAGGCGAATATTGGATAGAGTCCAATGTGGAATTTGATGATGATAATTTCATCTACAATATCTTTGAATCCATCTGCATGCTTTCTGCATGCTCCCCTCAATTCACCAACACTGATGATGAAATTTCCCTAGTCTATCCACAATTAATCGATTGGGACCAACAAGGCCCGCCAGTCCTGGAAACCTTTCAGAATGATGAGGCTATCGTAGAATTTATGGGATTACGTGAGGGTATACCTAGTGGTGATCACAAGGAAGGATTTTTCATTGACCTAGATTGTGCAACCTACTTCAGTGAAACTACTCCATCCTCCAGTTGCAAAATTAAAAATAAGAATAAAGAAAAGAATGAAACATCTCTAGGTGAAAACTGAAAGGCACTTTCTAACAACAAAAAAGTAAAAACAAAGGATGTATCTATAAGTGAAAACCTCTTTGAGGCACCCAAAGATGGAGGACTGGAATTTCTTCCCATAACTTAAGAGAAATCAGCTATGCTCATAGAGGACACCATAGAAGACAACATATACACAGTAGAAGATCCCAAAATGGTTCTCTTTGTTGCATCCTTTAATAAAGAAGAGAGACCATAATTTCACAAATTATTTGTAGAACATAAAGTCAACTTTGCATGGTCCTATGCTGACATGCCAAGACTAGACCCAGAACTAGTTCTGCACCATCTGCTACTATTGCCAAATTCCAAACCAGTTAAACAAAAGTTATGCAAAATGCATCCTCAGGTCACTCGATTGGTCAAGGCTGAGTTGAAGAAACTTCTAGACACTGGGTTCATATGGTCTTGATTATGTTGAATGAATATCTAACCTTGTTCCAGTAACAAATCCAAATGGAATGATCTGAGTCTGCATAGATTTCAGAGACTTAAAAAAGGCATGCCCAAAAGATGACTTTCCTTTGTCAAATACTGATATCATTGTCAACCTCATGGTAGGATACGATATTTTGTCTCTCATGGATAGTTTCTCAGGCTATAATCAGATTCATATTGCCCCTGAAGATCAACATAAAATAGCATTCACTTGTCCTTGGGGTACATACTACTAGAATTCCATGTTGTTTGGTCTTAAAAATGCAAGCGCCACATATCAAAGGGCTGTGACCATAATCTTTCATGACATGATGCATAAAATAATGGAAGATTACATAGATGACCTTTTGGCTAAATTAGTAACAAGAAAAGATCATCTGAAGGTGTTAAACACAATTTTCAAGAGACTAGAAGAATACAAAGTCTAACTAAATCCTGAGAAATATGTCTTTGGTGTAACATCTGGTAAACTCTTGGGATACATAGTTTCTCGAAGAGGCATTGAAGTTGATCTAGCAAAATTCAAAGCCATCATGGGCATGCCTCCTCCCAGAGGAATAAGTGAACTCAAGACATTATAGGGCAAGGTACAATCTATCTAGCACTTTATAACACAATTGGCCAACAAGTGTCAACCATTCCAATATCTTCTATGCAAAGGTATCCCCTTTGTGTGGACAGATAAATGCCAAGAATCCTTTCAACAAATAAAAGACTACTTATTGTCACCACCATTCCTCATGCCACCCATTCATGGAAAACCTTTTATCTTATACATCTCTACCACTACTTCAGCATTGGGGGAATTACTAGCACAAAATGATCAAGAAGAAAAAGAAAGGGCCATATATTATATCATTCAGACACTGGTCGGGTATGAACTGAATTACACATCAATTGAACATGTTTGTTTAGCAGTTGTATTTGTAGCTCAGAATCTAAGAGATTATATGTTGATCCATCAAACATAGTTGGTAGCCAAGATTGACCCCCTCAAAAATCTATTGAGTTGTGTGGCATTGATAGGATGTATGGAAAAATGGGTCATGATTCTGAGTGAATACGACATTCAGTATGTAGAAAGATAAGTGATCAAAGGACAAGTGATTACAAACCAATTGGAAGATGTGCCTATAAAAAGTGATCACCCCTTAGTGACAGATTTCCTAGATGAGTCAATATTCCATACAGAACCAAAGTCACCTTGGAGGCTATACTTTGATGGATCACATACTAATCATGGCTCGGGGGCAAGGATATTGTTTATCACCCCTCAAGGAGGTTCTATTCCCAAGACTTTCTGCATAGCTTTCACATGCACAAATAATGTGGCAAAATATGAGGCACTGGTTATGGGACTTAGAATGGCTCAATAAAATGGAAAATCATAGCATTGCATGTGTATGGGGATTCTCAGTTAGTCATCAACCAAGTCAACAATGACTATGACACAAAAGATGAGAAGATAACTCCCTACAAATGAATGGTTGACAGCTTCCTGAAATACTTTCACATGGTGACTTCTGAGCAAGTTGTGAGAACACAAAACAAGGTGGCAGATGTCATGGCTACAATAGGCTCTCTCCTTGACATTCCAAGCAATATGCCTCAGCTAGAATTCCTGATAGAACAACTGTTGGTCCCCGCCTATGATATTCCACAATCAAAGATGGTTTGTGAGCTTATTGGTCCCAATTCTCCCTAGTACCAAGACATTCATGACTACCTTAAGTCTCAAACCCTCCCCCTAATCTATCCAATAACCAGAGGAAGTCCTTTATCTGAAAATCCACAAGATAGGCCATCGTTAGCAACACCCTTTATTTATGTAGCTTTGACGACACCCTCAGATGTCTTGACACCAACGAAGTACGCACAACCTTACGAGAAGTACATGAGGGTATATGTGGATCTCATTTGAGTGGTCCTACTCTAGCCAAGAAGATAACAAGACTTGGGTACGATTGGCCGACCATTGAGAAAGATACACTACAATATGTCAGGACTTGCGCCAATGCCAAATTCACAGTGATTTGATTCACGCTCCAACACAAGAACTTCAGCCAATCACTTATCCTTGACCCTTCGCATAATGGGGACTCAAGTTCATGGGAAAGATCCATCCTACCTAATCCAATGGCCACAAATTCATCATAACCACCACTAAGAACTTTACGAAGTGGATCAAAGCCATCCCCCTGACATACATAACTGGCAAACAAATCTCCAAATTCATTCTTAACTATATCATTTTTTGGCATGGCCTTCCACAATCCATCATCACTAACAATGGAAATCTATTTAAAAACCAATATTTTCATGAGTTATGTGAGCGATTTCATATCCAACTTCATTTTTCCTCTTTGTATTACCTACAAGGAAACAGTCAAGCCGAGGCGTCAAATAAAATCATTGTTAAAATCCTTAAAAAGAATGTCAATGGCGTTGGCCATGATTATCATATTCAACTCAACCCTTCTATGTGGGATTACCGCACCAACATTCGTATGCCTATGAGAGCCACTCCATTCACCCCAGTCTTTTGAGCTAAGGCCATCTTTCCCATTGAGGTTGAAATTCCTTCCTTACAAGTCTCCCTGAAGGGTCTAACCAATGATGAGTATAGACAGTCACGACTACATGAGCTAGAGATGTTAGAGGAAAGAAGGCATAATTCTCTGAACCATCTGTAGGAATATTAGAATCATCTTTGTCACAGTTACAACAAGAGAATCATGGTCAAGAATTTTGACATTGGTGACCTAGTCCTCATGCAGAACCCTAAGAATAAGGATGATAGAGAAAAAAATAGCAAATTCAAACCAAATTGGCTAGGTCCCTACGTCATCATATCCTCCTTTGGTTCTGGAGCTTATCAGTTGGAAACTCTAGATGGAGAACAACTAACATAACCTATCAATAGTCTACATCTCCAAAATTTCTATGCATAACATCATAAAGTCAAGCTGAAAACTTTTAAAATAAAAAATTAAAATTAAAAAAGTAATAAAAAAATTGTTGCCTTGATGAAAACCTGGAAAACAGGCTTTTTGGTAGCACCAAAAAGATGAAAGAAAGACAAAAATAGTAAAGAGAAATAATTTTTCCAAGAGTGAAAACTTGGAAAATAGGTGCTTTGGATAAGTACCATGGTGAAAACTTGGCAAACAGGAGCCATGCGTAGTCAATCATTGCTCTGCAATCTACTCTCACTTTATCTGTCTATGCCTATGATGGAACACATTTTCCGTCACCACCATCACACTTGATAGGACATCATACCTCTCCTCTCATGCTTGACATTTAGTCCTGCATACCATCCATTTGGCATCGCATGCATATCTCTTTCATGTCCTTTAAAATTGGCTAAGTCTTGGACCTGACTAGGGGGAAAAGAATAAATTTCATCATGTGACTGTAGTGGATATCACACATGGTCTAGGCAATTGTAAATGTCCCAAAAAAAGAAAAAAACATTACAAAAAGTCCTAAAAAAAGAAAAAAACATTACAAAAAGTCCTTAAAAAAGATAAAAACATTACAAAAAGTCTTGAAAAAAAAAGAAGACAAAAACATTACAAGAAGTCCTGAAGAAAGACAAAAACATTATAAAATGTCCTAAAAAAAAACCTACAAATTGAAAAACGTCTTGAAGAAATACAAAAAAATCAAAACATGGCAAGAAACACAAAAACATTCAAATAACACTTCAAAATCCCAAAAATAGAGTCATTTCAAGTCACATTTCTTCATGTCAATCATATTAGTCTAGTCTTTGTCATTTGTCTAAACTACGTTGTCTCTACACATTTGCTACATAGGCAAGACTCATTTTTGAGTCCCCAAGACATTAGGTCAGTCCTCTTAGGTTTGTCAAAATAAAATCATGATGCAATCTTTGGTCATCAAGACAAAGTCATTGGTCGTGTCAAACTACGAGGTCTCTGAGTGTATAACGTACGCAAGGCCATTTGTCGATGAGCCCCCAAGGCTGCACTAGGTCAGTCCATTAGGGTTCATGGCACTACATTGGCACACACGTCAAAAAGTCTTCAATTCAAGCAAGTCATTTCAAAACAAGCAAAACTCTTAAAACAAACTTCTGAAATTCCTCAATACACATG
Organism: Sequoia sempervirens; assembly: GCA_007258455.2. Classification (NCBI taxonomy): domain Eukaryota; kingdom Viridiplantae; phylum Streptophyta; class Pinopsida; order Cupressales; family Cupressaceae; genus Sequoia; species Sequoia sempervirens. Next base: position 1,013,442,895 of record VDFB02271358.1, on the reverse strand, counting down.
ACAATCACATCAACATGTCAAAAAATTGATATATAGTCGACACAAGTCAATTCAGTCAACTTCAATTAAATTTGGTCAAAACAAGTTACATTATCATAGCCTGTCAAACTATCAACTCTTGGTTATCTTTTAGATGTGTCCTTCTGAAGAATAGCCTTTGTCATTTATTTCTTAGGATGCATCCTTCCTAGGCATCATCACTGTCATCCAAAATTTTTGAGGGATCCTCTTGACATTTAAGGATCACTCCTCTCGACATCGGTATCTTTCAGATGTATCCTTTTGAAGAACAACCTCTATCATTTATGCCTTAGGATGTGTCCTTCCTAGGCATCTTCATTGTCATCTGACATTTTTTTGAGGGATCCTCTTGACATTTAAGGATCACTCCTCTTGACATTAGTGTATTCTTTAGATGTGTCCTTCTGAAGAACAACCTCTGTCATTTATACCTTAGGGTGTGTCCTTCCTAGGCATCGTCATGATCACTGACATTCAAGGGATCCCTTTTGACATTTAGGGATCAATCCTCTTGACATCAACATTATTTAGGATGTGTCCTTGAATTTGGAAATCTTCGACATTTTGTCATCTTGGCATTGTCAAAACCTTGACACCCTGGCATCTTGACATCATCAAACCTAACATCTTAACATTAAAACACTTGACATCCAGACACACTTGGAAAATACTTGGCACTTATCTTTGGCTTTTTCATCATGTTACTAGTTTCTCGACGAGATCCTGACAAGAGGATTTAGAGAAGCAACGACGTATCATGACTTTTGTCTTGTCTTTTGATACTCATGTTACTAGTTTCTCAGCGATGTCCTAACTACGGGAGTTAGAAAAATAGCGACGTATCATGATAATGGCTTTATTTTGTCATTTTGGAAATCATGCTACTAGTTTCTCTAGCATGTCCTAGAAACAGGATTTAGAGAAGCAATGACGTTTCATGACTTGTCTTTGTTGTCTTTATTTGTCTTTTTATGTTGGTTGTTGGCAAAAGGACTAAGGAAATTGTGCTCTTAGTATGAGTCATGATCATCCTTGTTTGTGATTGCTTGTCTTATGTGATGGTATGACCTTGCACACCTTGATTTATGTCATATCATGGTGTTTGTTGGCCATTACAATAGTCTGCCCAATGATGATTAAGAGCAATAAATATTAAAGTCCTATGGTAAAGTTTTGAAGGATTTGGTCTAGAAACTAACACGCATCTCCTTCTGTCTTGTCATCTTCTCTCATTCGTCTCTCAATGATATCCTGTGACATACAAAAATATAAGTGCATACATAATCATATAGACATTGCATTAGGTCTGTATATACATCATCCATAGCATTAAATTATATACATATTACATTATATATAGTCATGAATTAACAAAAGCATAAACATGGTATCCATTCAAATAAATACATCATATCATCATCATCTATGGCACAATATCAACACAACATATAAATAGGCATTGCATTATCATGGCATCACATCATAAGTAACCATCATAGCACATACAAGATAGGACATATAAATAAATAAATACCATCATCCATCATAAATGCATATCATACATAAATCATCCATCATACATCATAGTGCATAAATCAAATAACATCACATAACACACATGTAGGCCACATCAAAACTACATCATATAGCATCATATCAAAAATATAATGTCACAGGATAGAGTCATGAGATATCCCAAAAATAGAGCACGCAGGCTTGATAGTCAATACATAAAGTGTCATAACATAAAGAAGGAAACATGAATGTAGTAAGCATGGCCCTATAAAATTCTCTCCTCATCCCCTTGTGGTGAAGAGTATGGTGACTGAGGACCCGTTCCTGACACTAAGGTAATAGGTGGACCTGTAGCAACCTCTGTCTATGAAACCAATGGAACTGACATTGATGGCATCATCTCCACGGTAACATGCATCTATGATGACACTACAACCTGACTCTATGAAGTTGAAGGATCTATCACTGGAGGCAGACCAAGTACTGATCTATGGCCTAAACCTGATGAACCATGTGAATGCCCTGACCTGTGACTGGAAGAGTGCCTGTGATGGGACCTGTGACTCGAAGTATGCCCTGAAGAGGTTGAGCCCCCTGCACTACTCTGACTACCATTTCCACTCCTTGACCTGCTGCTACTACCTATCCTCGTCTGTGTCTTGGTTAGGGTGGGATCTCTCATCTCAGCTGGTACGGCCTACTTATATAACTGCCTATATTTCCTAAACTATACACTGACCTTGCTAAACTCCCATGCCAAATCGGTCAATGGTCCTATACATAGTCATGCAAACTCTGTACACCACTACACTGCCTCCTGCTAGTGGATCATTGTCTAATCTCACTCTACTTGAGCCACCTCTAACTCTAACTATAGTGCTCTGATTTATGCAAAACTCTCATCCAACCTCCTATGAAAGTCTGCCATCTTCTAGTCTATCGTGGCATCATGGGGCAATGCCGAGCTGGATGATATCTCCTCATCTCCCTCCACCATCCTCCATCTTAGGAGCCTCTCAGCCTCATCCATAGCATCATCATCATCTTCACCATCATCATCATCCTCCTCCTCTACAACCTCCTCTTCACTAAATCCCTCATCTTGGGGCATATCAACCTCCATCTCGGCCTCCTATCGAACTGCCTCCTCTCAAATCTCTTGCTCTTCCCACCTCTCCTCCTCATGCTCCTGTCTCTCCTCCTCTCTGACCTCCTCCTTGGCCATATGCTCATGACCTATATCCTTTTGCTCCTTCCTAGGCCCCTCCTCTCTCTCCTCCTCCTCTCCTACCTCTGGGATGGCATCCAATGCCCCTCTCACCATGCACTATCTCATCCTCTTGCCCTACCTCCTGCCATCTCTCCTCCATCTTCGACCATCCCCTATGTCATCCCTGTCATCTCCATCCATTCCTCTGTCTGTACCTCCATCTCTACCTCTTCCTCTACCTCTGTCGCCATCTCTGCCCCCTCATCTAGCTTGTGGCACACAGGGTATCACCAATCTCCTATCAATCGGTGTTGGCCCATCTGGATCTATCAATGGCACTGGTTGACGCACCTGCCACCACAAGTCATAATCAGCGGTCATCCCCAGATCTATAATCCCACCCCTCCATCCCCACTGCTGTGCCACTAGACCATCAATCTACTACTCAAAAAATGGTATAGGAATAGGAGGACCCCAAGATCCCTCCCTCAAGGATCTGGCATACTTAGTTGTGCCTGTCGGTACACCTTACTACTCTCCAAACTATCTCAGGACATGTTGTGGCAAATACATCTCTATGATGAGCTAACTTTGCATTGTCCTCCCAATCAGATAATGATACTATTTGTAGAAAATGAGGTGGTCATCCTCATCATCCCACTACTCACACTCTCTATAGGGCCTCCAAATAAATGTAATCATGGTATCAATATGATGGTGCCACCAACTTTTCTCTCCAACCTTGGTCTATTATGGAGCACTGACATAGTAATACACATATGGCATACCCTCGGCTAGTTGTGGTCTCTAGATAGTAGGTCAGAATACTGCCACATGCTCCCAAGCCCATATCATCAGCAGTGTCATGCCACACTCAATGCTTTGTGCCCTCCTATAGGCCACCTTGTGAAGCTTATGGCAAAGCATTCCTAACAAAGAAGGCCCCTAGGCATAAACTATCATGTCTCGCCTCATGCCCACTAGCACATCACTCCAACCAATGGGAAACCCGTGTCTGTGGTGGTTAGGAATCAATATCCTACCGATCAATGTCACTAACAGTGCATCAAACCAGGCATAATGCTCTTCCATAAACTCCTAGTAGATCTTGTATCTCTCAATGTCGAGTCTTGCACCTTGATCATGATAGTAAGTCATAAAAGTCTAAAAGCCATGCTGAGGGTCATAGACGGTCCTCTCTCCTTGAATCGGCATAAGGAGAATACAGTAGACATCCTCCAACCTCAAGGTAGCCTCTCCTGTCAACAAATGGAATGAGCATGTCTTAGAGTGTCATCTCTCACACAAAGCATTCAATAGTCCCCTATTCACCCGAATAACAAGCATATAGGCAACATAATATAGACCTACCTGCATCAACCATTATCCCTCTCACAGACTTAGTTGGTCTTGAAACTGAAAGGTCGATGGCCTACTCTCTTGAGTATAGATAAGTGCTACCTATCTCTACACATGATCAAACAACGCATCAGTACCTTATGGAAAATCACCATTATCATCATTATAACTCAAAAGAATTAACAATTTGAAAAGCATCAAAATCAGCCTTAGTCAAATTCAAAGTCAAATGTGTCACATTGACTTCATTTGCATCGCAAAAAAGTGGTTGCATCATTTTGTACTTCACTTACATCGCAACAAATTGATTGCATCATTTTTTTCCTTAATTGCATCACATCAGAGAATTTGTGTCACGCTCTATGGTACATGCATCACTTCATTCAAAAGCACCACTCAAACTAATGAATGTGTCACAAAATGACATATGCGGCGTTATAACTCTCAAATGCAGCTCGATATTGCGAATGTGTTGCACTTTTTAGAAAATGTGTCACACAACTTTCGAGTGACCTAATTACCCCTTGCACTTGTGTCACAACGCATCAAATGCGTCAAATGCGAAGTCAAATGCAGCTTACGTGTATGCATATGCAGTACAGCGCATTTGTTGTTAGCCCTAAAACCCTATATTTGCATGAAAAATGATAAAATAAAAAGGTGGGTTAGAGGTACATACCGCTAGCTCTGAGCCCTCCGGTCTCCTAATTTTTTGCACAATCTCACCATGATGCTTGGTCACTAGAATCACCATCCTCATAGAATTCCTCTTCACTCATTGCTCTCAAATTTACTAAGGTGAATAGTGAAAATGAATTGACTTTTACCCCTTTGTCAACCTATTTATAAAGTCAAAATGACATTTTTCAACTCTTTTATTATTAGAGGCCCTTTTGACCAACTTTGACCACCCTTTTGGCTACTCTAAACATGCTAGAATTCGAAACCGACTCTGTTATTGTCTTTCTGATAATTAAATTGAATTATCGGGACACTTTCCAAATTTTTCTATCACCTGGCCAAAATTCAAAAAAAATTCCAAGGGGGTATCAATACTCTATACCTTTATTGGGGCATGACTTCAACTTGTTTCTTTGTCACAATGCGACATGCTACATTATGACAAAGAGGGGAAAAATCTAGACACATAAAAATGACCTAGGCCTGCAAGCTCTATTTACCACTTTCGTCCTAGCATAATTATGACATTTTAATTATGTCCTTGGTCCACATTCGACTATTAATTAGATAATTCATAATTATTTAATTAATTCATGTCCTTTTATTCCTCATGATTATTAAATAAATAAATTACATGTATTTATTCAATACGTCTTTAATTGTCTAAATCTTTCTACAATTAAATAAATTTATTAATTTATTTAATTACCTTTATTCATTTATGTCTTCCTGATTATTAAATAAATGAATTTTATTTTTTATTTAATGTCACTAATTATCATAATTAAATGAATTTATTAATTTATTTAATTATCGATCATAATCCTCTAAATTAAATAATTATCTTTAATAATTTAATTGCATTTAACATTTCCCTCATTTTAAATAAATGAAATTATTTAAAATGATATCACATTCTTAACTGTTAGCTCATTTTGATAAATAATCGGAAAAAGATTATTTATTGTCACACAAAATCCTTATTTTGAATTAATTTAATTCAAAAAGGTAATCTTCTTCCAAAAATTAAGTAATTGGGAAAATTCTTGATTTTCCAAATCTGCTTTTCAATCCAACTCTTATCTTCTTGATTTTTCGAATCTTACAAATCAAGTAATCTTTATCTTTTTGGCTAATTATCACATTTATTCTCGACCGCCGATTTGATTTCATCAAATGACATCTTGACTACTCATTTAATTATTTTTCGCTGACCCTAATTAGGTATTGTCACATGAAATCTCATCCACTGATTTTAGGCTTTGTCAACTTTCAATCTTGTCCATCCGTCCAAAATTGTGTTTTCTATAAAATGTCTATTTTGCTCACATTTTAGACTGGCACACACACACGACTTCATTATTTTGAAATTCATTCATAGAATTTACTTTTCACTTGGCTTATTAAATTCAATTATTTGTCATAGTTATTTGTCATAGGCATAGTCTTTTGTCATTTAAATCCTTCAAAACTTAGATAGGACATTGTCATAGTCATTTTCTCACATACATAAATCTGAGGGCCACTATCACAATCGCTACAAGCTAGAAGGTGCTATGGAGGTGAATCATGGAAGCTTCAACGAGTAACAAGTATAATCATTCTCATTTATTTCATTTTCCTTCATTGTGCTTCATAACTTCTTTGGGTTTTGTTTACTGATCTAACCATTTAATCTAACCTAAATTTAACCCATCATTACAAGTTGCATTTTTTTGTCATTAGTAAAGCTACAGGTGTCAACCTCTAATGTTTCTTTTATAAGATTCTATCTATGATTGTGGAAGTGTCGAATATGATGAGGATGTGTCTTTGGTGCTTGGTTTCCAAGTGCTTTTGAGAAAATTTGATAAAAAGAGGAAACAGTGTATTGCAGAGTTGTTCTAGGTTACAGAGTTGTGTTCTAGTTTTTCTCCACATTTCTTTTAGGTTGAAGATCTACCATGTGATTTGGACATGTTTCTAAGAGGTGTTTAGAGGTGTTATATTCAATATTTGGAGTGTCAAATCATTGTATAGAAGAAGTTGTGTTCACCAGTGTGTGAATGTGTATTATAGAGGTGTCTAGGAGAAATTTCTCGGCTCCATGTTTCCCTGTAGTTGTGTTTTAGGTCTTGCAATTCTAAAGGTATGTTGATGGTGTTGGTAGTTTATCTTAGTCAAGAGGGTTTGAGGTTTGGTGCTTTGTAAGATGGGTTTTCAAGTAACAGTGTATGGTAGAGTAGTTTGAGTGTATTGGATGTGTACATTCTTCAGGTGGAAGTTATTGTGAAGAAGTTTGTTGGATTTCAGGGTGTTCATGGAGTATTCTAGATCATCCTTGAGCATGTACTTAAAATTTTAATGGTGTTTGCATGGGTAACAACTGACCTGGTTTATACACTATATGCAGGATAAATACTGCTTAAGGAAGAGTGTGGTTGAGTGATATTGATTTAGGTCCCAATTATGTTTTAATGTGGTTCGCATTCACTTCTACCTACCACGGAAGTGTTTTGGCACCGACCTAATTTAAAATTTCACATTTGAGGTGCATAGCCGACCTTGGAGAAGGTTTCAAGGTTGAATATGATATATGTATGAGTCAATTTGTTGAAGGATTTTAAGCTAGGTGTGAGAGATGCAAATGATGTGAAGTGTAAAGTTTTAGAGTGTGAAATTGAGAAGTGTAGTGTGAGCTTTCAAGTGTTAGTTTACTATATGTAGTGAGTAGAAGGTGGCTGTAATTCTTCAATCAGAATGTGAAGGTGTTGATGTCATTGTGGTGGATTCTTTGTTGCATTGAGATTCTTTTCTCTATGTAACATTCCTCCTCTATCTTCTTTTCTATTTTGGCAGTGAGCCTTTCTTCTCTAGGAAGTGAGGCCTCCCAGTGAGCCCTATTGTATTCAATGTTGATATTACTTATATTATGAGATAATCCTCACTATGGTTTTTCCATGTAATTCTAGTGTTCTCTTGTGTATGGTGTTAAGTTTTTTTAGTTTTTTTTATTTGCTTTTCATGCTAATTTATCATAACATAATTAAGGGTTTAATGAACGAATGTGGATCTGAATGTTAATGAGGGTTTTGAAGTTTTAGGGTACAAATGATTCGCCCCCCTCTCGATTGTCTTGTGTATTAAATAATTGGTATTAGAGCAAGGTTCCTTGGAAGAAATATTAACCTCTTAAGGTAGATCTGGGATGGCACACAAGAAGGAGATCTGTATGTTTGATGGAATGGACTATGCATTTTGGGACACAAGGATGGAAGGATTTCTAGAATATCTAGGATATGATATTTAGAAATAAGTTAAGGATGGATACACTATGCCTAAAAATGGTCTGAGCACTAAAATTGAACTCAAATCCTATGAAAACAATATTAAAGCAAGATATGCTCTCTTAAGAAGTCTTACAAATTCTGAATTAGTGAAAGTTATGAATCTAAAAACTAGTAAAACAATTTGGAATAAGTTGGAAAGTATTTTTGAAGAAGATGATATGGTCAAACAAGATAAGATGCGGAATTTAAAGACCAGATTTGAGAACTTGTTGATGTCTAAAGATGAGAACATTACAAGCTACATGTAGAGGGTAGATGAAGTGGTCAGCTCAATCAGAGGTCTTAGAGGTAAATTCAAGGAATCAAAAGTGGTAAAGAAAATTCTTAGGACCCTACCTAAAGCTTACAGTCACAAAGTTTTTGGTTTTGAGGAGTTTTCCAATCTAGATGAGTATTCTAGAGATCGATTGTATAGTTCTTTAACTACATTTGAAATGAGAGAATTAGGTCCAAATAACGGTGCAAAAGTTGAGACTTCTTTTAAGGATGTAAAAATAGAGAAGATTGAAGAACAAGATCAAAAAGATATTGATGATGTGGAAGCTAACTTTGTAAGAAGGATGAGAAGGGGTACTAGTAAGTATAGAGGTAAGTTACCTTTCAAATGTTTTAGTTGTGGAAAGATAGGTCATTATGCTTCAAGATATCCAAACAGAGTTGTGAATAACAAAAACAAAGAGAAAAAAAGTAAGATGATCAAGAAAATATATTATGTTAGAAAAGATGCAAGCATTTTTTATGATGAATCTAATTATGGAGATGATGATGATGAATTCTTGTTCATGGCTTTAAAAGATGAATCTATTTTTGCTAATTGTGAAAGATGTGTGAAGGAATGCCCTTTGGAGAGAAAGGATAAGACTAAAGGTACTTTGGAATCTACTTTTCATGATAGAAAAGATAAGAACCATTGGATCATTGACAGTGGTTTCTCTAATCATAGGATTGGAGATAAGAGTAATTTTATTAAAATTGAAAAGCATGATGGAGGACTTGTTAGATTTGGTGATGATTCAGGTGTAAAGATATATGGAATAGGGTCAATCAATTTTGATGGAAAGCATAATACTGAAGATTTTTACTATGTTAAGGGCTTAAGGCATAACCTTTTGAGTGTTGGAAAAATGTGTAGCAAAAGATCCATCTTATGTTTTAGGATGATGGATGTGAGATCATAAAAGGGTTTGGAACTATGATTGATGTTGAAAGAAGGATAGATGGAAATGTTTATTAGCTCAAGGGTGTTGATGGTCACTATTTTATGACTTAGATCAATGAAAGTTTTTTATGGCACAAGAGGATGTATCACATTAATTTTCATAACCTAGTGAGAATCAGTTTAGTTCAAGAAGTGAGAGATATGCCCAAGATTACAAAGCCTATCAATTTTTTCTGTAAGGAGTGTCAGATTGGAATAAAAATACAAGAAGTTTTAAAGGAAAAATTAACAATATTCTAAAAGATTACTAGAATTGGTGCATACATATGTTTGTGGTCCTACAAGAACAAGAAGTCTTCAAGGAAACAATTATTTCATGCTTTATTGATGATTATTCTAAAATGACATTGGTTACTTTTCCTAAAGAAAAATCTAAAGCCCTAGATAGATTCAAAGCATTTAAAGATATGGTTGAGAATGAAATGGATATGAAGATCAAGTTTTTGAGGTCTGATAGAGGTGGAGAGTTCACCTCCAATTAATTTAACATGTTTTGTGAGAATCATGGCATCAAGAGGCACTTGTCTAACCCTAGGACTCCTCAGCAAAATGGAGTGGGTGAAAGGAAAAATATGACTGTTCAAAAAGTTGCAAGGCCTATGATGAAAGAAGCTAACCTACCGAAAGTCATCAAAGACAAGCAATTCATATTCTTATTTACATATTTAACATAGTTCAAACAAAGGAAAACAACACAAAGACTCCATGTGAATTGTGGTATGGAAGGATACTTAATGTTAAATACTTTAAAGTGTTTGGAAGCAAGTGTTATATTAGAAGATGAAAAAAAATAGAAAATTTTGATGCAAGGTCTGATGAAGGATTCTTCCTTGGATATTCTACTAAAAGCAAAGCCTGTTGATGCTACAACAAGAGACTAAGAAAGATTGTTGAGATTGCAAGTGTGAAGGTTGATGAATATTTTTAGAACTCAATAGTGATAGATGGGTATGAATTAGATGAACCTAGTTGCAAAGAAAAAGAAAAGGCTAAGGAAAAGGAAGTACAGTTTGAAGAAGAAGATATTTTTTTAGAAAAGACCCCAAGAAACCCTAAGTATGTGCAAATAAATCATTTCAAAGAACATATCATTGGAGACAAGAGAAAAGGTGTATTAATAAGAAGGAAAGTTGTTGAAGAAGAGGTAAATTTGTGTTTATTTTCTAAGTTGAACCTATGACAGTTATTGAGGAATGTAAAGATGAAGATTGGATGAAAGCTATGGAAGAAGAACTACTACAAATTAAGAAGAATCATACAAGGGAACTTGTCCCAGGACCTACAAAAAAAAACATAATTGGATCTAAGTGGGTGTTTAGAAATAAACTAAATGAGAATGGGGAAGTGGTCAGAAACAAGGAAAGGCTTGTGTGTAAGGGCTATTCACAAGTTGAAGGAATAGATTTTGAGGAGAAATTTTCTTCGGTGAAAAGAATGGAAGCTATCAGAATGTTTTTGGATTTTGTAGAACATAAGGATTTTAAAGTTAATCAGATGGATGTAAAGTTTTCTTTCTTGAATGGAGAATTGGAAGAAGAAGTATACATGGAACAACTAGAAGGATTTCAGTTATCAAATAAACCTAATATGGTTTGTGAATTGGATAGGGAATTATATGGATTGAAGCAAGCTCCCATAGCTTGGTATGCAAGGTTGGATAAGTGTTTGTTACAACAAAGATTCAATAAAGGTACTATAGATAGTAATCTTTACTTTAAGGTTGAAAATAATCAAATCTTGATTGTGATTATGTATGTTGATGACATAATTTTTGGAGGAAATGAAGCTATGTGCAAGAAGTTTATAGAAAAGATGTAAAAAGAGTTTGAGATGTCTATGTTTGGGGAGATGAATTTCTTCCTTGGGATACAAATCAATCAAAAAAATAAAGGTATATTCATTTCACAATCAAAATATGTCAAAGAGATGTTGAAGAACTTTAGAATAGAAGACTCCAAATTGGTATGTACTCCTATGGTTACTAGTTGTAAACTAAGAAATGAATGATGAATTCCCTAAGGCTGATCAGAGCAAGTACAAATCAATGATTGGTGGACTCCTATATCTAACTACTACCAGATCAGATATCATGCATGTAGTTTGTCTTGTGGCTTTTGTTACCCAATTTTTGCTTCTACCCCAATCAGGTAGAGTTTCTCAATTGTGTTTGTGATTAAAATATAAAAGGTATACATTCAAGTCTACTATGTTACATTCATATGCACAAATATTATCAAATAGATTGCATTACATTATGCAAATGCATAAAACAGAGAAGAGACTGAACAATTATTGTAAAAAGTAGTCTATTGATAATCATAAATGTGTGGTATCCCACACAAGTTGTGGGACTAACTATTTTAATGCAATAAATGAAATAGACTATACATTTATAGATACATAAAAGTAAAAAATACATATGGAAAGAAATGGGATCTATCATTGCCTAAATGATGAATCCCAGTTGAGTTGAATTGTTGCATCTGCTTCATCCCTCTTGCTTGTCCAACTTCCAAAAGTCATTTTCCTATTGCTCCAAGGTTGCATGCATGAGTGAGAGAGTTTATTAGAGCTCGAGATCACAAATCTTTACATGTGCAACATCTACAAACATATAGCCTATTCTCATAAAGCATTGAAATAGTCTGCATATCACAAATGTCCAAGAAAACAAAAAGGCTATCATAAACATCTATCATATGCTTTGTTTTATCTAACATGTTTTCTCATTGTGTAGGTATAGGTGAAATTATCATTGTTGAATTATTTGCATTTGATATTATAGTATGTGGAGTGAAATGGGCTCCCACAAGGGTTGATCCTAGCATGCTTCCCTCTTGTTTCATTTGAGAGAGATAATCACAAGTGGAGTTATCAATGAAACCCTTGAAGAAAAACATTGCATAATCATGATTATGTTAATAAGGGATAGTCTCCTTTGTAGTAAACACTTGCCCTTATCAATAAAGACACTCCAATATCAACATAGTCATGTTTCAAAGGTTGGCCTTCAAGGATTCCATGATGGTTTTCATGAATAAAAACAGTCAAGTATGCACTAATAGAGAGCAATAATGCATTTGAAAAGACTTTGTATTTATATACAAATGTGGAGGATAATGCATTGAGCATGAATGACAACATATGAGAATAGAGGACAGTCAAGCTCATGATACACTGGGTAATCCAATCAAAAGGATGACAGTATTAAATGATGTCAATATTATGAAGAGAGGACTATATAGTTGTAATCACAAATAACAATTACTTTAACTTCCAATAATATCAGTGGGGTAGTGCTAAATCAAATGATGATAGATTTGGTTTGAGTTCCACTTCAATGTACAAAAGACCATGGTGCTTCATTTTGCGGGTTTTCTTTCCAAAGAAAAGGAGTCATTGATTACAGGGAAAATACCTAGGCACAAGAAAAGACCATATCACAATCATAAGAACAATGATGCAATAATAGATTGTGCTTCACCTAGAAGAGAGGATATTGTTTCTATGATAGCCATGCAAATATCTTCTTGATGATAGCACTACTACCCAAAGTAAATACATAATGGTCTTGGTGTCACCATGGAAAGCACAATCAGTAAGCCATGAATATATAAAAGCAAGCTCACTTCAATTAGGTGCTTCTATAATACAACAGAGGGATGTGGTGGAACATTGTCATCAAAAGCACAGTGAGGTCTTTTAAAGGTAGAACACTATTATCATGACAATATCAAATACAAGGGACAATGTATATCAATGCAAGGATAATCATTGTAGCAGAGGATGGTCAAGATCTTTGGAGGAGAGTTGAGGTGAATGATAGTGAATCCTTTCAAGGGTTGAAACCTATCAAAATCTTGCATCTATTCATGAATAGTTTTATTAGAAATTAGATGAAAGTCCACATACATTTCAAAGATGGGGCAACATATCATAATAGAAGGATAGTGCACATGGCATGAAGATGTATGTACTAATACTCTATAGTGAAGCAATGTTTGCATGACTAGGTTAATAGTGACAATAAAGGATAGTGGTAAGGTGTTGGGGTTTTTTTTGCAAAATAAAATGTTCATAAACCTCAATATTCCCAAACCTGGCATGATATTGGTGTGCTATATCAAGTATGTAAGCTACACAAATAAGCAAAGAAATTGTACAAGAAAAGAGAAGCTTACTCACACACAATATAAACTTCAGTGTTGTTGGAAGTGACAATGCAAATGACAAGTTAAAGGAAATCAAGAAACAATGCATCAATGGTATGGAAATAATTTCAAGTAGCTGCATCTAATTGAGGCAACATGTATCTTCATTCTACAATCAATTCTATGAAGTGATTTAAGGATGACAATGTTTTTTGGGATAGTTATTGTAATAAATCACAATCATGTTAACAGGTACAGGTAAATTGGAAATGAGGTCTCTAATAGAAAATATTGGTGGAGTACCTTGTTAGCTCTCAAAAATGTAGGCAAGATGCCTCAAGAGGCTGCCAATCTCTTGATACGTTTTAGGGTAACAGACAAGGTCAAATGAATTAAACCTTCTACTCTTTAGGTGTTTCCAGACCTAAGCGGGTGTACCTATCTGAATTGGGTAGACTTGACTTATGATTATCTTTCTTGCAGTGATTTTTCCACAATGGCAGATGGAAGTGAACAAATGAAATCAAACTTGGTATAAATAGCAATAGAAATCTTCTAATCTAAATCCTAATATGTTTAATTAATAGATGTAAAGAAACTGAATGAATCCAAATGGTGAAATACAGAGACTAGTGCCTTATTGGGTATGCGGAGTCAAATGAAATCAAGATGAGCAACACTTCTCTAAGGAAAACTCAAATTATCTGGCATATATTTTGTTTATAACTTGTTTAAACATGCAAGATTGTGACTACTAAGCTCTTCTTTAATAATCCACATGAATCTCTCTAGTTACTGTGATCAACTAAAAGGATTTAATCTTTTCTTGAAAGAACCAATCAATTAACCACATAGATATAGCAAATGTGCACTGATAAACTGAATATAAACTTGTTATATCAATTTAAACAATCAAAAAGCATCAATCTTGGAGACAACTTAGCAATACTTTCATTAAATTCAACAGAAAATTGACACCAGAAATATGCAGCAACATCAACTGATTTTCATAAATACCTCCATTCTGAAATCATGCAACCATAGTCTCTGATATGAGAACTTTATTCTACTGTATCCATCATCTACCTACTGTATATCAAAAATCTAATAGCTCGTTATGATTCTTTTACAATCGCAAAATGGATATTTATACACTAGCATTAGAAAAACTCACTTCGAAGTCTTATTTCGGCCAACCATTGTATTCGGGAAATTCCATGTTGACCAGCAACAATATTTGAGCATTCACATGTTGGCCACAGTATTTTAATTTTGTTAATTATCAACAGACATTCGCCATGACAACCATATAGTCATACCGAAGTCAAGAAGTATCCTTTTGTCCTTTTGTGTTTCGTTGTGTCCCATGGAGTTGGGGAGATGTCCCACAATTCGTATTATGTCTCACCGAGATGTGCTCATTTGTTATGTTTTTTCCAATCGCTGAGACACAAGGATTTCTCTCACCGATGCGCCCTTTTTGTTTCATTCACTATCGTTGTAACCTTCTAATATCAAGGAGACGCTATATAGATCACCTCATGTTTCACCGAGAGCCCTCATGATACATTTTGGTTGTTGTGACATAAGGGTTCTCTTGCTGATGTGTCCATCTATCTCATTCACTTCGATGTGACCTCATGATATCGGGGAGACTCTTCATAGATTATACTTTGCTTTACCAAAAGTCTCCATGATACATTCTTGATCGCCGAGACAAGTCAATTCTCATACCGACATAGTCTTTTTGTGCTTTATCATCGAGACCCTCTACACTCGCCAAGACCATACTCCGAAGTCACATTAGTCTTACCGAGATATATTAATTCTCTCACCGAAAAACACTAATAGAATCCCTTCGCGCTTTGTTGGTGTGACCGGAGGCGCTCGGTGAGACGTCACTCTGATGCTCATTACTCTTACCGATATGTATTACGTTATTGGCATTCGACAAGGCATAATGAATTCACCATGACTTTACATTGATGCTAAAATATTTCACCGATATCCCCTTTCTGTTGTCGGTCAATAAGACAAAAGGATATCGCCAAGACCTTACTTCGATGCACATGAGTCCTACCGAGATGTTCTTTTTGTTTCCGGTTGGTGTGACAATGTGATTTCGTTATGACTTCACACCGAATACTACTTGTTTGGACGAAATGAATCCTCATATGTTGTTCGGTGAGACTCTTCCCGATAACTCCTTGATAAAAACCTTTTGTCGCAAGACCCAACAAAGTCGTTGAGACATTATTCTGAATATCTGTAACTCTTACCAATATAACCTTTTGTGCACAAGTCGGTAAGACACCACGAGATTTCTATGACATTTCATCGAAGCTATAACTCTTTTCGATAAGTCTTTTGGTGCATCGGTCGGTGAGACACTTTTGAATTTGCTAAGACCTCAGTCTGACGGCCTAACTCCTGCCGATATGTTCTTCCAAACGCGGGTCGGTAGGACATGATGCGCTCAGTGAGACCTCAAACCGATAACAAGACTCTTGTTGAGACATCATTCAAAGTGCCAGTCAATGAGACAAACTATGATCGATAAGACCCTATGCCGATGATAGCCCCCTTTGCCGATAGACAAATTTCTTCTATCGCTGAGACAATGACTTGTGTCACCCCAAAAGCTGCCTGCATGTGAATTCCAATCATTGTGACATCAAAAAGGTCCTGCCGAAATGCTACAATAGACATATGTTAGCACAAAAGCATTATGGGTCAGGGAGACAGTGATGAACTCATGTTGATAGGAACTGTAATGTGAAAAATGCATGACCTGATGGATTTTATGGGATAAATATATGCAAAGTGTGAGAAAAATGATATTAAGACAAACCATGTGCATATGGTCATGATTATTTGGGAAACTTAGGGGTATGACAAACTTGTGAAATTATCCATAATTTTACAATTCCAACATACCTAACATACCCTAACTTAGAGAAAGAAAGCATACCATATGATTGGTAGAATGTATTGTTGAGGAAACAAACATTAGGGGTGGTGGCCACAAGAATAGGTGTTTGCAATTGAAGCAAAGAGATTTTTTTTGTGAATCCAAATGGGTGGAGGATAGTATTCATAAGGTCAAGGGGGAAATCTTCCTATTGAAAGCTAAAGCACATGAGAGGGCTTGCATACAATTCATAAAATAGCAATTTCATATGACAAAGGGTTTGAAGGGAACATGCTAAGAGGGTTAGTATGAAATCCTAATTACTCAAACTATTACAAGATAAAGACCCTAGGGAATATGAAAAATATGAGTAGTGATCAAGCCATAGGGAAGGATCCTCATCACAGAGCACATTCATAATCAGGGTTTCAATGGATAGCCTTGATGCCAATTAGACAACAACCTTTATGACAATGAGCTAAGAAAATGAGAGATCCTCTGTAAGTGCAATGAGGACCTTTGAATATTTTTATCTTTTTGGTTTTTATACTTGTAGAAAATGTGAAACCTTTGTTTGTGCTAAAAAGTGAGGACCCAAAAATTCCCATGGTCGTGTCCATAGGAATACAAAGGGTTTTTTGTATATGCAAAATAGAAACCTCAAATATATGTGAAGAACAAAACCAAATCTTAGCTAAAGAGAGACTCTCAAGTGGAAGTATGGAGGCTGAAGCTTTTAGAAAATAAAAGAAAGGTAACTCGAGATAAATAGAGGAATGCAATTTTTTTTTAAATCCTCGAGTGCCTATAGAAATTTGTGAAGAAAGATGTAGAGATAAACAAAGCCCTCGACATTAGTAAGGGTGGGATCTAGGAAATGGAGCTATGAAGTTTTTCAAGACAGAGAAAAAGAATAGAATTCTTCATAATCTTTTTCAGTAGAGCAAGTATGAGTCATGACCTACAGCAAGGTTTCATAAAACCTTCATATACTTGTAGCAAGATGAAACCCTCATGGGTTTTTGTTCAAGATGAGAGTCATTCTAAAACATCTTCTTTCAAGAAGAAAAAAAGACCATGTTCTTAAACTGAGAAGTAGAGAAAGCAAAAATACCATGCATTTCCTTACATAAATAGAAAATAATGTTGAAGAATGCCTATTACAAAGGAAGAAAGTAGGAAAAAGTGAGTATTCATCATTTTTCTCATGGCCAAAGCACAAGAGAAATATTTTGAGGAACATAAAAGAAAACATCAACATTTTCATGCAATAAGATGGCTTACCCCAGCTCAGTTTTGACAACTTTCACACAAAATACACAATGAAAGGTCCTCCAAAGAACTCTGAGTGAAATCCTATGGTGGTTCCCTCAAGTATCCAAAAAATTGCAAAGTAAAATGAGAATTCATTCGATAGGTTTGGTCTGGTTTTTCTTTAGGGTTTCAACCCTAAACATGTCAAAAGATTAAGGCATTTTTTCCTTTCATTTTATTTTTTTCAAATGCAAACTAATACCCCATCATGTGTTCATGTATAATGACTAGGGAGGTCCCCATATTTTGTATCTTTGCTTTGATTTTGCGAAGCATATGTTTGTCAAATATTTTGCATCAAACCATGATGTGAAAATTTCTTTAAGTGATGTTGTTATAAGTCAATTTAATACATGTTATGAAAAATAGGAGATATAGTTTGAGTCTTTATGACTAAGTTGCAAGCATATATGGCAGAAGTTGGGGAGGTTAATCGACCTTTGGAGAGAATATAGGATTGTTTGAATCGATTTGGAGAAAAATTAGGATCTTTTAAAGCATAGATGACTCGTGTGTTTGTTTTTATTACATCAATTTGAAAATGTAAAAACATTATTGAAGTGATGGAATTATAAAGCACTTTATTTAATGTTTTGTATATGCAAGATAGAGGTGTGTTGAACACGCCAAAGGTATGAGTCAAAATAGTTTGGAGATATGTTTGAATAATGATGATTTGTTCCAAACATGTGGAAAGTATGTAGGTTGTTTTTTACTAGGTTTTTGGAGGGAATGAGAACATCTAGAGGTAGTTTCTCATGCTTTTATGATGGGTAAGGACAAGGATTGACTTTTCTTCACTTTTGAGCCATTTTGGAGGGGTTTTGGGGGCTATTTTTAGGGTTTTTTGGTTATACACGACCAAGAACCTTCTAGAAGTATATGTGTGGGGAAAGCTTCAAAAAAGCATAAGTAACTTCAAAGATGAGTTTTCAAGCTAGTTCTTTCTTTTTCTAGCAGTATTGTAACTCATTTTTGGAGTTTTCTTTCAATAGGAGATAGTATTGTAACTCTTTTACAAAATTGTATAACAATTTACACCTTGGAGATCAATGAAGATAAGTAATTTTTCCTTCTTAATATTCTATTCTATTGTGTGCATTTGAGTGATTGATACAATTACTTGTGAATTTTCCTCATTCCTAGTCTTTTTGTCTCATTAGTAGCACTTTGTGTAGAAAGTATATGTATTTGTAGGTTATAAGTTGTGTTAGATGCAATTGATTCAAGTTGTGAAAAGCATTTTTTCCTTCTAGGATTGTATGCATTAGGTCCTCCTTATGAAATAATTATGCAAATCATACAAGTATTTGATTTGTGTATGTTAAGCTTGTTGTTGATTGAAACTATGTGTATAAGCAGCTTTATAGGTTTTAGATAACATTTAGGTGCATCACCATAGGAGTTAGTTTCATTTCATGTTTCCTCCTTACCCTTTTCCCAAAAAGAACTAGATTAGGTGAGTACCTTAGGATTCAACCTTCTCTGGAGGCCCATTCTGAGTTTAGGCAACCCACGTGACTAGGAATTTTCCCTTGTTTCTCAAAAATACTAAGTTTTGTAACTTGGAAAGGGTGTAATTTTGGAGATAACAACTATATTTCAAGAAGATCCTAGAGAGTCACATGTTGTAGCAGTAAAGAGGATATTATGATACTTAAAGGACACATCAAATCATGGCTTGTGGTATCCAAAGGATACTAAATTCACCTTGAGTGCTTACATAGATGCATATTGGGTTGGTTGTGTTGATGCCAGGAAAAGTAAAAGTGGTGTTGCATTCTTTCGTGGATGTATATTGGTATCATGGCTCAGTAAGAAACAAAATTTAGTTTCTTTATCTACTGTAGAGGATAAGTACATTGCATCATCATTATTCTGCACATAGGTGTTATGGATAAGGAAAACATTAAAAGGATATCAAAGTATTGAATGATGAGCCTATTTCTATCTTTTGTGTTAATACAATATTTCAAAGAATCCAGTGATGCATTCAAGGACAAAATATATTTCAATCAAATATCACTTTCTGAGAGAGAAGGTTTTGGAGAATGAAGTGAAGCTTGAATATGTGCCTACAAAGAATCAAATTTTTGATATATTCACTAAGGCTATTCCTAAGGATGCTTTTGAGTATCTTTGGGAGAAGTTGATGGTTATTTCCCCTCCTTTGAACTAGATGAATAAGTAGAAGCATTAGTCCAGTGGATCTCAAGATTCATTCTTTATTCTAGACTAATGTTGATGGTTGCCTCTTAGGGGAAGTAGGTAGTGATATTGTTGATTATTGCATTCAAAAGAGTGTGTGTTGTTATTATGCAGTGGTATTTGATTTGGTACAATTTTTTCTCCTAAGGGGAGTATTTAGAGCAATAAAGGAAAGATGTTGTAGAGCAATAGTAGGCAGGTTGTTTGATGTCTAAGAAAGAGAATGAATAGTAAAAATATTATGTCCTTTTTCATTGATGTCAAAGGGGGAGAATGAAACATGTGAAAAAGAATAAGTATTAAGGGGAAGAGAAATTCATAAGCCATTCAAGGAGAAAGAAGCAAGTAAAAAAGATAAGTTATTTAGGGGGAGAAGTAATGTGATGAGTTGCAAAATATTGGTATGATACCGAGTTTTTGTTTCTTTGATGGTTTTTAACGTCATGTGTTTTCATCAATGACAAAGGGGGATATTGTTGCAAGTATGAGTAGTTAGTGTTGTATTTGATTTCAAAAATTATTTTTTGTCATTAATGTCTATTGAGATAGTTGCAAGAGTATGAGCAGTTGATGCTTTGATTAGTTGCATTATGTTGTCATTAGTAAAGATAATGGTGTCAACCTCTAGTGTTGCTTTGATAAGCTTCTGTATATGGTTTTGGAAGTGTTGAAGATGGTTAAGATGTGTCTTTGGTGCTTGGTTTCCAAGTTATTTTGAGAAAATTTGATAAAAAGGAGGAAACAGTGTGTTGCAGAGGTGTTCTAGGTTACAAAGTTATGTTTTGGTTTTGCTCCACATTTCTTCTAGGTTGAATATCTTCCTATGTGATTCGAACATGTTGGTAAGAGGTGTTCAGAGGTGTTATATTCAATATTTGGCTTGCTGGATCATTGTACAAAATAATTTTTGTTCTCAAGTGTGTGACTGTATATTATAGTGGTGTCTAGGAGAAATGTTTTTGCTCAGTGTTTCTTCACACTTATGTTTCAAGTCTTGCAATTTTGAAGTTGTGTTGATGGTGTTGGTAGTTTACCTTAGATAATATGGTTTTATTTTTGGTAATTTGAAAGATGGTTTTTCAATTAAAAGTGTATGGTAGAGTAGTTTGAGTGTATTGGATGTGTGCATTCTTCAAGTGGAAGTTATTGAGAAGTTTGTTTGATTTCAAGGTGTTCATGGAGTATTCTAGATCATTTTTGAGTGTGGTTTTTGGTTCACAATTTTTCCTTGGGTTTAAGGAAGCATGTACTTAAAATTTTAATGGTTTTGGCACAAGTAACGACCAACCTAGTGTTTACACTACATGTGAAGGATAAATATTGTTTAAGGAAGCATGTGGTTGAGTGATGTTATTGATTTGGGTCCCAATTAAATTTTTATATGGTCCAAATTCACTTCTACCTACCATGGAATTGTTTTAGCACCAACCTAATTTGAATTTTCACATTTGAGGTGTTGAAGGATGTTAAGATAGGTGTATGAGATGCAAATGATGTGAAGTGCAAAGTTGTAGAGTGTGAAATCGAGAAGTGTAGTGCAATATTTCAAGTGTTAGTTTACTAGATGTAGTGAATAGATGATGGCTACAATTATTCTATCATACTAGGAAGGTGTTGATGTCATTGTGGTGGATTCTTTGTTGCATTGAGATTCTTTTCTCTGTGTAACATTCCTTCTCTATCTTCTTTTCTATTTTGGTAGTTCAACAGTGAACCTTTCTTCTCTTGGGATTGAGGCCTACGATAGTGATCCCTATTGTATTTGGTTTTAATATTACTTATGTTATGAGCGAATATTCACTTTGGTTTTTCCCTTCTTTGTTTTTCCATGTAAATCTGGTGTTCTCTTGTGGATGGTGTTGTTTCATTTTTTGTTATTTTCTTTTCATTCTAATTCATCATAACATAATTAAGGGTTTAATGAATGAATGTGTATCTGAATGTTAATGAGGGTTTTGAGGTTTTGAGGTACAATTGATTCACCCCCCTCTTAGTTTTCTTGTGCATTCGACATATGGGAGAGTAACTATATATGCTACTAGAAGTATATATATAATATTGCAATGATCAATAAACTTAATAGTAAGTGGGTGTTATCTTAGCTAGTGATCAACTTATCTTTGTTCATCGTTTAGTGTTATATGTTTTTTTTCTTCTTGTTTATTATTGTGTCATGAGTTATGAATCTCTACTTTAGTAGTTAATATTGTTTATATCAAATGTGAGCCTTAGTTTTACTTGATTTATTTTTAGAAATTCATATTCATTTTCACCCCAAACACAAAATTTAGGCTTAGCTCAAAATAGATAGGGAGTTTCCCTAAAATTACATATATTATCTTGTAGCAATCACCCACAATATACAATCAAATTACTACCTACAATTCCTTCCATACTCATTGATCCTACATTCCAAATTGGCCCTTGAAATAGGATTTTAAATTGAAATCAATAATAATCACTATCATTCAAAACATATGAAAGGAGGGAAGATGAGGATTGAATTACCTTACAAAATTTAGGTTTTTTCCTCTATTAAATTCTATGAGAAAATGAGATAAAATCATGGTAACATTTAAGGAATGATAGAAAAAATTAAAAATTATTGGGGGGAAAGAGAGAAACTTACCAAGTGTGAGGTCAAGAAATAATTCCTATAATAATCACATAACCCTCAAGCCCTAGATTTTATAAACTAATAAGATATAAATTCAAACATAATATCATAGATAGTAGTGGAAAATAATAAATAATATGAGGAACGAGAGGACTTCCCATCCATGTAGGGTATAGGATATTTCTACTCACCAACGATTTACCTACAAAAGAGGGTCACTAGACTAAGTGAAATCTCATGTGTCATGCATTATTACACATTAGCTTAACATATTTTCATCTCGTTCCACAACAATCCCTCATGGATTCACATAACACCAAGATTCCTTATGCATGTATGAACATCTAATAGTAAAAATTGATGCACATTTATACAAGCATATATTCCAATATATGTATTCTATTTAGTGCAAGTCAAGCATCCAACCAATTCATAATTGTGTGATATAATAATTTAGATGCACACCATCTCAAGAGTTTGATTCACTAGTTTCTATAACAACTTGTAAAATATACCTTTTTACAAAATGTGTGACCCTATGCATGGGCATACATGTAATAAGTTATATATTATCAATTTGGTACCATACACATTATACAAGTCATCATACCAATAAAAAATGATGATGCTAACCAAATGGCACCATACAAGTTCAAAAATTAGTGCAATATTTTTCACATAAATTTCATATATATACATGACACTTGTTAGCATATTATTAAGGGATTAGCTCATAGATAGTTGTATAAAAACTAAAAACTATATAAATTATAAACTACTCAATCTAGTAACAATAGTAATTATCCTTAGGTTGTACTTTAGAATCTCTCAAGAAAATAGATGGATTTAGTCCCTACCTAATAATAGGAACCTAATTTCCCTACCATATTCTTTATAAATATGTATCAAACACCATTGATGAAAAAATGACAATCCTTTATCACACATTTAGTATGGATCACCTATTCCTTGTCATGTATCTTTATAATTTTATTGCACTTTGAGTTTGTTCGTGGAAATAAGCCTATATCAATTAATATTTCTCAATAAAGTTGATGCAACATGTAAGGTTGTCATCCAATTCCCACTACAAGTTATTCATTGGTATCAAAGCTCTAAGATCAATCCCACATCACCTATCATTGGCTACACTTGGAAAAGTTATCAAAATTTTAAAGCTATCATTTTATTTTCATCAATCCATAGAAAAATAGAACATAAAACTAAATACTTACTAAAGAAATGATCTTCATCAACATCTCTAGATGAATTAATTCCCTAAGGATAGTAGAGATATTTGTTTATTGAAGGAACACTAGTACTAACCAAAAATTCCTTATGAATCTATGGGTTGGTCATCATTACTATTAATATATACAAAAGGACCTTTAAATAGTATCATTTCTCCTTTCATAATGATAACACATCAACTATGGTGAAATAATCAATGATAAATAACTCAAATAGTTAAATAGGCTTAAATAAGTTGGCTTCATGTAAAACATTGTATAGCCTATTTTGGCCACACACTATCTATCATCTATCATATGTTGGTTTCTTCAACATTCACATAATGTAAAATGATAGAGTATATATATTTTATATATCTCTTCCCTTATAAAAAGACACTTAAACATACACATTGTCAACCCCAATAGCATTGATCCTTTGAAGTATCACTACCAACTAGCTAGATGAAAAACACATCCTATCTTGTTTCTACATTTACATAGCCTCTATCATTAGTTGCATCCTAGATCTCAAAATATCCATGCATTTTTAGATGCAACCTCAATGTGAAAACTCACACCAACCATGACATTATACTATCACATACAAGAACAATAAAATATTATATCATCCATTATTAAAATGAATTTTATACATTTTCATCTATGAATCATGCTATAACACCATAATAAATTATTATCTATTTTTTAAATCAATACCCATATTAGGTTATTGTTACATTCACATCAAAAGCTTATAATTATCATCAAGACTATAGGAAAATGGAACCATTGTAGCTTCACCTTTATATAATTGACCTCTTATTATATGCCATCAAACTTGCATTTCACTAGATAATAGCCTCAAAGAACACTTTGGAACTTTCTGTCACTAAGAGAATTCAACATTATATCATTATTTTGAATTGTGTGTGCTTTACAACTATGTATTGTTCTATGTTCTAGTTGTTCTAGCTTGATAAGATTGGTTGTCATTGATGTAAGAGAGTTGTTGATAAGAGTGTTGCAATATGGTTGTTTGGTTTCCAAAGTCTCTGAGAAATGCTCAACATTTCTTTGTTGATGATTCTTTTCTCCTATAGTTTTGAAATTGGCTATATGATGTGTTAGGGTATGTTTTATCCAAGTTTTATTGTATTTGGGTTATGCTAATATTTGTTTGTGAATGACAGATTGAAGACTATGTTGTTTCTGTGAAGATGCTTTTAGAGGTGTAAAGGTTGGCTCTACATTCCTCCATGTTTGTAGATATGGTTGTATGGTTCAAAATTTAATTTCATAGTGTTTTGAAGGTGTTATATCCAAATTTTCATTAGTCCTTTCATAGAGAAAGTTATTAGTGATAGAGTTCAAGTTCGTGTTGTCCAATGATTGATTTCAATATCTATTGGCTTGTTCCAACTTGTTGCTATATGAAGTTGTGAAATGGATCCATGTGAGTGTTTCTATGTATCATGTGATGTTTTTTGTTGCTTCATAAGATGTTTTTTTGCTTCTCCAAAATAGGTCGTGGGATGGAATGAAGGTGTTGATGGGTTATAATTTTACCTAGTCGACTAGGGTATGTGAATGTGTGCACCACAAGTTCATGGTTGAGTAGAGTTCAAGGAGTGTTTGAAGGTGTTGTATGGGTCATGGTGACTCATCTTGGAGAACCACAAGTAATTTTTAATTGTTCATGTGTACCACTAATGTTGAAATAGTCGACATGCTACAAGTTTTATTTTTTCTTGCTTAATGTTGAACATCTGGAATACTGAGAGGGGAGGGGTGAATCAATATTCCTCTAAAAATATTAAAACTTTTGAATAGTTGGCCACATAACATAATTAAAAGTACTGGATAGAATCAATGTAACACAACATCACATAACATCGAGATTTTTACATGGAAACCTAAGAAGGGAAAAACCACAGAGAGGGTTAACTCTTAAGGATTAAGTAAGCGGATACAAAATACAAAGGTGGCTCACTACCCAAAATACAAAAACCAACTATAGCAGCTAAAATATGGCTTACAGCTGGAGTATGTGTTACAAAAACTAAACTACTATAATTGCATTTTCATATGCATGAATATAGTTCTTGCTAAAGTGCAATGATCTTCTATACTAACACTATATAGGTTTGCAATACACATTAACAGATCGCTATCTCACATTTCATATCATTCTTCATCATATGCATTTATGTCGCTTCACATATATATATATATACCGGATCTACATATCTACTTTAGTCAGCTTGCATTGGAGATGAATTTGGATGATCATGTTACACAAGATGTTGAAGATGTTGGCATAGACCCAAAACGGTATCCCACGCTATATTGAATAGTGTCAGACCAAAAACCTTATACAAGTAAGACCACTTCTAAAACAAGAGATAAGCCGAAGATGGGAATACCAGACCAATCAATGAAATCAATGACAAATATCAACAATCTCCCCCTCTGTCATTGATGGAAAACAAAATTTTGGAATAAAAAAAACTTCAAAAGATAAACTCTAGAACTCCCCATAAGATGACTATCTCTTTTTCTTAAAACCTTTTCTTCTTCTTTCTATTTCTCCCCCTTTGGACATCAATAAACAAGGGGTGTGGAGGAAACTTGTTAGGATGTGCCACCGGAGAAATACTACTTGATTTTCTAAATATGGGTGGCCCACTTACCCTTATTATCATTCCACTACAAAATTTATTCGGTTAGAATTTGTGCATGAACTTTAAGGCAAGTAGAGATTCTCCATCTTTAATGGAGCAAGGGTCAAAAATAGTTGCTTGTTGTTCCTTCAAGAGGGCATGATTCATCAGTGAAATTTTGTCAGCACACATCTCCCAAAGATTGGCTAAGGGTAGAATGATGCTGTCCTATTGTTGTTGTAGTTTGAAGTACCTTTTGTGTAGTTCCTCAATTGATGATCTCCCAAAACTAGACAAGTCTTCAGATTGCTTGAAAGAATGGTATGTCTTCCAAATTACTGCCTCAATTGAGTCAATCTCTTTTTTTATAATAGTTGTGGTATTCGGCCACTGCAAGCTATATAAATACAAATAATTTCCATCCTCAAGAAGATCTTGACCTTGCTTGATTAGCTTCTAAATAATTGTGAAGGAATTTTCACATCATTCTTTCAATTCCAGTAAGAGCTTTTTCCTTTCAACTTCCTTTTCCCTATGGAGCTTTTCATTCAAATAGGTAGAGAAGTCATTCACAACATTCACAAGTGTTTTTATTTATCTGTATTGCTTCTAGATTGATCTATATTGCATTCTAGAATAATTCTTTAGAGAGCAACAATAGTTTCCTCAATCAATTTATCTTTTTCTTCTAACTCCTTAAGCATGCCAATTTTGGTCAAAGCTTGAATGGACTCACCCATTTGAAATTTATGAACAGGATTAATCTTCTCAAGGTCGAGAATTATTTTGGAAGAAGTGATGGGTCAGACCATAAGTGGTGAAGCAAGTAAGCTTTTCAAAGTGTCATAAACACTTTCTTCACTTTTCTTAGTTGTCCCTGCTCCCAATTCATCAACTTTTTCTTTCTTTGTATTCGCTTCCTATTTCCTAGTAGTAGTTTCCTCAGTAGTTTTCTCTTCTCCTTTTCCCCCAGTTTCTTCTCCTTCCTTTTCAATTCTTCTCCTTTTCCCCCAGTTTCTTCTCCTTCCTTTTCAATTCTCTCTTCTTTTCTTTCATCTTATTTTTCTTGTTCTTCTTCTACATTTATCGGAGTAGAATCTTTATCCAGAGAATGAGTATGTTCAATTTCTAGAGGATCTGTATCAAGATTGTATACTTCTACATCAGTTATTTCTTGTACAAGATTTGCAATTTTTTCACTATCCAATTTCTCATGAGAGCTTGTGGGGGCAGCAGTTGATGGAGTAGAGCCATCATCAATCAACATCCCAAGTTTTCCTACCATGCTTATAAGCCTATCAATGATATCTAATTTCAATTTTCTTGTAGCTTCTTTGTTTTCCATAAGGGTATGTTCCCTTTTCTTTGTTCTCAACCCTGACCGACTGAGTTCCTTGAAACTTGCTAATTCTTCCTCTTTTACAAGTTTAGAGACAATGGAAATAGCTTCACTAACAATGTCTTTGTCTATTCTCCTAGCTTTTGCTCAGATTATGTTTAGACCAACTCAAAGACTATCAGGAATATCCTCTTTGAAATTATCTATATTTCCATCTAATCTTGAGTAGTACAAAAAAAAAGCTTGTATTATGTTTTCTTTTCCTTTGGAAGTGGAAAATTTGTAAAAATCACCTACCTCTTTAGATTTTCCTTCTACAAGTAGTTCAAATAAAGTGTCTACAGCGGGAGGATCATGAGTTACCTTTTTGGATTTCTTCTCCTAGATCTTAATTTGGTACAAGTCGGGGTCCAATTTTGATTCAAATTCTACAAAGATAGGGTGAGCCTCAGTGGCTTTCATTTCTCTTTCCTTCTTGTTTTGAGTAGGCAGAGGAAGACATTTCTTCCTCTTCCTGAATGGACTCTCCAATTCTTCTAACTTTGTAGCTATACCGGATGGGCTACTGATTGTACTTCAAGTAATTCTTCTGAGAGCTGCAAGTTTTTCCTCTGTCATACCACTTTCTTCCTTAATCACTTTCAGAACCTTTTGCACTCCCTTTTTTCTTTCCTTTAAGGTTTTTTCATCTCGAATTTCTCTGAATTTTTCCTTTGTTGTGTCGAACCTCTTATGAGAGGCGTCTACCAAACTTTCTAACCGAACTTTTGCAAGAAATTTGACATATTCTTCTGATACTTCATACCCCAATTTTGGTATCCACTAATTTCTTGGTACAATAGCTTCCATTACACATTTTTTTACTGTAACTATGAATGTGATATCATCCTTATGTTTGGTAACTACAAATTTAGGGATTCTATCCCAGTTGTGCATCTTATACTGTAATGAAGAGAAAAATGAAGTAAATGCCATTTCTTGCATAGTAGTATCAGAATGCCTCCTCATTCACTCAACAATCTGATGAGAAACTAATTTTTCGGATGACCACACTACCGGACCTAGACCGGGAATTTCATGCATGAAGTAGAATAGCAAACATATTGCAAGGGTTCCATACCGAAATGTGACTTTATTTTTACTTCATTTTCATTGGTTCAAATTCTCAAGGAATTTCTCTCTAATGAGCTCACATAATTTGTAGTCCACTCCATTTATTTCCATATCATATGTTGTATAGACGGATGTAGCTAAGATGTAGTTATCTCTATTTATGTAGTACATTTTGTTTCCAATGACCTAGGTAGCATACCTCACAGCTATATTTTTCACTTTATGAATTACTAGAGACCTACCATCAAAAATGACCTAAGTTAGCTTTTCAACTTCCTCTTTTTTTATTGCCTTAGGTATTGGAAGAATACCAATGGCATTTAACCCAGTAACAACCTTCATTACTTCTTTGCTAATTAGACAAGTTTCATGTCTAGCCATAGGAAGGTGTCATGGAACCTACTCATAGCCATTCAAACCCATTTATCATAAAAAAAAATGGGAATTTATTCCAGACATGCAATTTATTTTCTACCAAAACCTTGTATTCAAGTTTGACATTGAAGTCATCACCAGTAATTTAATTTATCCAAAAATCAAGTAACTAGGTGTGATTGAACTCTTCAAGCTTCAAATGAATGTAATCCCTAACATCTTCCGTAGGAATAACTCCATGTGGGATTTTTCATAAATAGCCAACCATATCATTTTCAATTGATATATCCAAATACTTCTTGAATTTAGGATGAGGCTGAGATGTCACATTGACCAGAGTGGGAGTAGCCATAAATGGAAGTGCAGAGAAATAGAAAAATTTGAGAAAAATACCCCTTACAAATGCTCCCTAGTACGTAGGTCGACTTCTTTCTTCACCTTAGCTCCTTGTAAACCTTTCACTTGAGTGATCAAAATGACTTGTTGATTTTACTTTTAAGCTAATTTTGTAATAAGTGCACCTTTTGCATTGTGTTATAACACTTTTTGTGATTCCCTATTCATCAAATTGATGTGACTTTACCAAATATCTGCAAGATGCTTGTTCACAGTTCCTTTCTATCAGAGACTCCTTGATCAATTAGATCTGGTAGGCATGCAATCTCTTTTCTCTTGAAGGAGGAAGAGGCAACCTAAACTTTCTTCCTCTGGGAAACAACTAGATAGTGGCTAATTGTTAGAGTAGATGTCTACACAAGAGCTAGATCCATTTTCTTCTTTCTTTCTCCAGATCTTCTTCATTTTGAACTTAACCTTTTCTTTATTGATTTGCTCCCTTGGTTTGGTTGGCTTGACTACATTAGCTCTTGCAAAATCTTGCAATGTGTCCAATTTTATTACAATTATAACACCTATTGGTTTTCTTCTTTTTTCTTGACCAACACTATTCAACCTTGTGTCCATATGTATAACATGTATAGTAGTAACCACTAAAATAATTGTTTCTATTTGGTTTTTGTCATTGATTAGATTTATGACCATACCCACTAAATTTGTGGCATCTACCAAAGTAAGATCTAGCTTTCTGAGTCACATTAGTTCTATAATTTAGTGCTTTATGACCCAATTTATTGTAATTGAAACAACGACCATTAAAAGAGAAGGGTCTTCTACTTTCATGTTACTTTTCCAAAAACTTGCCTTTGTTTTCTTTGTTAGATTTGGTCTTAGCTTCTTTTGTCATATCAGGTTTATTTTTCAAGCATTTTCCAACTTCATAGCCTAAGCCTTCCTTGTTTGTTGGTGGTATTTGGGTTGCTAAAATCTCATCAAGCTTTTTCAAACTTGCTTTGTATTTGACCTCTTGCTTCTTTGATTCTTATAATTTTGATTTGAGAGATGCAACTTCTTATTCCAATTTTTTGCATTCATCATATTTTCCTTTGATTATACTATTCAAATGTTCCTTGGTCTTTTCATCTTCTTCACTCTTAGCTTTTAGATCAAGAATAGTAACATTTGTTGACTTGAGTTCATTATTGACCTCCTTATGCCTTAGCTTGAATTTTTGGATCTGATCTTTCAACTTACAAATACAATCATTTTCCATTTGAATATTTTCTAAGAGTTCCTTATTTTCATCTTCAATAGCTTCAAGATCTTCAAAGATGGACATGAGTTCTTTCTTATCCATATGTTCAACCTTCTAGATCTCCTTTGAGCTGTTAGACTCTTCTAAAGGATCTGGATTTGATACCAATTGTTGAATATCCAGAATACTGAGAGGAGAGGGGTGAATTAGTATTCCTCTAAAAATATTAAAACTTTTGAATAGCTGACCACATAACATAATTAAAAGTAATGAACAGAACCAATGTAACACAACATCACATAACACCGAGATTTTTACATGGAAACCCAAGAAGGGAAAAACCACAGAGAGGGTTAACTCTCAAGTATTAAGTAACCAGATACAAAATACAAAGGTGTCTCACTGTTGAGGTGGCTCACTGTCAGTTTGTCTCACTTTCAGGTTGGCTCACTTTCGGTGGGATCATTTCCCAAAATACAAAAACTAGCTATAATAGCTGAAAAATGGCTTATAGTCAAAGTATGTGTTACAAAAAATGAACTGTTATAATTGCATCTACATATGCATGAATACAGTTTTCATTGAAGCACAATGATCTTTTGTACTAACACTATAACATTTCACAATATACATCAGCAGATCGCTATCTCACATTGCATATCATTCTTCATCATATTTTTTTATGCCACTCCACATATATATAATGGATCTGCATATCTACTTTAGTCAGCTTGCATTGGAGATGACGTTGGATGAGCACGCTACACAAGATGTTAAAGATGTCGGCATAGACCCAAAATGGTATCCCACGCTATACTGAATAGTGCCAGACCAAAAACCTTATACTAGTAACACCACTACCAAAACAAGAGATAAGCCAGAGATAGGAATATCAGACCGATCAATGACAAATATTGACACTTAAGGCCAACCTATTTTGTATTTGTGAAGCATGTGGATGTTATTCATTGAAGACCAAGATAAGCATGTCTTGGAATTTGCAAGGAATGTTCGTCTTCTTGCTATTACATTTAGTCCTTTTGGGTCTTTCCCTCTACACATTTCATGTTTTTTTTATCATTGACTGACTTGTAATTGTAATATTATTTTTTGTAAGTCAACATATGGAATGTAATCAATGTAATATCATGTATATATTGTAAACCTAGTTGATCTAGATTTTGTGTGTAGGGTTGAGAATGTGTAATGCATTATGATATTTATATAAGCAATAGAAGGAGAAAGAGAAGAATTAAAAAATCCTGTCCATATTCAATTTGATCATATCTCTGTGATAGAAGAGAAGTGTAGAGTGTTCCTAACTATTTGCTAGAGGCAGTGAGCCAAAGTTAAAGCTTCTTGAATGTTGAAATCAATGAGCCAATAATTTCTAGAGAAGACATTTGAAAGAGTTTCATAAGAGTTGTCAAATAAGAATTGCAATCA
The DNA here is from genome assembly GCA_007258455.2 of Sequoia sempervirens. Classification (NCBI taxonomy): domain Eukaryota; kingdom Viridiplantae; phylum Streptophyta; class Pinopsida; order Cupressales; family Cupressaceae; genus Sequoia; species Sequoia sempervirens. The sequence goes on along the minus strand of VDFB02271358.1, from coordinate 1,013,410,604 downwards.
TCAAAAGGAGAAAGGAAAAAGTAGAATTACAATCATCAAAAGGATTGAGCCTAATTATCAAATTCAAATAGCGGAAGGACTATCATGTTGTAATATTTTATAATTTTGTTCTCAATTTAAAGAGTAGTTTCTTCCTTGGGTTGTAGCCCTAAAAAAAGGTTTCCAGGAATTTGTATCTTCCTTGGGAGTGACCCTAAAACCTATTCACATGCAGTATTAGCTTCCTTGGGATGTAGCCCTAAAACATAGTTGTAACTATTACTCATTTATGAGGTCGGATTAGGATAGCAATCCTAGCATCTTTTCTAACTGTGGTTTTCCCCCATTGGGTTTTTCCATGTACATTTGGTGTTGTGTGGTTTTGTGCTTTGTGTTTATCTTTCATTTTCTTGCTTGTTTTATAAAGTTTAAGTATATGTTTTCTCCAAAAAAATTGAGATCTAATACAATACCGATTCACCCCCCTCTCAGTATTTTGGTGTGTCCAAAAAATGGTACTAGAGCCTGGTTCCTTAGAAGAATTCTAATAGCTTGAGGAAGATCTAGATGACATATGAAGGATATCACAAGGGCCTAGGTTTGATGGAACAAATTTCACTTTCTAGAGATTTTGGATGGAAACCCATTTTTCCTCTTTGGGTATGGTGTTTGGAAATTTTTCAAAGATGGATATACTATTCTTGCTACTCCTCAAACTAATGCAAGTGAGATCAAGGCCTATGAGAATAATGGAAAGCCAAAGAATACTATCTTGAGTGGGCTATCAGATTCTAATCTTGTAAAGGTAATGCATTGCATGTCAGCAAAAGAGGTCTAGGATAAGCTTACTGGCATAGATGAAGGATACATCAAAGGGAAACAAGCTAAGTTGTAGATCTATAAAGGAAAGTTTGAGAACATGAAAATTTCAAAGGTTGAAGATATTATTGGATATGTGGTTTGGGTAAATGAAGTGGTGAATGTAATTAGAGGACTTGGTGAAGACCTTGAAGAATATATGTTGGTTAAAAATATACTGAGATCTCTTCCTAAATCTTATAGTTCTAAAGCATCTTCTATTGAGGAAGCTAGAGATTTGGATAAAATTTTAATGGAGCAATTATATGGTGCTCTTATTGCATTTGAAATGAGAGAGTTTGACAAAGAAGTTCTAAAGAAGGAAGCAACCTTCAAATCCAATAAGAAGGAAATGTATGAAGCATTTGATCTAGATAGTGATACTAATGAAGAAGAAGAAAATTTTGTAAGGAAGTTGAAGAGGGGTATCGACAAGTACAAAGGTAAGCTACCTTTCAAATGTTTCAAGTGTGGAGAGGTTGGTTATTTTCCTTCTAAATGTCCCTAGAAATATTTTGAAAAGAGGAACAAAGAGCCTAGAAGAAATAAGTTAAAGAAGAGTCTCTACTCCAAGGAATATTCCTCTTCCTCAAAGGATGATGATTCTAGTGGTTCAAATAACGAGGATGAAGTCTTATTTTTGGATTCTAAGAAGACTAAAGATTAAGCTAAAGATCCAAGTGTTGTATATACTGTATTTCATGGAAAATATGAGGAAAACTCATGGGTGATTGATAGTGGTTGTTCCAACCACATGACAAGAGATAAGAGCAAGTTCATCAAACTAGTGAAGTGGAATGGTGGCATTAACAAGCTTGAAGATGATACTTTAGTGTAGATCTATAGAAAAGGTTCTATAAGTATTGATGGAAAGAACATGATAGAATATGTTCTTTATGTCAAAGGTCTCTAACACAATCTTCTTAGTGTGATACAGATGTGAAAAAATGGACACAATCTTATATTCAATGAAGCTGATATGAAATTACAAAAGGAAGGTCTAGAAAATTCGTTGCTAAAGGATATAGGACAAGTGCTGACATATACAATCTAAGGGATTTCAAAGGGAGAATTTTTCTTCTAGGAAAATCAAGTGAATGTTGGTTGTGGCATAAGAGAATGGGACACATTAACTTTGACAATCTTGTGAAGATCAGCTCATTGCATGTAGTAATAGATATTCCTAAGATAATCAAGCCTGCAAGCACTATATGCAATGAATGTCAGTTTGGAAAGAAGAAAAGGATAAGTTTCAAGTCTAAAGAACATTCCTCTTGTAGACTATTGGAGTTGGTATATACTAACTTGTGTGGACCTACCAAAACAAAAATTATCAAAGGAGAAAGGTATCTCATGCTTTTTATTGATGATTTCTCTAGAATGACATGGGTTACATTCTTGAAATAAAAATATGATGCTTTTATTAGATTCAATATTTTTAAATCAATGGTTGAGAATGAAATAAATGCTAAAATAAAATGCTTGAGTTTTGATAGAGAAGGTGAGTTCACTTCAAATGAGTTCAATATTTTTTGTGAAAAACATGGAATAAAGAGGCATCTATCTACTACTAGAACTCCTCAATAGAATGGGGTAGTGGAAAGGAAAAAAAGGACTGTTAAAGAGATGGCAAGGAATGTGTTGATGGAAGAAAAAAATACCTGATGTTTATTGGAGAGAAGAAATTCATATTGTAGTGTATATTTTGAATAGAGGATTGTTGAGATTGAACAACAATAAGACTCTTTATGAGTTATGGTATGGAAGACCTACAAATATTTGGTATTTTAGAGTTTTTGGAAGAAAATTCTATATTAGAAGAGATGAAGATGTGTTGGGAAAGTTTGATTCAAGGTTTGATGAAGGAATATTCCTTGGATATTCATCTCAAAGTAAAGCATACAAGTGCTACAAGAAAAGATTGGGAAGAATAGTTGAAAGCACAAATGTCAAGGTTGATGAAGATCTACATCAAAATTTAAATGAAATTGAGGATTGAGGATCTGAAGTGCCTCCCTAATAAGAAGAAGAGGAGGAAGAAGTTGAAGAGAAGGAAGAAACAACAACAAAGCATAGTAAGACTCCTGCCAAGTATGTGTTGGTGTAATTAATTAATTATTACACTAACATAAGTTAACTTAGGTCTTGCATTTAATTAATTAAGTCCTAGGTTGCATTATTAGATCAATCATTTAATAAGTGGGATAATATTCCCTTCCTTATTTGTAGGAGATAAGATTCCTTCTAGAAGATGAGTTGTCCTTCTAGAACTTATCTCATCATTTAATGATCGTAACCATTAGGGTTCACATGTTGTCACATGTTGTTAAATCAAGACACATGTCAACATCTCATGCATATTAGGGTTTAGCTCTTGCCTATATAATCAGGCATCTTGTACATTTGTAATCAATCTTTTTCATCAATATAGAATCTCTGTTGTGCATGCCTAGTTGCAACACTTTCTGGGTGGTTGATTATCTTTCCTGGCTTAAAGGTCCTACATCGAAGACTGCAGCTTCAAGGACTGTGCATCCATAATCCCAACATGGTATCAGAGCTTATCCAGTGAAACGTCAACCCTCGATCAAGAAAGTTGGTGTGCGAGATTCTACGCAGGCTGAAGGTTTCCATTAAAGGCTACTTGTTTCCACCCAGGGACCAAGCTGATTTCTGAAGCAGATTGAGTCAGATCCGAGCTCGCCATTGTCTTCAGAAGGCCTCGAAACCCTAGGATCGCCTGTCCATTCATCAAAATCGAATACATCAACCCCGGAGCTTCAGAGGTATTTTTTAGGGTTTGCAAAATCAATCGTACTATCCGTACAATTTGCAGCAAAAAATCTCCCTTTGCAGTTGTCCTCTGAGGCAAAAATTTTTTAGCAGCAAGCCACTTTTCGTTTCAGAAAAATCGGGCTAATATTTTTTATTATTTGGAAAAAAATCTATTTTTCTATAGTTTCAGAAAAATAATTTTTGGGCGACTGCAATTTAATCTCCGTCGGCATATTTTAATTGGGGTTTGATTTTTTAAAAAAAATCATCGGCATTGTTTTTATTTTCTGCGGGTGCATTTTAATCACCGTCGGCATCGGCATTTTATTTAAATATAAGGTCTTTGATCATCGACATTATATATTGGGATTTTATTTATTAAATTTCCAAATTTGGTCGGCATGTATAGGGTCTAATACTCTTCCGCAGACTTCATATTTCCTATCGGCTTTTTATTTTTGAATTGCATTGCGCAATATTCAAAAATTATCTTTGTCGGCCCCTTTGAATTTTCAAGTCTGCAGATATTCTTTGCGTCGGCCGCATTTATTTGTTGCAGGTTGGAGTACACTGGTGGCTCGTCTTTTCTGCGGGCCTTGCGCTGGTTGTTTGACCCCGGCCCCACCGGACTGTCTGACCTTTCCTATTGACGGTCGTTGATCTCGCCAGAGTTTTCCAACAACCGCCGGCTTCCATGACTCTCCTCCCACCGACCAGAGTATCTATTGGGCCCCGCCGACGACCGCTGCCAACCGGTAGATCGCCGGAGTTCTTTTCCGGGCCGGTGGTTTGTTATCGACACCGATGGTTATCCACCACCGGCGAAGCTCCTCCACCAGCGGCGCCACCAGCAATCTCCGCCCCGCCACCACTTCGGGTGGCGCTTTTTTTTTTGCCAGCCTTAACCCCGCGGTCACATCAAGGATAGGGGACTAATTTTTTTTAAGCCCGGGGGCCAGATTTTTGACCCTAGTTAGCCTGCGAAGTGCCTCCTATAGGAATTTTTTTCGTTTGATCATAACTTTCACCCAGGGTATCATTTTTTTGCAAACGATATACCGTCGGAAAGGGAATTTTGTGTAATTTCCAGTGGTGACATCCGTTCTATGAAATTTTGCTCGCAGAAGACTCTACATCCAATTGAAGTCAAAACCCTAATTTGGACTCAAAGTTGCATATCTTCGCAACCGCTCATCGGATTTCCGAAATTCCAGCGGCATCAGGAAGGTGATTCAGAGATTTTTTTTATCAGTCCAGCCCCTTGATCAGTTCCAGCTCCAGGTACTCTTGCATGTGATTTTTTCAGTTTGGTGCATTTGATCAATAACCTGGTTATTCTGAAGCTTGGGAAACAATTTTTTGAACCGAGTTGCATCACTTCAGTTGTAAATCATATTTGGAAGTCTTTATTTGCTGTTGAAGGTCAGCATCTTTGTATTTTTTGTGGAGAAATTTCATTATGGGGCTTGCATTTTTCTCTCCTTCTTTGGTTATGTTGCACAAGGGTAACTATTCCCAATGGCGAGATGGGATCTACCACCATCTTCAATCACTTGATTTGTTGCCACATCTATTTGGTATTGTTCCTCATCCAAGTGAAGGTATTCAAGAGCTTGCTTGGAGTTGTAGCAGATATACTGTTTTGGAGATCCTTTCTATGCAAGTTGATTGTGATGTTCTGAGTACTATTGATCATTGTGATTTTCCTCACATTCTTTGGACTAAGCTTTGGAAGATCTACGGAGATTCAAATTCTCCACCATTCCCCAATGGTCATGATTTAGAATATCTTGCTTCAGATCAAGTTCCCTATGATGATATTGTTATGCAGAAAGTTGATTACCTTGATCTTTCCGAAGAGGTTGACAAGGTTCCTTTCAGTGCTTTTTCTTCATCAAAGACAGTTGGTATCCCTTCACATTCAGTGATTCCTTGTCCAGAATCATTGATTGAGGCTTCCACTATCATCATCCATCAGGACACATTTAGTTTTTCAGACTTGACATCACATGATGGCTTTGTTTCAGGTATCACTGACTTGGCTACTTCTACAAGTTTGGAGAACATTCTTGAGGGGATATCACTCCTCTATTCAGATCACACTTTGGAGAGTTGTTTTGAGTCTCCTCATTCTTTTGTCTCGACCTTGATTGGGAATTCAGAGACCATCTTGGAGGCACTTGGTTTCTCTTCAGAGATTTCATATCCGAGACTTCTTCCTTGTCATTCCATTCAGGACTTGAAGTTTCTTCAGCATCCACCATTGGATTTGCTTCAGACTTCCTTCAGTGGTTTTGAGGACACTTCATTCAGGGGGGGAAATCAAGTCTCCATCACATTCATCATATCACCGTCTTTGGATATTGTTCAGCATCAGTTTCTGCATTATCCTGATTTGTCACCCTCTTCATTGTTTGGGACTATGGCATTTTCATCATCAGGCACGGAGACATTTGAGCATCGTTCAGAGACATCATCATCCATGTTCATCTTTCCTTCCTTCAATTCCTATCCGGAATGGGAAGCATCTTTGCACTTGCAATTGGTTTTGTTTCTTTCGAAAGGAAGACAAGTTGTTTGTCGACATTGGATCTTGTTTTGTCTTCAAACACTTCCCTTCTTTGCAGGTGATCACATCATTTGGGGGGGCTATATAGTCTCTCTCTTTCTCTCCTATGGGGGGGCCTTTGATTGCATTGTATCCATGTGATGGATGGTGTCCTTGGGGGGTATTTGGGAGTCCTCCATCCTTCCCATCCTATCTCACATTTTTTTGCATTTTCATCTCCTTTTTGGAGAGGGGTTTTGTTCCCATAGGGTTTTCCCCTTTTCTCCGTTTGTGGGAGATTTTCTACATCTTCATGTACATGGGTACCTAACAAGGCCTCGTTGCCGGGACCCATCATCATCTTGCATAATCATTGCATTTTTCTCCCTAAGTTGCACTTATGGGGGGTGTTGGTGTAATTAATTAATTATTACACTAACATAAGTTAACTTAGGTCTTGCATTTAATTAATTAAGTCCTAGGTTGCATTATTAGATCAATCATTTAATAAGTGGGATAATATTCCCTTCCTTATTTGTAGGAGATAAGATTCCTTCTAGAAGATGAGTTGTCCTTCTAGAACTTATCTCATCATTTAATGATCGTAACCATTAGGGTTCACATGTTGTCACATGTTGTTAAATCAAGACACATGTCAACATCTCATGCATATTAGGGTTTAGCTCTTGCCTATATAATCAGGCATCTTGTACATTTGTAATCAATCTTTTTCATCAATATAGAATCTCTGTTGTGCATGCCTAGTTGCAACACTTTCTGGGTGGTTGATTATCTTTCCTGGCTTAAAGGTCCTACATCGAAGACTGCAGCTTCAAGGACTGTGCATCCATAATCCCAACAGTATGTTCAAAGAAAACATTCAAAGGATCAAATTATTGGAGATAAGAATGGCATAGTGCTAACTAGAATAAGGCTTGCAAAGACAAATGAACAAGTAAAATTTTGTTGATGCTAGAAAGGACAAAGGATGGATACAATTAATGGAAGAAGAATTGAATCAAATTGAGAAGAATCGGACTTGGGAATTGGTTCCAAGGCCTATAGAAAAATGTGATAGGAACAAAGTGGGTTTTCAGGAATAAGTTGAATGAAGAAAGATAAGTCATAAGAAACAAAGCGAGACTAGTATGCAAAGGATATTCACAAGTAGAAGGAATTGATTTTGAGGATAATTTTTCTTTGATCACAAGAATGGAGTCTATCAAAATATTTCTTTCTTTTTTAGCCTACAAAGACTTCAAAGTGTATTAAATGGATATCAAATCAAATTTCCTAAATAAATATTTGGAAGAAAAATCCCACATAGAGAAACCTGATGGATTTTTTTTATTAGAAGAACCAAACATGGTGTGCAAGCTCAAAAATTCATTGTATTATCTCAAACAATCTCCTAGGGATTGGTATGGAAGGTTGGATAAGTACTCTCTTCAAAAAGGATTCAAGAAAGGTACAACATATAGTAATCTTTTCTTAAAATTTGAGGATGAAATAATTTTGATAGTTGTATATGTTGATGATATAATCTTTGGTGGAAATGATGAAATGTGTAAGAATTTTACTAAAGAAATGTAGGAGTTTGAAATTTCTATGATAGGTTAGTTTTCCTTCTTTCTTGGTCTTCAAATTGCTTAGCTAGATGATGGTTATTTTATCTCAAGAAAATTATGTCAAGGAAATGTTGATGAAGTTTAGAATGGAAGATTGTAAACTCGTTATTACTCCCATGATTATTGGTTGTCATTTGAGCAAAGATGATGAGTCTCTCCTAATTGATTAATCTTTATATATTTCTATGATTGGAAGCTTATTATATTTAACTGCTTCAATACTTGATATCATGCATGCAGTATGTTTGGTTACAAGATTTCAACCCAATCCTAAACAAACTCATGTGAAGGAAATCAAGAAAATCTTTAGATACTTGAAGAGCACTCCAAATTATGGCTTGTGGTATCCAAAAGGTAATGAATTTAATCTGGGTATATACACTGATGTTGATTGGGTTGGTTGTGTTGATGATAGAAGAAGTACTAGTGGAAATGCTTTCTTTTTAGGAAGTAGGTTGGTTTCATGGCATAGTAAGAAGCAAGATTTAGTATCTTTATCAATTGTAGAAGTAGAGTATATTGTAGTAGCATCTTGATGTACTCAATTGTTGTAGATGAAGCAAACCTTGAAGGATCGAGATAAAGTATGCTAAGACTATTCCAATTCTTTCTGATAACACAAGTTCTATCAATATTTCTAAGAATCCAATGATGCAAACCAAGCACATATCAATCAGGTATCACTTTCTAAGAGAGAAGGTTGCAGATAAAGAATTCAAGTTAGAGTATATACCTATAAAGGCTTAGATTGCAGACATTTTCACAAAGGTACTTGCAAAGAATACATTTGAGTATCCCAAACAGAAGTTAGGGGTAATTTCTGCTCCTTCTTGCTAGATGCATAATTGATGCATTTATCCAAGGGGAGTAATTCAAGCCATATCCTTATTCCTAGGTTGATGGTGGCTACCTCTCAAGGGGAGAAGGTAGTGGTGGTTGTTGATAGGGAAGCCTATAATTTTCTTCAAGAAAGAGAGAATGTATTTCAAAGGGGGACAGTTTGAAGAGGAGAAATTGTTCATGAAAATGGAGAGTAAGTCATATTTTCCCTTTGTCTTTGATGTCAAAGGGGGAGAGAGAAATATGCACCTAAGGGTGGGGAGATTATGCACCAAAGTGATGTAAGGATAGTTTTTCCACCGATGACAAAGGGGGAGATTATTGTTGCTTGATAAGCTTGGTTGTCATTGATGTCAAAAGTATGCTTGAGATTGTTGTAGTAAGGTTGTCATTGATGTAAGAGAGTTGTTGATAAGAGTTTTGTAGTTTGGCTATTTAGTTTTCAGAGTCTCTAAGAAATGCTACACATTTCTCCATTTATGATGCTTTTCTCCTACAATTTAGAAAGTGGCTTTATGATGTGTTAGGGCATGTGTGATCCAAGTTTTAGTTCATTTGGGTTCTAGAAAGATGTGTTTGTAAATGATAGTTTGAATACTATGTTATTTTTATGAAGATGCTTTGAGTGGTGTAAAGGTTTTCTCTGCATTCCTCTATATTTTTAGATATGGTTATGTGGTTTATAATTTAAGTTAATAGTGTTTTGAAGGTTTTATATCCAAATTTTCATATCATTATTCCTTCTCTAGACAAATTTATAAGTGAGAAAGTTCAATTTTGTGTTGTGCGGTGACTGATTTCAATATCTATTGGCTTGTTCCAACTTATTGTTGTATGAAGTTGTGGAATGGATGTATGTGAGTATTCCTATGTATCATGTGATGTTTTTTGTTGCTTCACAAGATATTTTTTTGGATTATTTGAAACAAGTTGTGATCTGAAATGAAGGTGTTGTTGGGTTATTCTTTTATCTGGTCGACTAGGGTATGTTGAAGGTGTGTGCCACAAGTTCATGGTTGTGTAGAGTTCAAGGAGTGTTTGAAGGTGTTGTATGGGTCATCTTGACTCATCTGGGAGAAACATGTGTAAGGTTTAATGATGCAAATAAAAAGAAGCAACCCAACTTCCACAAAAAAAAATCAAAACTCAAAACATCTTTGTTTGATTCTTCATCTCAAACTCATTTTTCCCTTCACAAAACCTTGATTCCAAAGCACTCAAACAAAAAAAAGGCACCAAATCATTTATTGATTCCACAAAATATCTTAGAAACATTAAAATGTTCAACCCAAGCCCATTTATTCTTTATAACATTAAAAATAAATGTAAATAGGTCTGCACAATCATATTAGACCATTCTCCAAACTTTATTCAAGACTTTTTATCAAATACCAATTTGTAACCCTCTTGATTGCTCTTCCAAGCATTGTAATAGTGCTAGGGAATCACCTAATAAACCAAAATATTCAACACTTACACCTAAAACCTCAATAATATTGAAGAAAAGAATATAATTGACTTACAAACCAATTTTCAGAGGATTCCAATCAATATAAATGGAGTTATGAATTTTTGAAAGCTTGTTGCGCTATCAAAATCTGAACTTGATAGTTCTACCAAAATGAGCATAAATTTCTTAATATTCAATGAAATGACCTCAAACCAATTCAAAAATAAATATAACTCATTCCTCTATCCAACCATATATTATTTAGTTCATTTGGAAGTTGTATCTGCACCTACAATTTGCTGCAACATGATTGCTACAGAGAAATTTGAAAATTTGCAGTCAATAAAACCACCATAACTTCCACAAATCAACACCAATCTGCATGATACAAAGTTTATTTGGAATTTTATTGAGATTAATAACACATGAAAACAATTATTAATGTACTCAATCCCATACAATGGTTGTACAACACCAAAAACCAAAGAATTTCTATGAAAATATGCATAAAATCAGAACTTTTCATTGATCTAACTCCTTTATTCAATCACCCACACCACAAAATGATTAAAAAGGAATTTTTAAAGTAATTTACACCAGGTATGATCAGTTTCTAACTGATTTCCAACTTCCTATTATTTATTATACTCTATGACCTATTAACTCCTATTTTATGCAACTTTTACACTTTTTGCAAATTGACATTATTTGTTGACAATTTTACAATTTTTTTGCAATTACTCATCAAATGACTTTGAATGACCCCTACAAATGGAAAAGTGGAATAATTTACAAAATTGAATCATGTTGATGTGAAGGTGATCCTGCACCATTTAATCATTCATGTGAATTTTCAATGTTCATGAAATGGCTAACATGCTACAAGTTTCATGTTTTCCTACTTAAGGATGACCTATTTTGTATTTGCAAAGCATGAAGATGTTTTTCATTGAAAATAAAAGTTGTGAAGAATGTTTAGAACCAAGATAAGAATTTTTTGGAATCCACAAGGTATTTTCCTCTTCCTAGTGTTGCATGTAGTCCTTTTGGGTCTTTCCCTCTACATGTTTCATGTTGTTGTTTGATCTTTAGCCAGCTTATAATTGTAATATTCTTTGTTGTAAGCTGAAAATATGTAATATAATCAATGTAATATCATGTATTTATTATAAATCTAGTTGATCTATGTTTTGTGTGTGGGGTCAAGGATGTGTAATGCATTATAATATTTGTATAAGTGACTAAAGAAGAAAAAGAAGAAGTAAAAAGTATTGTCTGGATTCAATTTGATCATATCTCTATGATAGAAGAGAAGTGAAGAGTGTGCCTAACTATTTTCTAGAGGTAGTGAGGTAAAGAAAAGCTTCTTTAATGTTGAAATCAGTGAGCCACTAAGCTACACATAATACATTTGAAAGAGTTACAAAAGATTTGTCAAAGAAGTATTGCAATCATCAAAAGGAGAAGGGAAAAAGTAGAATTTCAATCATCAAAAGGATTGAGCCCAATTGTCAGATGCAAACACTAGAAGGATTTCCATGCTATAATATTTTATGAGTTTGTTCTCAATTCAAGGATTAGTTGCTTCCTTGGGTTGTACCCCTAAAACAAATTCTGCAGGGAGTTGTAGCTTCCTTGGGAGTGACCCTAAAACCTCTTTACAAGGAGTAGTAGCTTCCTTGGGATGTAGTTTTAAAAGCAAGTTGTAATTGTTATTCATTTGTGAGGTTGGATTACGAAAGTAGCTCCTAGCATATTTTCTCATTATGGTTTTCCCCTTTGAGAATTTCCACGTACATCTGGTGTTGTGTGGTGTTGTGCTTTGTGTTTATCTTTCATGTTCTTTCTTGTGCTATAAAGTTTAAGTATCTTTTTGCTTCAAAAGTTTTGAGTTTTGAGTTTTGAGATCTAATAGCATACTAATTCACCCACCTCTTAGTGTTCTTGTGTGTGTCCAATACTAGCTCTTGTATATAGGGACATGCATTCCTCAATAAGGTAGCATCAATTTATAAATTCCATGCTATTTGAGTACTAGAGTATAGGGACTTGCTTCCCTTGGCATCTACAAGCATGCATAATTAAGAATATGATTCAAATGGTAATTATATCAATATACTCCAAACCTTCACTAGTTTCTAGGTAAGAATACAATTTATTTGGATCTTCAATGATTTCTTGGTAGAAGTAAAATTTCTTTGGTGATTTTTATTTAAAATTCATTAATAGATACACATGCATCATCAACCATTCACTAGGAACACCTCAATTTGACCTTTTCCTAATCCTACATTATCACATTTGCTTAATTTATAGAGCAATATAGATCCTAGCTCTTTATGAAATGGTTAATGATTTAAGCACAATCATGTATTAATTTAATAAAACTAGTGGTTCTTTAGCTCATTATCCAAAAAGTGTATTCATTATTGACCAAAACATAATGGAGACCATTTTGCTTCAAAAATGGGTGAATAATTTGAGCCCAATATCAATCATCATGCATTCCTACATATCATCTCAATATCATTCTATCTCATGCCATGATATTCCCTTACACACTCACAAAATTCTAAGATACCTCATACATAGATGAGTATCTAGTAGATTTGATTTATGTGTTGAACATGTTGTAGTGCTAAGGAGGGCGGTGAATCATCATACATTAAAACTTTAAAATTCCCATTTGTAGATTTAACATCACATCACATAAAATAAAAGAAGAGCATAAAATAAAGCATGCACCACACAAGGACACCAATATTTTTACATAGAAAACCCAATGAGGGAAAAACCATGGTGAGATTTAACTCACAATATATGAAGCTCATTGCTTGCAGAGATTACAATGTTGTTAAAGGCTCACTTCCTATGGACTTGCAAAATAAGGTGTACAACCTTAGGGAAAGATACATAGACCTGATGAGACACACTATCTCAGAGCAAGATACATGAAAATTATAATGAGAACTATGAATATGAACTACTATAATGAAGCACCCAACATATGTTGATGATGTTGTTCCATTTTCAATAATTAATCCTTTACACTGATTTTGCATAGTTCATCTTCAACATACTACTTAATCTAATTTCTTCATACCTCCATACCTTTAGAAATGATTTTGATCATCTATAAATATACTTCACAAAAACTCAAAACCCTAATTAGGTCAGCTCCAAGATGACCTTTAGATGAAACGCATGATATTCCATAGGTCAGCCAAAACATATACATTATGAAGAGAAAAATAATTGTAGATCAACACATGGCATTGCAGGACCAAAAACCATTTCAACAAATCCTCCAAAGTAAGGTTAATTAATCAGGACTAACCATAGATGAAGGAAACAATCCTATCAGCCTAAACAATGATAACACCACCAAAACTACTAATTGCTCAACTTTGCACCACAGGGAGAAGCCAAAAACATCATACAGAATAAGATGCAATAATTTTAGTTCATGCACAATATATCTTCAACCTTTTCCTAAATTTTTTGATCATCATATGTTGGTGCAACTGAAGAAACCCATTGAATACAAAAGAACAAAGTATTGTAGACAAACTATAGCAAACTTCCATTTGAAAACTAATCTTATGGATCACCAAAACATAAAATATTGAAAATTAGTCTAAATTTAATATTATTGATCATGTCTTCAAAACCACAAGACCATCACTTCACTTTTAGAGGAATGTAAAGCATCCCAACATGCCTTTTCTAGTACTTTTCTTTGTCAGAGCAAAGACCGAAACACTTCCACTTATAACTTTCATAGTGAAAGGTGTAATGAATTGAATTACTAAATATAACACCTTCACATCTCAACCATCTTATCTTTTGAATTGCAAGAAAAAATCTCACTCTATAAAGGAATGTGGACCATATTATCATGACTCTGTCATAGAGTATACACTAAAAATGCCTTAGTAGAATTTTTCAACTTATCTTTATGTGTGGTACATCAAACTAGTAATATATCAATGTAGGCATGCTAGAAACATATTGGAACAAGTGTAACCACCTTTGCATCACACTTAGACATCAAACCGATCACCATTCTTCAAATACTGCATTGATTATTGTATCAATACATAACTTTTCACATCAACTAACTCCAGAGTATTATACAAACCTCAACACACACACTTGACATCAATGATAACACATCTTGAGTTGACATCAATGAAAACACATATTTCCAACAATATCCCCCTTTTCCATTGATGGAAACACTCATTTATCTACATGTTTTCTCTCCCCCCTTCAACATCAAGGGAAAAGGGCATGATATATTTTATTTTAAACATCCCAAAATTGTATGAACTCCCCCTTACTATACACTCCCCCTAAGATAGAGATGCCTCAAAAAGAGATGCTATGTACAAAAAAATATAAAAAGGACACTACAATCATCTAAAAAACTATACAAAGATAGAATTTTCTTATTTACACCATTGTAACTTCTTTAGAAATTAGAATATTCTTTTGAATTACCTTAAGTTTCTCTAGAGTTTCAACTCAATATTATTTTTCTAAGGTGAGAATATTATTTTTACATTCAAATTCCATGCACAAATCCTCGACCTCATCTATACTACTAGGAGCCTTATTTTTTGATGCATTTTCTCTACTTTGGCCAATAACTCAAATAATGATGCAAGCCACCCATTATTTGCTTCTCTTAGCTGACCAAACCACTTCTTTATTTTCTCCCATTGGTCTAGAAGAAAAGACAACTGTAAGTGAAGATTTTCTATTTGAGCTCTAGTTGTCCCATCCTTATCCTATGACTAATCATATATCCCAACCATTTGAGTGATTTGTGACTCAATGGAGTCAATTTGGTCTTTGATTTTCTTGGTAGAATTAGGCCATTTCAAACAAAACTGATGCAAACCTACAACTTCATCAATACATTCCTTAATCATTTTCAAATTCTCTTGAATTTTTTTGTGTGCATTGGCACATTGGTTAAATGCATCAACCATTATTTTGTCATTTATCTTCATTAAGGGTTCTCGTTCTACCCTTTTCTTTATGCGAGATTAATGATCTGATAGGAATTCCAAGCTAATGGTAGGAAATATTGGTGTAATTAATTATTTAATTACACTTTATTAAGTTTACTTAGGTAATAATTAGTTTACTAAATTAATAAGTTTAGGCTTTTTTTAGTTAAGTTGATTTTAGATCAACATTAGGTTTTACCTTTAGGGTTATGCATACATTGCTTTTATAAAGAAAATTATCCCTTGTGATTTATCAATTCCTGAATACAATTCATTTGCACATCTTCATGCAAATTGCTCTGCTTTTTCTTATTTTTCTCTTGTGAAAGGTATTTTCTAGTTTGCATGTCTAATCTTGGTTTCTAACATGGTATCAAAGCCTTGATTTGTAGCCCCTTAGTTTTTTGGAGAAATTCATTGCAGAGCACGTTCGGGGTTCCTCAAGGGTTTCATGCCTTGAGCCTATTGATGAAGCATTTTGGATCAGAGCAAGCATCTCCATTGGATTCAAAGCACTAGAAAAAGTCAGGATTGGCTTTTGTTTCATTAATTTTGGTCATTGTTGAAGAAATTTGTGAGGATTTCAAGCTCGGTGATTTTTTTGCAATATTTGGGGGTAGCCAATTTTTTGGGGTACTTTGGGCTCAAACAAAGGCCACCATCACATTCGAAGTGGCCAAAAACCCTAAGAACACCTATTGTTTGGTTGATTTTGGAGCAGTTGATCTGGGAGGCAATTTTTTTGCCAGGGAGGTCGTATGGCCTCCCCAACACGCATTACGATGTAGAAAAATTTTAAAAAATAAAAAGAATTTTTTTAAACACGTTGTCATCACATCTAGTTCAAAACGCTAGCACCACCTAGTAGCCACAGGAGCGGCAGACACCAGGCAGTGCCCCACCCATCTACTATCGACCTGCAAGAGCCCCCGCGACCCCTTTGCAACTATTGTGGTCACATTGGGGACCGAGTGCTATGCGCCTAGCCCTGGCCACCTCCAGCCCCTTGCTTTGGTCACATTGATGACTAGGGGCTCTACCCCAACCCCCTACTCCCCAACCCATAGTCATGCAAAGGACCAAGGGCCGCATTTTTTTTAGCCCCCAAGACTGCCTATAGGCCAAATTGGGCCTTTTGGAGCAACTTTCACGAAACTGGGCATAAGTTTAGTATATGGTGTCATCTTTTTGCAAACAAGATACTATTGGAAAGTTCGTTTTGAGCTCAATCTAGTGGTGAAGGTATTTTTTCCATATTTTTCTCCAAATTTATTTTTCAAGCCTCTAAAGTCAAATGAATCAATTTTCACTTCATAGGGCATATCTTTTGCATACGGTCTTCGTTTTTCAAAAACGAATAGGAGTTAGAAAGTTGGTTCAATCCTCTACACAAATATAGGGTCATTTTTTAATCATGGAGGAATATGTGAACATTGGTTTGTGCATGCACTCTTTCTTGTTTGCATGCACTAGGTTTGCATTTTCTCTTTAATTTATGCATGTTTTGCATGTTCTATTTTTACAATCATGGGGTATTGTAATAAATGAACTTATATAAAGTTCCATCAAGGGGGCTTCTTGCATAATAATTTGATTAGAGTGTAGTTGCATTACATTCACTTTGATCTCATCTTCATATTGATGACAACTCACATGAGTTGTATCTAGATTATGTGGTTTCTTTTGGCCACATCTTGCTCTTAGCTTGATACATTTTGGTTTGCATCAGTTCACATCATAGATTGAGAGCCTATGGTTAATGATCCTAAATCATATTAGATTCACATCATGTCACATCTCAATTTGAGGGCCATTCATTTTATGGTTAATGTTCCAGAATCTTCATGGTACTTGCTCCTATGGAACAGTTTTAGTCACAGTTTGGCATCAGCGTCGAGATACACATAGCTTCCAAATTCTTTCATCATATCATTCCCTCTTATGGGAGGCATCATTTATTTATCTACTGTTGCTTCATAGATTCCAGGGTTGTTCCAGTTTGTGAATTTTCTAGTGTTCCTTAGCATTGGGTCTGTTGTTGCATTATCATGATTTCACCTAAGTCCTTCAGTGAATCTCATATGGTTTCTTGTAAACAAATGTATCTTTCCTTGCTTGCCAAATTTAGGATTCTGGTGTTACTTCACTAGTGTTCTTCCAATGCTTCTTTGCAGTAGGTCAACTCATTGAGGGGGGGTTTTGTCCCACTAGGTTTTCCCCTCTTTCCCAATCATTTCATTTGTACATGGGTACCTAACATGGCCTTGTAGTCAGGACCCATTCATGAATTCATCCTAGCATTAGGTGTATTCTTTTTTAGTCTCCCTATGTTGAAATTAAGGGGGGTGTTGGTGTAATTAATTATTTAATTACACTTTATTAAGTTTACTTAGGTAATAATGAGTTTACTTAATTAATAAGTAAGCTTTATTTAGTTGAGTTGAATTTAGGTCAACATTAGGTTTTACCTTTAGGGTTATGCATACATTGATTTTATAAAGAAAATTATCCCTTGTAATTTCTCAATTCCTGAATACAATTCATTTGCACATCTTCATGCAAATTGCTCTGCTTTTTCTTGTTTTTCTCTTATGGAAGGTATTCTCTGGTTTGCATGTCTGATCTTGGTTTCTAACAAGAAAAACACATATATCATAGACAAAGATGGAGTTTCATACACCCTTACACCATTAAAGGAGGAAAGTCAAGAATCACAAATGGGTTCTAGTGTTATGTTGGTGAGTGAAAAGGAGTCTGTACAAATCATCAAAAAGGAATACAAAGGCTATGTGAGCATGAATAGACCTTGGACTATTATGACAGCAACTAAGGTTGATCAGTTACCATTGGAGGTTCAAAATTTGTTGAAGGAGCACTTAATATGATAATAGATGACATTCCAAGGAGAGGTCCTAGTCCTCATGTAGAATTGCTAGAATGGGAAGATAAACCTTTCCATGTCATTGAAGGTACTAAGCATTGGAAGTTGGATTGTGAGGATGCAACCCCAATTATCTTTGCATTGTTGGTTGGTGAATATAATCCAATACATGATGATTTTGAGAGGCTCAATTCTAAATTAGAGGTTCCATTTGTTGTTTTTCCAATTGATGTGAATAGAGACAAGGAAAAGGCAACTGATTGTGTAGATCCAAAGGAGAGAGAAGCATTACACATTTCATATTTGTATGATATATATTGTGTTGTGGATTCTCATGCCAAGCCCTTCCAAATCTAAGAATTGATGGCATTACAAAGGAAAGTGGAACTCAATCTTTTCTCTTTTCCACTGGGGGTGAAGAATACACACATTCATTGCAAGAATTACACAAGGGGATATTGGAGGTTAAATATGATTTACTTCCTATAGAAGAGAACAGTAAAATTTATCAAGAAACCATGTTTGAAGTCCTAATGGTTGGAGATAAAGAGAGAAGATTGAATGCTCTTGTTGAGATTGTAAAATTGAGGGGTGAGACACCTAAGGTAAAAATGAAACAATCCATTGAAGGAGAGCAAGGTACTATTGAAATGCATGCAATCTATCAAGTAGAAATGGATCAATTACAAGTTGGAGGTAGCAGATGCAAGCAAAGGGCAGTTGTGAGCAAAGGAGCAATTGATTTGCAAGTTGCAGATTTAGTTTTTGATTTGTACTCTTTCCAAGTGGATGTTTTTACAAGTCATGACACTAGTTCAAGAGCATTTGCAGGTGATGAGTGGGTCCAAGACCATCCATCAAGTAGACCTCTAGAGTTGAGGTGTGTCCTAGTCACCAAGGAATTCAAAGGGATAAGGGACAAAGCCTATTTTCAGTATTTAGTTAAGTGGAAGGTTCTGCCTCATGAGGATGCCAATTGGGTGACATAATTATACATGGATACATAGTTGTAGATCTATCCTCAAGTGGGACTTGAGCTTTCTTTTCCCTTGGGAGTATGGTGTAGGGGCACCCTAGGTTTCAGGTGCACCCTTGGTTCCATATATTGAATTTTTGGTTTTTGGTCAAATGGGGGTTAATTTCATGTAATAATTTATTTTAAGGATATTTCATTTCATTGGGAGTCCTTGTGGATTCTTTAGGTGTAAGGTAGTGGAATGTTGTAATAGTTGTCAAAGTTGCACAAAAGTTGTCAAGCAACTTTGCAACTTTTTTGCAAAAGTTGTCAAGTCATTGATTTGTTAACTCCTTAACGAAAATATGGTTGGATGTAGTTTTAAATGTTTTTAGATGATATATTTTCCTTGTATCCTCGAAGAGAGAGGTTGGAATGAAGATTTGGAGAAGAAGTTCTTTGTTTGCATGTGGAATTTTGTGTTTTCCTCCTTTCTATGATTTTTGTCACGTGGTACAGACTCCTAGAGCACTGTACAAATGAAAGGTTGATTGTATGTTTTAGAGGAAACTCTTTCCTTTAATTTTATTTTTATTTGGTCCATTTTCATTAAGTATCAAGGGAGATATTGTCATTTTTCTTAAACTAGTCTGATACCCTACCTAGGGTTGTAGTGAACAAAGAAAATGGCATTCTTGGAGTTTCCACCATGATCAACCCATGAAACATTGTAACAAATTATGTCATGATGTCTTCAATCTCATTGAAAATTCTAAGACCTAGGTTGGCACGTGTGGAGGAGTACTAGATAACAGTTTGGTGTTTTGAACCTTTTTTGCAAGCAAAAAACCCTAGTGGCTTAGAGGATTTGTTGAAGGGGCTATTATAGGATTTTCCATGAGAAGGGAGCAGTTTATTAAGACCATATGAGGTGTGCTGGAAGTTTTGGAACAAAATTAGAGACCCCTAGAAGCCTAAAATCCAAGTGTTGTCATGCCTAAGTGTCCTATTAGGCCTAATAAAAAAGAGGACAATCAAAATTTGAGCCATTTTGTACAAAGTAACCATACCCCATTTATGGATATGTGTAGTAATGAAAAAATGGGTATCCCAAACTAGTTTCACTTTCTAAATTTCAAGCCTTCTCCAAGGGTTATGGTCAAAAAGGCCTTTTTGAAAGGCTACAAGGATTAAGGGCAATTTTTGAAGGGCCAATAGATTAGTGACTAAGGGTTCTTTTGGAATATTGTAGATGGTATTTGTCATTATTACCCCTACTCTACATAAAATTGGTATCATAGCATAGGTTGGTCTGAAGAGGGAAAAGTTGAAGTGAAGATAATCAAGGATGCCTCTAAAAGGGAATCTAGTTGCCAAAGAGGTAAGCAAGTTGAAGGAGAAACATGCAAGAGAGATGAGGCAAATGAGGGAGTTGACAGAAACCCTTGAATTTGGGCTTGTTGTAGTTGAAAAAAGTCAGAGAAGAGGAGTGGTCACAGGAGATTTGAGTGATTGAGAATAAGAAGAAGAAGGGGAGGAGGAAAACTCCCAAGAAGGGTCCCAAGAAGAGTTGGATCCTGATGACTTGAAACTAGAAAAGCTATTGAAGGAATTCAATGGAGAAGGTCCCAAGATAAAGATGGATCTACCAGTGTATGGAGGAAACTTGGACAGTGATGAACTCCTAGATTGGATAGGAGCACTAGAAAACTATTTTGAATATGAAGATGTACCAAGAGAACAAAGAGTGAAGTTGGCCAAGAAAAAATTGAAGGGCCATGCCTTACTTTGGTGGGACTATGTGCAAGATGAGAGGAGGAAGAATGGAAAATCCAAAATCACCTCTTGTGATAGGCTAGTTTCCAAACTCAAAGGAAAATTCCTACCTGGTGACTAATTCAATTATACATAAGACTTAAAAACCTTAAGCAAAAAGATATGGATACGAAGTCCTATACCGAGAAGTTATACAAATTGAGTATAAGGGTAGGCCGCGTAGAAGATGATGTGGAAAAGTGGCAAGATACATCAATGGGTTGAGATACAACCTACAGGATGAGTTAAGTCTCACAATCCCAAGAATAGTGGAAGAATGTTACCAATTGTCCATAAAGGATGGAGATAAGTTGAGGAGAAGACAAGAAAAGCAAAGCAAGGGTAGAGGTAGGAATTTTAGAGGAAGAGGTACATTTGTTGATTCAAGATAGTCATATGAGATTCAAAGAGAGACAAGTAGAGTTCAAGAACAAAATTTTGATTCAAGGGGCCATTTTAGAGGAGGTAGATCAAATTTTAGGGGTAGATTTGGTGCTAGAGGAGGTTCAAGTTACATTATAAGTGCAGAAAATTTGCAAGCCACCAAGCATGGCAATGTACTAAGGAGAAACCATCTACTTCTTTTGGAAGTGAAAGAAGAAATTAGATTGCACAAAGTGGAGATGATACTGAGAGTGTACATTCTTCACCACATGTTGAAGAACCAGAGATTGGAGAGTTTTTGTTGATGAGAAGAACTCTAATCAAAGGGCCAATGGAGAAGGAACTACCACAAATAAGGTCACTCTTTAGGACTACATGTAAAATCCAAGGTAAGTGTTGCAAGGTTGTTATTGATTCTGGTAGTACTGACAATTTGGTTTCTCTTTAAATGGTAGAGAAGTTGAAATTACAAAGGTTACCTCATGTCACTCCCTTCAAGGTGTCTTGGTTAAACAAAGGGCAGCAAGTACTAGTGAATGAACAAAGTTGAGTAGATTTTCACATAGGGGGATATAAGGATAAGGTCTTGTGTGACATAATTCCAATGGATGTTTTTAATTTTCTTTTGGGTAGGCCTTGACAATATGATAGGAATGCCAAGTATGATTGTAGGAAAAACACATATGTCATAGAGAAAGATGGAGTTGCATACACCCTCACACCATTAAAGGAGGAAAGTCAAGAATCACAAATGGGTTCTAGTGTTATGTTGGTGAGTGAAAAGGAGTTTGTAAAAATCATTGAAAAGGAAGACAAAGGCTTTGCAAGCATGAATAGACCTTAGACTGTTATGACAACAACTAGGGTTGATCAATTACCATTGGAGGTTCAAAATTTATTGAAGAAGCCTATTAACCTGATAATAGATGAAATTCCAAGGAGACATACTAGTCCTCATGTAGGGTTTCTAGAATGGGAAGATAAACCTTTCCATGTCATTGAAAGTATTAAGCATTGGTAGTTGGACTGTGAGGATGCAACCCCAATTATCTTTGCATTGTAGGTTGGTGAATATAATCTGATACAGGATGAGTTTGAGATGCTCAATTCCAAAGTAGAGGTTCCATTTGTTGTTTTTCCAACTAATGTGAATAGAGACAAGGAAAATTCCATTGATTGTGTAGATCCAAAGGTGAGAGCAACATTACACATTTCATATTTGGATGATATATATTGTGTTGTGGATTCTCAATCCAAGCCCCTTCCAAATTTGAGAATTGATGGCGATGCAAAGACAAGTAGAACTCAATCTTTTCTCTTTTCCATTGGGGGTGAATAATACACACATTCATTGCAAGCATTACACAAGGGGATATTGGAGGTTAAATATGATTTACTTCCTATAGAAGAGAATAGTAAAATTGATCAAGAAATCATGTTTGAAGTCCTAATTGTTGGAGATAACAAGAGAAGATTGAATGCTTTTGTTGAGATTGCAAACTTGAGGGGTGAGAAACCTAAGGTCAAAATGAAACAAGCCACTAAAGGAGAGCAAGGTGCTATTGAAATGTGTGCAATCTATCAAGCAGAAAGGGATCAGTTACAAGTTGGAGTTAGCAAATGCAAGCAAAGGGCAATTGTGAGCAAAGGAGCAATTGATTTGCAATTTGAAACTTTAGTTTTTGATTTGTACTCTTTCCAAGTGGATGTTTTTGTAGGTCATGATACTAGTTCCCAAGCTTTTTTAGGTGATGAGTGAGTCCAAGACTATCCATCAAGCAGACCTTTGGAGTTGAGGTGTGTCCTAGTCACCAAGGAATTCAAAGTGATAAGGGAAAAAGCCTATTTTTAGTATTTAGTTAAGTGGAAGGGTCTACCTTAGGAGGATTCCAATTGGGTGACTAAGAATGACATAATCAAACATGGCTACATAGTTGTAGATCTATCCTCAAGTGGCACTTGAGCTTTCTTTTCCCTTCAGAGTATGGTGCAGGGGTACCTTGGGTTCCAAGTGCACCCTTGGTTTCATATATTTATTTTTTGTTTTTTGGTAAAATGGGGGTTAATTTCATGTAATAAGGTCTTTTGATGCCATTTCATGTCATTGGGAGTCCTTGTGGAGTCTTTAGGTGTAAGGTAGTGGAATATTGTAATAGTTGTCAAAGTTGCACAAAAGTTGTCAAGCAACTTTGCAACTTTTTTGCAAAAGTTGTCAAGTCGATGATTTGTTAACTCAACCAAAATATGGTTGGGGGTAGTTTTAAATGGTTTTAAATGA
This sequence comes from Sequoia sempervirens, assembly GCA_007258455.2. NCBI lineage: Eukaryota > Viridiplantae > Streptophyta > Pinopsida > Cupressales > Cupressaceae > Sequoia > Sequoia sempervirens. Next base: position 1,013,387,195 of record VDFB02271358.1, on the reverse strand, counting down.
TATATTTTTCTTGTATCCTCAAAGAGAGTGGTTGGAATGAAGATTTGGAGAAGCTCTTTGTTTGCACGTGGAAATATGTGTTTTCCTACTTTTTGCAATTTTTTGTCATGTGGTATGGACTCTTGGAGAATTGTACAGATGAAAGGATGATTGGATGTTTTATAGTAAACTCTTTCATTTAATGTGATTTTTATTTGGTCCATTTTCATTTAGTATCAAGGGAGATATCATCATTTTTCTGAAACTAGTCTAAAACCCTACTAGGGTTGTACTAAGCAAAGAAAATGACATTCGTGGATTTTCCACCATGACCAACCCATGAAACCTTTTAACAAATTATATAATTATTTCTTCAACCTCCTTGCAAATTCTGAGACCTCGGTTGGCACATGTGGAGGATTATTAGATGACATTTTGGTGTTTTGAACCTTGTTTGCAAGCCAAAAACCCTAGTGGCTTAGAGTATTTGTTGAAGGGGTTATTGTAAGATTTTCCATGAGAAGGGAGTAGTTTATTAATACCATATGGGGTGTGGTGTAAGTGTTGGAATAGAAGAAAAGACCCCTTGAAGCCTAAAACCCAAGTGTTGTCATGCCTAAGTGTCCTATTAGACTTAATAAGAAAGAGGATAGTCAAAATTTGAGTCATTCTGTACAAAGTAACCATACCCCATTTTTGGATATGTGTAGTAATGGAAAAATGGGTATCCTAAATTGGTCTCACTTTATAAATTTCAGGTCTACTCCAAGGGTTATGGTCAAAAAGGCCTTTTTGGAATTCTACGAGGATTAAGGGCAGTTTGTGAAGGAAGAACCAATAGATTAGTGACTAAGGGTTCTTGTGGAAGATTGTATATGGGTAAACCCAAAAAATTGGTTTACAATTCAAATGAGGAAGGAAAACTTGCAAAAAATGACCCCATGCCAAAAAAAATCTTTCTTGGGGTTTGAATGAACTCATTGGTTTGAACAAACCAAAAGAGGGTTCACTCGAACCTAGGTTCGAGTGAACCCATTTAATACAAGTGCAGACCATCCTGCAAAAAAAACAAATGAAAACCCCTTTTTAAAAGGGGGTTCGCTCAAACCCCCTTGGTTCAAGTGAACCCCCCTTGTCCCTGATTCTTACTCTGTCACCAAAAAAATCAAAAAAATTGCACTTTGGAGCTTGGATTGAAGATGGAAATGGGAGAGACTTCATAGACCCCACTAGAACTAGGTAGTCCTCAAAACGAGCCATCCAATGAATATAATTTTAATATTTTTTGGTTTTATTATGAATTTGTTTTTTTAGTTTTATTAAACATAAGTTTTTCATTGAAAATCAAGCTCTCTGTTCTACACATGTAGAAAAATAGCATATTATCAAAAAAAATTGAAAAATATGAGTGCACTAGATATTGAATTCCTTGATCCAACAAAAAAAATTGAATTTCGATACATATAAAAAAAGTTATGCATTATACGGTTCGCCTATGTCTGAATTGTAATTGGTTTGACTTTGAAACTTGATTAAAAAAAATATATTCAATAAAAAATATCTAACCAAGTGGAAGCACTAGATATCAGAGTTAAAAATCTAAATTCAAAAGAATTAGAATTTTATCCTTGATGGAAAAAAATTATGCATTATATGATGAGTGTCACTCCTTAAAAATGTTATTTTCTGAAAAAACTAGTTTTCAAGGAGATGGAAAAAGAAGTGCAATCTAATTCCAAAAATTTTGAAAAAAATATATTTATAATCTATAGACAAAATTTCATGAAACTCTAGTTTGCATCATCTTCAAATTCCTCATGGTTTATCCGCTATAAGTGCTCGAAGTGAAGATTTAGTTAGAAAAAAATATTTTAGTTTCTAGTTTGGCCAAAAATTGTAAACCAGTATTGTGGAATCACCCAAATGGTTTTCATCATTATTACCCCTGCTATGCATCATGATCTTTGAAAGAATCCATTAAAATTTTCAATTATTTTTCTAGAGGCAAGACAAAGCCAATGTTTACCTTAGGTGAACCTTCCTAAATGATCTTCACTACATCATCAATCAATCCACTTTTCTTCACATGTTCTTTTAGAATTTCCTTTCTGGTAGAACCATCCAGAATATCACCAAGTTGTAACTTATGGAGGGGAGGAATATTTGACAAGTCAACTTTTCCTTCATGAGTAGGAATATTTAGAAGTTGGGGTGTCACCAAAGGTTGAAACTGCATTGGCATTCCTAGTAGGTTCTTGAAAGCATCCACAGAAGAATCTTGCTTTTCAACCATCTTTTCTTTTGTGTCCTGAGCATTCTTAGGATTATCCTCTTTCTTTTGTTCACCATTTCTTGAATTCTCTGGAGGGGGAATATTATATTCCTTACCAAAAATAGTGTTCCTTGGAGAAGAGATACTCACTTCACCTTGATCTTCTACACCTTGTGCATTGGTATTCTCTGGAGGGGCTATCTCCTCATTTTGTTTGACATTTTCATTTGTCTCATTACCTCTAGTCACATTTACCTTAAAATATATGTTATGGGTAGACACAGTAGGCATATCTAAAGTATCTTGAGGAGCTTGATCTCTAATTATTTTAGCATTCTTCAATTCTTTTAATATTTTTACTTCCTTTTCTTTCACTTCTTTCTTCATCTTCTTTATTTCTTATTTATCTTTCCCTATTAGAATATTTATTCCTTTTTTTTAATTTTGAATTCTTGTTCTTGATATTGAAATAATTTGACCCTTTCTTCATGAGAAACAGATACACCAACCTTCTCTAAAGCTTTTTTCCTTATCTTAGCTTCTTCTACAATAACTTAATTCCTCTTGCTACTTAGTACATCTTCCAGACTTACTGAAAGTTGATCAATGATTTCATTTAGTGTCATATTAAAACTATTCATATACATAACTATTACCTTTTCAATTGTGGTCTTGTCAATAGGGTACATTCCATCATAAATAGAAACAACCTTTTTTAGTGCATCATGTTGTAAAATTTCATTGATAGTAGCCTCAAGCTATAGAGGCTCATGTTTAGGTGTTTCTAGAGGAGTCTTCTTTGTATTCTTTACTTCTTCCTCTTTTTCTTCTTTAGATGTTTCTTCTTCTTCTTATCGTATTCTCTTATTTCTTCTCCTCAATATAGAAGATTTCATTTATTCTTCTTCATCATCCTCATCATCATCCAAATTCACCAAATTAATCTTCCCCTTTTTTCTATTTTTTTAGATCTTGGTTTCATCCTTTATGAAGTCTTTGTTTGTGCCAATACTTTAGTGGAAACCCTTCATTTTCTAGGAGATGTTTGATTAGGTATAGAGGCTATGGTAATGGTAGAGGTGGATCTACTTGTCCTTCCAAGATTTGGTGTAGTAGTAGTGGCTTGAGATGCTTCCTTAGGACCCTCAAGATGGATAAACATCTTTTTCAAATTTGACACTCTTTCCCACACTCTTCTCCACCTTCTCTTCTACCTTTTTCTTGGTTTGTTTTTTGGTTAATTCATCATATGTCCCAAACCTTTCAACAGTGGGATCCCTTAGGTTTTCTAAGAAAGATGTCAACATATGCAACCCATTCAGGTTTGGAGACCTCATAGTGAAACTTTGTTATCCTTGAAATTCTTGGCTCAACTACCTCCATATAACATTTTTCTTTATCTACAATAAAATATTTCATTCTTATATCTTTCCACAACTTGTGAGGGTATCCTACCCCTCTTTTTCATTTCATTTTGAAATGTTTTAAAGAAACCTCAAAACATTGTGTCACACTATTTAGTATCTGGAAAGCTACACATGTGATCCTTAATATGATGTGCAACAAGAGTATTCTTTCTCCAGACCACATTCCTCAATCTAGACATTTCCCTCAAGAAGTAGAACATGAGAAAAATAATCAAAGTGCCATACTAGAAATTATATCCTGAACCCTTGGTTTTCTAAAAAATTTCCAACAATTGTTGCTGTAAAATCTCACAAAGGTATTAATCTTTTCCTTCATTCACCATTTGATGAGTAGAGAATATGGCGGTGGTGGTATCAACCCCTTATTTGTTTACATAGTAAACCTTATATGCAATTGCCATCATGGCATACCATTCCCATAGGTCAAAAATATCACCCATAGTTAGGGTTCTTTTGTCAAATTTATCTTTGGTAAGATTCATAACTTCTTCATTCTTCATAGCCTTCAATGTCAGCATAGGTCCGAAGGAGCACAATCCAATCATAGCCCTGATAGATTCCTTTGTGATTAGGTGGGATTGATCAATCCAAAATATATCTTTATGAATCCAACTCAAGGAAATTTTGACCCATTCATCTTTGAAGAAAAATTTGGGGAAACCCTCCCACAAATCTAAACCTTTTGCTTCCACATTTGTGTACTCTAATTTGAGTTGGAGGTCATCACCCAAGATATGATTGTATCTGAAATCTTCCATCTTTAGATGATTGTGCTCACCCTGCTAAGAGTGAATATAGATGTAAACATCTTCAAAATGAATCGCACTGATTAGAACATGAGAGAATTCACCATCCTTGTTAGTCACAGTCAATACATATGAATGTTTCTTGAATTTCAGCCTTGGCTTCTCAACATCATCAATGAAAATTGGTGTAGCCATGATAGCACTTTCTGAATACTAGGTTTTTACAATCAAAACCAAAGAAATACCTATGAATGTTGCTATTAGGGTTTTCACTTTTCTCACTGAAAGCTTTCTTCTCTTCCTTAGCTCATTCACACGCTTGATATAGTTCAAATAAAATCAATTTTGATCAAATAGGAAATAGATATGCTTCACATCAACCCTAGTAACTCCATATTAAATACATTTCTTAGTTCTTGACATTAGCAACTTTTTACTATTTGTGACATCACAAAGATCCATATTATTTCAACACACTTACGTAGAGAGTTTATTTGCTCTAGAAACTTGAGAAAACATGTTCATGTCATTGATTACCATTATGCTAAAGACTGCAACATCTCATGCTTTATAGGTGTTGGAAGAGATTTGTAATTACAACTCCCCCAGAGCCAATACTCTCTCTTTAGTTATCAACAGATTCATCTACACCATGTTGAGGTACAAATTCATTCTTTGCTTCACTTTCTTCCTTATTTTTCCCTACTTTGTTCATTTCCTTCTTTTGTTGACTAATGACAAACTTCTTTTGAGGAGCAAAAGATCTTACAATCTTTCCCTTGTAGAACCTTGCAATGTGACTTGGTTTATTGCAATTGTAGCAAGTGATACTAGTTTGTGGAGCATAATTAATTCTTCTTACATTACATCTACAATCAACAGTCTTATGACCAAACTTGTTGCATGAGTAGCAATAACCATAGAAACATTGAGAATTCATACCATTATTCCTTATCACTTTACTTCTACATTGAATAGCCTTATGCCCAAATTTATTGCAAGAATTTTAGTAACCATGAAATGATTGAGAATTCATAGCATTGTACCTTGGAGGCCTAAATGAATTTTGATTCATCTTGCTTCTACATTTAGCAACCTTATGACCAAACTTATTACAAGTATAGAAATTACCATTGAACCTAGTAGGAGCAATTTGCTTAGGAGCAAACTTTCTGAAGTTATTATTTTTGTTTTGGATAGGAATGAATCCACCTTCTCTCTTACTATCTTGATTTATCTTTGCATCTCTAGAGGATTTCTCCTTGGTATTTTTAGTGCTGGATTTCTCCTCCCTTGTTTCAAATTGTCCTTCTACTTTGAAGTTATCATACAAATTTGTAGATGCATTGATCATGGGACTTATCCCTTTTTCAAAACCAAGTCTATATTTCTCTTTATATGGTTTTTGAGAATTAATCAACTCATCAAGGATTTCAAAGCTTCCTTTCAATTTTAGAACCTTATCAATTTGTTGTTTTTCTTTTTCAAGATCTTTCCTTAGAGTGACAATTTCCTCCTCAAGATTGGAACATTCAACAAATTTATCATTTATCTTGGTATTCAAATATTCTTCAATAATTTGTCCTTCCTCAATCTTAACTTTCAAGTCAAAGATCACAAATTTCTCCTCCTACTTGATCTTTCAATTTTCCAATTTCTTCTTTTGATTCTTTAGCTTGTGCCTTCAATTTGATAGTTGTCTCTTTTGATTTTTCAAACATGCACTTATATTTGATATTTTTCAATCTTTCTTCATCCATTTCTTCAAGAGTTGACTAGATTTCTCCCTCATAATCATTTGGATTGATGTCCCAACCTTCAGATTCCTTTGCTTCTAGATCTAGTTCTGGAATAAACATGTCATTGATTTTCACTACAAACCCCATGTGTTCAAGAGAAAGATCAACCTCAACTATTAAGCTTCTCAAGGAACTTGGATCTAACACCAATTGTTGAACACACTTTAGTGGTAAGAGGGGAGGTAAATCAACATATATTGAAACTTAATCATTCCCATTTGTAGATTAAAAATTACATCACATAAACTGAAAGAAGAGTAGAAAACAAAACATGCACCACACAAGGAAACTAATATTTTTACATGAAAATCCCAATGAGGGAAAAACCACAGTGAGAGTTAACTCACAATATATGAAACTCACTACTTACAAAAATTACAATGTTGTTTAAGGCTCACTGCTTATGAACTTGTAGACTAAGGCATACAACCTTAGGAAAAGATAAAAGGACCCAATGAGACACAGTATCTCAGAGTAGGATACATGAAAATTATAATGAGAACTATGAATATAAACTGCAATAAAGAAGCATCCAACTTCACACACTTCATCTTCAACATACTACTTAATCTCAATTCATCATACCTCTATACCTTCACAAATGATTTTTATCTTTTATAAATATAATCCACAACAACTCAAAACCCCAATTAGTTCATATCCAAGATTACCTTTAGATGAAATGCATGATACTCCATAGGTCAGTGCAAACATATACATTAAGAAGAGAAAAAGAGATGTGAACCAATAGACAACATAACAAGACCAAAATCCATCTCAACACATCGTCTAAAGCAAGGATAATTAATCAGGACCAACTACAAATGAAGGAACCAATCTTGTTGGCCCAAAAAATGACAACACCACCAAAACTACCAACTATCCAACTTTACACCACCCAGGAGTAGCCAAAAACATCATGTGAACCAAGATGCAAGAATTTTAGTTCATGTACAATATAGCTTCAACCTTTTCTTGAAGTGTATGCTCATCATAAGCTGGTGCAACAAAAGAAACCCATTGAATGCACAAGAACAGAGCATTCCAAACAAATTTTCATTTCAGAAAATGGTATTTCAATTGACCCTGAGAGTATACAAGCGATATTGAAAATCCTGCCTCTAGCTATCAAGAAAGAGATGAAATCACTCTTTGGAAAGATTAACTTTGTTCAAAAGTTTATAACTAGTTTTGCAAAGATATTCAAGCCCTTAAATGCAATGTTAAAATAGGATGCAAAAGTGGAATGGAATTCAGAAGCAAAATAGGATGTCAAGGAGATTAAGAGAGCCATAGCAAATGCTCCTATTTTGGTGAGTCCAAATTATGCTAAACCATTTTACATATACTCATTTTCATCAAAATACTCTTGTGCTAGTATGTTGACACAGAAGTCTAATAAAGGATATGAGAACCCAATTGCATTCATGAGTGCTCCATTGAAGGATGCATAATTGAGATACCCCAAAGTGGAAAAATAGACCTATGGTTTGGTCAGAAGAGTAAAGAAATTTAGGCACTATATTTTAAGGAATAAAGTGTTTGCAATTGTGCCTGATCCAACAGTGAAACTCCTATTGATGCAAAGTGAGTTAGGTGAGTGAAGAGAAAAATGGGTAACTATGTTGCAAGAATATGATATTGAGATACAACTTATGAAATTAGTGAGGGGTCATACATTAACAAGGACAATGGTTGAAACTACTCCTAAAATTACAGCCCAACAATATCATCTTCAAGATGTGTCATCGGATGAGTGGTATGATGATGTGGTCTATTACCTACTTAATTAGAAGTTCCTTGCTCATTTGAATCCAAAACAATGTATGGTTTTTTGGTTGAAAAGTGCCAGCTATATGTTGAAAGGAGAAATTTTGTATAAGAAAAATCATGAAGGTATTTACCTTCGTTGTCTAGGAAAGGAAGAAGTAGCTCGAGTTATCTCAGAACCTCATGATAGGTATGGTACAGGTCATGGTTTTGGTCATGCCACTACAAGTTGAATCTTACGAGTAGGATATTATTGGCCTACTCTATTCAAGGATGTGTACAATCTTGTAAGAGCATGTCATGTCTGCCAAACTTCTTCTACTAGGGAGAAATAGTCTATTGTCCCATTACAACTAGTGATCAAGGTAAGACCGTTTGCACAATGGGGACTGGACTTCATTGGTTCGATTAACCCACCATCTTTCATTGGGAACAGGTATATTTTGAGTGCTATTGATTATTTTCCTATATGGACTAAGGTCATTTCCTACAGGAAATGCACCACAAAGGTAGTGATAAATTTTCTCAAATTAATCTTTTTGGATGTCCATTTGCATTAGTTTGTGATAATGGTTCAGATTTTTCTTCATTAAAATTTTTGGGGTGGGCCTTTGACCATGGAATTGTTATTAGGCTTTCCTTGACTTACTATCATCAAGGAACTGGCCTAGTTGAATCCACCAAGAAGAACCTTTTGATTGTTATTTGTAATCTAATTGATAAGAATCCAAAGGACTGGCATACCCAATTAAGATTTTCTCTTTGGGAAAATCGCACACGTCAAAAGGATTCATTAGGAACATCTCCATATCACCTAGTTTACGATTTTGAGCCTGATTTTCCAATTCAATTGAGAACTCCTATCCTGCAATTAAGTAATGAGTATTATGAGGAAGGGGGATGTTTAGAAGCTTGCCTAGCTAAATTGTTGTAGTTAGAGGAAAAGAGAGATGAGGCCTTGGAAAAAATTTCCAAACACCAAGGTATAGTCAAGCGATGGTTCAATCGCAAATCCAAGGACAAAGCCTTCTGAATTTATGATTTGGTACTATGTTGGGATAAGGCACACAAAAATAAAGCAGGCCATGGAAAGTTCAACAAGCTTCGGCTTGGCCCCTTTCAAATCTCTAAAATATTGGGTGATAATGCTTTTCATTTAAAGACTCTCACTGGAGAGGATGTCCCATTTCCAGTCAATGAGAAATATATAAAGCATTACTTCCTTGCTTGAGTTGTTTCAACTCAGCCTTGTAAATAGTTATCTTAGGTGCCTACTTTTGTTAGGTTAGGTTTGCTTTGGTTTTCTTTACTTTGTTTTTTTTTTCTTTTTTTTTCTTTGGGTAGTGTAGTTTGGTTTGGTTTCCTTTTCTTTTGGTTTTTGGGTTCTCCCCACTTTCTAATTGGGGGGTGTCTCATTTGCATAGAGATCATTTTATTTATCTAGGAGTTCTTTAAGTATTTCTTTAACAAACTCTAATCATTTTTTCTGAAAGGGATGGTGCAAGTCCTCCATTTAGTGTCACATGTTCTAAATAGATAAAGAGGATAAGTCATTGAATTAATTTAGTTCCCGAATGTGCTCAAATCTTATATTTCACATACATATTAAGAATCCTGACGTTGTTGTTAGATTCCTTGTTAGGTCTTGTTAAGTGAAAAATATTAGATTTTTGCTTCAATGCCATTGTGATACTAAACCCTGAGTGTGAACTTCATTACTCACAGGTTGAAATGAAAAGAGTGAAAAGGGAAAAAATTAATAAAGAAAGAAAAGAGAAAATATTGAAACTTAAAATAAATTCAACTTTTTAGGAGGATCCAAATATCTCTATTGGGGCTATAGATTCCTAGCTAGAAGTAGAGCTATGTTCAAGAGAATCATAGCGATAACCTCGTCAAGGCTATGGATTCCTAACTAACAGTGAGGCTCTATCTAGGATGCTTTAGAAGTTAGAATCATTCACATAGCTTAACTTGACTGAACTTGGTCTCCTGCAATAGCTTAGGGAGGGAAATTAATACATCTACACACACTTGGATTTCCAGCACATGAAGGGCTAGCTTGTTCATTGGTTTTAAGCCTTTAGTTTATTGGTTAACCTAATGTGAGGATGGAAACTAGAAAAAAAAAATTCTTCATTCCAGTTTTTCATTGAAATGCTATGGAGCATTTCCCTAGTAGAGTCATAATTTTTTGTGCAATTTTTGCACACATGCCCCACTAGAGGTGGGGACCCTCTTTCTTGCTCTTTGCTTTCTAGTTTTTTCTTTAGGGTTCTACCTCCTCCCCCTAAGGGATGGGTTCCTTGAAATTTTGATTCACTTCACTTGTTGAGATTTAATGCTTTTATTCACACTTTAGGTGTTCTTTTTTTACAACATTTTGATCTTGATTGATGCTTTGAGTTATTGGTTTCATGAAAATTTTACTTTCACATCAAGTTGAGCAAGTTTGGGAGAGTTTAAGGAAACCCGCCTGGTGTCGGATTCCCCGAAGGTTCAATAGCTTGCCAAATGTATTCCTAGATGGATTTCCTGAAGGTCTAAGCATTAGTTGATTCCTTGTCATGCCAATTTCATGAAGTCCTTGTCATTCACTAAATTTTTCCCTAGAAATATTCCTCCAGCCTTCCTTGTTTCACTAAATTTGTGGGTCACTAGATTCCTCGAATCTGTGACTAGATCATTTTCTTGAACTCCAGTGAACATCTTGTTGGGGCATTTATGAATTCTGCAGTCGAGGTACCTTGTCATTAATGCAAATTTGTGATATGATTTATATGGAATTTTTCACCTCATTTTCATCGTTCATTTTGAGTATTACGTTATGGGAGAGCATTTGAACATTTTGGATTTTAAAAGGTGGATTTGGGCATTTCATAGTTGATCGGCTAGGGTTCCAGGTTTGTGTTTGTATTGCCATTATTAGTCTCTTGGTTGAAAGGTAGGGTTTGTAGCCCATTGAAATTTTTATAATGATAGCAAAATGAAGTTCCTTAATCTTTTAGTGTTTCAATGGTGTGAGTTTGAGGTCGTGATTTGTAGTAAATTGTCCATTTGATTTTGTAATTGCAACTTTGAGCTTGCTTTATCTGCACTTGATTTCATAAGCACTTAACTTTGATTGATGATTGCATTGTTAATTTTAGCTTTGAAATCGTTTTATTTACTTTTTATTTTGCATTCAAAATTGAGAAACTAGGGCATCATTTTGTTAGAAACTAGGGCTTTAAAATTTCAATCTTTTAATGGTGCATTTTGATTATGGATACCATGAACTAGGAAAATTTTGAAACAAAATGATTGAGTACGCTCATGGTCTTGAAAATTTGATGGTTTCAATGCACCCTTAAGTAAACCCTAGCTCATGCTAGATGGAAATTCATCAATATTGAGTAGTTGCACTTGTAAATTCTAACTTAAATTGGATCGTAGATCATGATTTGAGTGTGATGATTGAACCCTAGTGTGTAATTCAAGCAATATGATTTGGTTGTCCTTTATTTTGAGGATTTGAAGTTGGATTGAAAATATTTCGCTTAATTCTTTAGCTCCTAAATATGTGAACTATTTCTTTCACGAAATTTGATTCTTGACAAAAATCCTAAACCCTAATCCTTTGCATAATCCTTTGGACTATGGAAAACCCAAGATTGGTTTTCATGGAATCCATCAAGGTGAGAAAAACTTGAGCTCCCATCCTTTCATGGAATTTGTGATGCCCTAGATTTCAAAAAAATTGTCTAAGCTTATTTACCTGAGGTTGCAAAGTGCACGATATATTTTTAAGTTTGATCTTGGGAAGGATACAAAGTAAGTTTTATGATCTTGGAGAGATGTTTTTTGATAGAAAATTTTACTAAGTGTTTCCTTCACGGAATCCACCTACTTGTGAAATGTTTGAGGGTTAGTTCTTCGCGAAATCCATGAGGGGGTAGATTCCTCGAAATCCTCTCACAGTAAAAATCTACAAACTTATCAAAAACTAAAAGTATCTTAGGATTTGATTTTTAAGGGGTTTGTATCTCAGTTTTAATGATTTTAATGATAATTTCAAGGTCATTATATGTTGCATATGTGCTTTAATGATGAATTCAATTATTCAAGTATGTTATAATGATTAATTGCACTTGGAATTTTAGTAATTATGGGTTTTCTAACTAGATGTAGGTAGAATCCAACAAAGGAAAGGGTCCCAAGGAAAAATCTATTGAACCAATTAAAGAGGAGCCAACAACTTGAGCTGAAAGAATGAAGTACAACTTCAAAGGTACAAGGCCTAAGTCCAAGATCATTTCAACATGGTTAAAGGTTGGGGACACTAATATGGGTTATGTAGATTATGAGGATTTTAAGAAAAGAATGTACTGCAATGCACCTACTCCTCTGGCCCAAATATTTGTACATACAAGATTAGCACAGGTTGTTGGATTCCCACCTTCAGTGTAGTGTCTTGAGTTGATCATGGAGTGTGCAAAGAATTATGACTCAGAAAAGAGGGTGATTGTTGGTCCTCAAGGAAGAATAATGGAAAATATGACTGAAGAGTTTATAGTTGAGGCCTTCAATATTGGGTCACATCAAAATTTGGTAAAGATGCAATTAAATCTTGCACAACAATTCTATGACTCTGATCCAGCTGAGGTATTGGAGATCATGAATAGCTCATGGATGGAGAAGCCAAAGTCACACTATTATAAATTTCTAAAACAATTGCATAGAAGTGACTTTAAATTGGAATACAATGGCATGATTACTCTCCTCAATAGAGTGGTAGGATTAGATAAAGCTTTCATATTTTAAGAGTGGATGTTTTATGTCATCTCTCAAATCAAGAAAGGAATTCACTTTCATTGGGCAAGCACTATAAGTGATAACTTAGATTTTCAATTGAGAATAGTGTAGGACATTAAAAAATTCACCATGACTTCATATGTTGTGTACATGCTAGCCAGGAATTTCAAGTACAAGGGTTTGAGTTGTAAAGGAACAATTGGTCAAGATAGAGTCTATGATGTTTATCCTTAGCTACATTTCAATACTTTCAATTTCAGAAGAGTCAATGATGCTTTCACCATGTACATGACTAGAACTCTACAAGATGCACTTCATGTAAGAATTTTAGCAAAGGTAATGGATATGGTCAAAAAATATGGTTTCTGGTTTATTAAATTTCCAAAGTTCACTTGTATCAGAGTACATGGATCTCCAAAATTTCCATACAGGCTTCCTAGATATATTATTGACAAGCTTATCTCACCGGAGTTGACAAGAAAGCTAGTTGTATTTGATGTCATTTTGAAGGAAATGCATAAAACAAGAGTTGGTTTTGATTTCCCTTTGAGGATTGGTAGTTTGGAGGCATTCCCTTCTATACAAAGTACACATCATTAAGAGACAGATATGGCCCATCTTCATTTGTACTCCCATTCTAACAAAGGTAGTTTTGACCCCAATGGAGCAGCATAGAGGATGGAAAATAGGGAGTACAGGCATAAAGACCACATTGAGGATTACTCAAAAAATTGTAGAGATGAGTTTGAAGTCATAAAGAGAAGATATTCAATATTGTCTTTGAAATTGATAAGACTTCATAGAATTTCCAATGTGTTGGACCAAGTTGATGATGAAGAGGACCCCATCCAATACCATGATTACATGCAATTTTAGGATAAGCCACTCCCTAGTATCAATTGGTCAAAAGATGAGGTAGTTGATTTGGACCAAATTACTACTCCTGTGTTAAGATACTCCAAGAATTGGGTCAAGTGTAAGGTATTGGAGCTAGAAGCAATAGGAACCAAGTTTACATTTGACTTACTAGGAGACTTGGAATCTCATTCAAAGGGAGAAACTAAAAAATACTCAAGATGACACTGTACTTCCTTAGGAGGAGGAGAATACAGAAGAAGTACCCATTGTAATAAAGAGGAAAACTAGGAGTCAAACCAAGGACAAAGTTCCTAAAAGGAAACCAGTTTCCAAAAGAAGAAAACCAACAAAGGAGGTTGTTGAAGGTGGATATGGAGAATTTCAACCTTCCAAGAAAAGAAGGATCATCATTGAAGGAGAAAAGATGTCCAGGTCTAAGAAAACTAAGGCCAATGAAGGAGAGATCAACCAATCCAAGGTGATTGAAGTGGAGAGTTCTAGAGAAATAACCCAAGTATATTGTTATCAATAGTTTTGCACCCTGCTGAATACAATATTCAGCAAACTACTAAAACATGGAAACCTCTTTCAGATGTGGGTGATCTGCACGAAAGAGGAATCTCCAGAGTGAGCTGGTTCTCCAAATGATAAATCCTATTCTAAAACTCCAAGGGAAAAGGGATAAAAGATGAACTGAAAATAAATCTGAATCTAACTGATGATTGACTAAAACTTCTGACAGAAAATTTAAACCTGCCACTCACAACAATTCCTTCACTAAAATGATTCCTACAATCTCACCAATACATGATCTCATCATTAATTCATATGAAGATTCGGAATTACAAATACAACATATAACCTGAAATACATGAAATCTTGTGCAGAAAAACTCATAAAGGCAGGACATTAAGGTTTCAAATATGAATACACAAAACATCAAATTGTTGTTACCAGTCTTAAGACAAGAAAGTGGAAAGAAGAACTCTGCTGTATTATTGGAACTGAAAGAGTGTCAATCTATCAAAATTGAGTACAATGTTCACAAGCTCAAAAAATGCCTAAGAGCAGGAACTCTGATCTGTACTACTAAGAGAGAAAAAAAACTAAGTCTCTCAATACATAACCCTCAAGAAACCCTAATCCGAGCTCAGAAAAAAGCTCAAGGAAAAAGGCTTCAAGCTATCTCAAAACTGCTTAAAAGCGGGAAAAAGCACAATGCTTTCATGATGAACCTGTCAAGCCTCTAAAAATAGGCTGAATCTGCTTTAAAATCTCAAAAAACACCGTATCTCTCCAAGATAAGACTAAAATCTGACCAAGAGGAAAAGTCAATAAAAGATCCGCTAAAAATAGCAAGAAAACACAAAGCAATTTATAGAATATTGCTTTATGATTTTGCTTTACAAGATGCAGATTTGCTCAATTTGTCTATTTTTTGCAATTAAAGATTTATAATCTTTTGCAAAAAAAAAACCCCCTTATTGCTCCATTACAATATTTTGATTTTAACACAAAATCATAAAATAAAACATTACATAATCATCCCTCATTGATTTCTCTAAAATTAATTAAAAAATAAAACCCTAAAAAGATCATTGATCTTAACAAAACACTTAGATCATATGACATTAAAACCTAATATTAGATCACAAGATATCCATCAATATTATCATATTTCATCACTTAATATTTCACCAAGGCATGGGAAATAAATCACCAAGACCTAACCCATAGACCAACTTTGGAATCCAGCCTCCATCATATACATTTGAACCTAGATTTAATAAATCACAAGGAAAGCATTGTGGATTTCTGCCTCCATTGAAATTCACCACATGTGTTTTGATTGAATATTCTGGAACATCATAATGCTCGAATTAGGGTTTCGATCAAAACATAATCAAACCCTCATGATCACTCATTTTTCACTGCTCAACTTGAAAGAAAGAAGCTCTGCCGCCACCATGACTCTGTCAAGCTCGAGCTCAAAAGCTTTGAGGAACCATTCCACGTTCACCAGTGGCCTGAAACTCTAGTGGGTAAGCTTCATTCTGTCTTCATTGAAGTTCCTTCACTTATTATCGAATTCCAAAAGGCCCTAAGGCCGCGGACTGTATGAACTTACTCTCAGATTTCCTCTTACTGTGCTTTGATTCACCTCGGCCGACAAGAACTTCGAGCTCGGCCCTGTCATTATACTCTATGAGAGCTCGCCTTGAGTTATTATTTTCCTTCTACCATGCAGAGGTAAGCTTCCTATCATAGCTTCATAGCTTTTTGGCATGACATTTTGTTCTTCTGTCCCTAAGGCCACGGCTATACACAATCTAAAATCATTATTTCCTTGTTCTTCTGTGTTCAAATATATTATTGTTGTACTCTATTCCACCGTGAGAGCTCAGCCATTACTTAAGAACTCGAACCCCTTGCATCTGGAAGCTATCTGCAACTTAAGTTGTGGCTAGAGTGTCTACTTCGGCCTCGAACTGGTAATTTCTCTCTGCTTTCTTTGGTTCTCTGAAAACTTAAAGGGTTTCTTCCCTACTCATAGATTTTGGACATGTTCAAGCTGTGCCAAATGTGCATTATAGGAAGCATTCTTTTGAATTCCAGGCTCGACCCAAAACAGAAAACCCCTCTTTATACCTTCCTGAGTGTAAATTTGTTTATGGGTGTCATAGAAATTAAAATAAATCTACATCTTCTTCCTTCTGTATTTCGACCCAACTCAAGGAACTTGCATTTGTTGTATATTCTTGCTATTCAATTCAAGATTTCACATGGGTTATTTCTGTAGCTACTTCCTTTGCATTTTGAAGCTAAACTGAAAGTGGGTCTTTAAAATTATTAAAGAAATTGTATTTCCTTTACCTTTGAAGCTTGAATTAGCATGGAAATCTTCATATTTTGTAGTCTACTACTGTTTTCATGTGAAACCCATACGAGTTCTCTCCAGTATTGCATTTTTTTGTACTTTGGAAACAAACCCACGTGGGTATTTGAGATTTCTGAAGAGAACTGTATTTTTCGGAACTTGGCTCAACACAACAATTCACATTCGACTCAACTGTTGTCTCGAGCAAAACTTCACATGGGTCATTGTGATTATTGTTTTCTGCATCTTAAATGTAACTCTAGACATGGATATTTGAGACTCAAAACTGGAAATATGTTTATGAATATGAGCTCGATTCAGAACATAAATCTTATTCTGAACTTCTAAAACAAAGGAAAACTTAAATGATTGTATCCTCATTAAATCTCTTTGGCATTCTACACCTTTCAAAAGAAAGCATATTCATTGCATCACTTCAGAAATGAAAACTCATGGCGGGAATAATAAAACTATGTATGTTGTTTTGTAGTTAACTCATTGACTCATATTACTCGGTATCCTATTTTTGCATTTCTGTAGCTCTCCTCAATAGTTGTAAAAAACCTGAATTTGACTCATAATTGTTTTTCCTTTTGATAAAAACATCTGATTCCTCTTGTCACGAAATTGTCTTCGACATGGAACTATAGACTACCCTTAAAAAAAACATATAATGCACATTCTAAGAATATTCTCCAGGCACTTAGAATCTTGGTAGAAATAGTGTAATACCTTGAGAATTCTTCTGTATAAGTTCATTGTGAAGAGGAGGATCTCCATGCTTGTATTTTGTACGTACATCAGTGTCTTTTTTATTTTCATTCATCTTAACAAAGCAACATCTATCTTCTACTTCAAACATATGCCCCATAATCTAATTTTGGCAATTCTACTCATGTGTGCCTTACTTGACACCTATAACTCACTGAAAACAAATTGAATGTGCATCACATTTGATTGATGTCCTCCACTAATCATTGATACACTATGCAGGACTTTAGCTGAAACATTGAGTGATAATGAAATTCATCTAGCTATCTGCTCTCTTGCATACATGACACCTCATAAACATATTCTGGAAATAAACTGCTTGCTCTTTCTTTAATATTTTGGAATGATCACTTGCTTTATATTCATAATTCATAATGCAGTATTTACTTTACCAGCCAACTAGAGCTAGAAATCCATTCAACACTCAAATGCAATACCTGTACTTTGTATTCTTGAGCAACATGGTACTCTTCATGCATTTTTATGTTTCACTTATCAAACTGCTTTTAAAAACTATTCTTCCTCATGATGAAAATTAAAACAAAACATTAAGGCATAATGTATGCCTATTCACTATCTGAGAAAGAGTTGATGAACTAAAACTTACATGACATATGATTACGACCAGCAAAGAAAATGAACTTATTCAGCAATTTTTGATGTAAATGTACTTAGTTAAATTCCTTAAGTGAACTAAACTCATTGTTCACATGTAGCCTTCAGAAAGCAATCCTGATCGTTATGAATGTACAGTTGGTTTCGTTGCTTGATGGATAACTCTATTTTACTCTTTCAATTGTTCTCATTTCATTTGATGAATATGATAAAGTATCTTTTAAAATCAGCCCATTTAATGAATAAGGCAGCATGCCGAGCTCTACCCTTGTGGGAGCCCGTTTTTCTCCACATGCTTGGTTTTTGAATAATGTTCAGCTTCATGACTTTACCTATACCTACACAAAGAAACAAACAATGTTAGCATAAAAATAGAACATGTTGATCATGATATTGTTATTTCTCCTTCAGCTCACTTCTTTCATACTGCACTTGATTGATTGTTTCAATGCATTGTTAATAGTATGATGTACTATTGTGGGTGCTCCATATAAGTTACATCATAATCGGAGCCACTAACACCCTCTCTTTCCCTCTTTTAGGTTGACAGAGCTCAAGAAGACAAGGTGCACCATCAACGTCAAATGTCAATAATCAGGCAATGATGATTATGTTGTCACTTATGTGTTTTCCTTTCCGTATCTTCAGTAGTGCAATGTGCTATTAGAAATGTATTGTAACAGTCACATCCACGGCTTGTGTGGACCTTTGACTTCAATTCTACTTTTCAATCAAAAAGAAAATGCATTTCATCCAATGTTGTAATATCATTCTGATTGTGAAATCAAATGAAGCCTTGTAAAAATATGAGTTCTTTACGAAATAAATGAAAGCATCTGAAATGCTATTTTGCTCATGTACTCAATTCTGTATTTCTTTTAAATTTTACAACATCTGAAAATCACTTTGAAACTCTATTCTTCTTTTAAAATGCACAACTGTTGCTTAATGCAAAAGTGATAATAATGTGAAACAGCATTCAAAATTTAATCTGCAATTCCACTTTATGTTAAATAACAATCAGCCAGCTCCTCCATTTGAGCTGAGGTGAAAAATATGTAACATATATACAAGAAATAACTCTCCAAAACAAAATGTTTCTCCTCCTAGTGTAGAGAATGTAGAAAAGGCAGTGAATGAGCCTAAGAAGAATCTTGAGGAACTAGCCATTGAAGAAGTTGATAATGCTCAATAGGAAGTTATAGGAAATAATACTCCTCCTCTTTATCCTTCACAAAATGTGCAAGTTGAAATTGATAAAGAGGAGGTAGAGGTTGCAATAGATGAAACTAATGTCTCTAATGAGCCTAGGAAGCAAGAACGAGAAGATGAAGAAGATGTAGAAACTCCAAAGAGTGGAGAGCTTAGTGGCTTTGGAATACAACTAGAAAAAAAGGTTCCTGAAGTTTAAAATGATAAGGAAGAAGAAAAGGAGCCATAGAAAATGGAAGAAATTCCTTCCAAATCTCCTGAGAGAGAAGAAGCATGTGTGATTGGAGACAAAAACAAGGATCAGGAATGATAGAATTAGGAGAATCTAGAAAACATTGAAATTGATCAATCTAAGGATTAGTAGGAACAAAAGGTTTCTCAGGATTACATAGATATAGAATAGTCAACTTCTCTTGATTGGTTGAAGGAGTGATTGAAGCCCAAACCTATCATTTTTTAAGAAGAGACTCCAGATTGGAGTAAATTTCTAGAAAATTTCAAAAAATCAAAGGAGAGAAAGAAGGCAAGGGTGGTGTCAAGAATGACAAGAGATGACTTGAATAATATAATCCTTCATGTTTCCACACCTATAAATGATAATCATAAGGATGAAGTTAGCGCATATGACTACAAGGTTGAAACCATTAACTTGGGCCCTCCCACCAAGGTACAAGAGAAAGAGGATCTTCAAGAATCTATGTAGGCCATCCTAAAAAGACCAGACAATGAAACACAGGCCAAGGAGAAGCTACAACAATAGATGGAAGAGCTTCAAAAGTATATCCAACATCTAGTTAAGCCTTTGCAAACAAAGGCTGGTGAGAATGTCCTCTATTTAGATGGTTTGTTATCAAAGGATGCCATAGGTGAGATTGAAAGAATGAGAACCCCCTTACAGATTACTCAATAATGAACTTGTAGTGTATCTCAAAATGGGGATCCTATGATAGAAAACTTATTGCACACACATGAAAAGGCTTTATCCATTCTTGAAGAAATAACTTGGCTCACAATAGAATGCCAAGCAATTGATGATACAACTATTACTAAGTTGAAGAAAATAATGGATATTCTAGAAGAAGTGTTAGTCAAGGAAAATTTCCTCATAGTTGGGAATGTGAATAAACCAATTGAATAGGTGGAGGCATTTAATTTCAAGAAGGAATTCATGATGAAAGCATCAAAGAAGGCATCCAAGATCCAAGGTAGAGTAAGGGAAATATTAGATAATTGTATTTCATTTTTAGAGATTGTTACAAGAAGAAAGAAGTTTGGAAAGAAGAATCTAAAGGTTGATCAATTACAAAAATGGTGCCCTGAAGTCTATTCCCCAATTGAAGATGGACCTGTAACAACTGATCAACTTGAAGATGCAACTGTTTATATTTCCAATTTGGATAAATATCAAGGGCTTCAAGGTGACTAGGAAAATACTTTATATAAATATGGAGAAGACTTAAAGTCTATTAAGTTAAGAATAAAGTTTATTCCAATCCCAAACCAAGCCGACCTAGATAAGGTGCTTTCAAAGGTCAAAGAACTTTCTAGAAGTGGAGAAAAAAATAAGGAGGACAACCTAGCCTGATTACATTGAAGAACATGCATACCACATCAAGTTAGCTAGAGTTGCAAGTTAGTTATGCCTAGATTTTTGTGTCAGGACCTTTTATTTAATTATAAGATGCCTTTTATGGCTAGCTTTTGTAATATTATATTGTAAAATTAAATTAGGTGATGAAAACTACTAAGGCTGACCTATTTGGTCGACCTAATATAAACCCTAATTTAATTTCTTCCTTAGGTCGACATGTCAAGTGATGTTCTATATATTGAGGCTCTCTCAGGCTCATTTGTAAGTTTGTTGTTGTTGCTACTAGACATGAGATACTAGAATTATTGCAATTTTTGGTGAAGTGAATATAATTGAAGACATTATCTTTTGGTGATCTTCCTTGTGCTATTTCATCTATGTGTGGTTCTTGTGTTTCAAATATGTTATGTGTTTTTTTGAGTAAGTGATCTTTAAAGAATAGAATTAGAGCTAGTTGCAGTTCAGTCATGTTTATGATAAAAAATTTAAGGTGTTGAGGAATCTTTGGTCCATACTTTTAGCAATTTGTTGACTGTAAATTATTTTGTAAAGCTATCCTAGGCCTACTCTTTGTTGCACTCAAGTCCAATTGTGAATGCTTATGCATTTCATTATTTTGGATGAATGTTTGAATGTTTACAATTTGGAAATCTTTAATTCATTTGTAGATTGCATTGTTCTTGTGATACTGCATATTTGATTTTGGTTAAGCAAGAATTGGTTTTGGAAGATTGGTCCACCGTGAATGCTTTGTTATTTTCATGAGTGATCTTAGGAATTAGATTAGGAAACCTCTCTAAACCCTTATCTCTTTTGATATTTCTTTAAATATTTAAGTTAGTTTAGGATTTATAAAGCATCACCACATTGCTACATTGATGAATTTGAAGTTTCCAACATTTGATTTGTAAGGCCCCTTGTGATTACCAGCAAATCACATTTTCACTTAGTTATTTGTTGCATTGTCAAGACCTAACATTAGAGACCTTGAGGTTATTTCTTGAGGCTTGCTGATAGAAATCACCTTTCAAGAGAGATATGATAATTGTATTATGTTTTTTTTGTTGCAGTGCTAAGAACACCATCAACACTAACCCAAAAAACAAGAATTTTCAATAGGCATATACTAATGAGGCTATTCAATACCCTACTTATAGGTTAGAGGTGAGTGATTTCCACCTCAAATTAGGGAAAACATTAGCTAGACCTTCATCCCCTCAAATCACTGAATTGGTAGATGAGGAACCCTCAGTAGAGACCTTGGACAACCCACTTATGGATCCTGAGTTAAATTAGGTTAACCAAACCAATTCAAGTGCAAAGCCTCCATTCCTTGAATGATTAACTATTCAAAAAAATCAAACACAAGATGAAAATAACCTATGGGACAACTTAAGGATGTGTGTATAAAGATACCCCTCATCCAATCCATCAAGGAGATTCCTATCTACACTAAAATAGTGAGAGAACTTTGCCTTAAAAATCCAAGAAGGAAGAGAAAATATCCTTCTACTATTCATGTCTTAGGCTCCAAAATTGCAAACATTATATTGGGAAACATGACTATCCCCAAGTATGTAGATCCTAGGATTCATGTAGTGTATTTAACGATAAATGGAACTCTCATTAAAAATACCTTTATTGACTTGGGAGTAGCTATTAATGTGATGACCAAGGAAACAATGCAGCCATTACAGTTAATATATCTTAAACCTTCACCCACTATCCTACAATTGGAAAATAGGTCAATAATAAAACTTAAGGGCATCATTGAATACTTGGTCATAACACTAGATTTATGTGAGTACCCTATTGATTTCATGGTATTGCAACAAAAGGCTAACCTTGCAAGCTATCCCCTCATTCCAAGAAGACCATGGTTAGCAATAGAAAATGTATTTATAGGTTGTAATTCTGGAAATATGATTAGCTCAAATGGAAATGTGACTAAGAAACTAGTCCTTTATCCACCAACCCAACCTCATTGTTGAAGAAGAGACTCCAAATTGGAGTAAATTTCTAGCAAATTTGGGAAAATCAGAGAGAAAGAAGGCAAGGGTGGTGTCAAGAATGACAAGAGATGAATTAAATAATAGAATTTTTCATGTTGTAACACCTGTAATTGATAATCATAAGGATGAAGTCGTTCTATTTGACTACAAGGTTGAAACCATTAACCTGGGCCCTTCCACCAAGGCACAAGAGAAAGAGGATCTTCAATAATCTATGTAGGACATCCTAAAAAGACTAGACAATGAAACATAGGCCAAGGAGAGATAGATGGAAGAGCTGTAAAAGTATATCTAGAATTTAGTTAAGGCTTTGCAAACATAGGATAGTGAGAATATCCCCTATTCAGATGGTTTGTTATCAAAGGATGCCATTGGTGAGATTGAAAGAATGAGAACCTCCTTGCAAGTTACTCAACAATGGATTGGTAGTGTATCTCAAAATGGGGATGCTATGATAGAAAAATTATTTTACACACATGAAAAAGGTTTCATCCTTTCTTGAAGAAATAACTCATCTCACAATAGAATGCCAAGCAACAGATGATACAACTATTACTAAGTTGAAGAAAATAATGGAAATTCCAGAAGAAGTGTTAGTCAAGGAAAATGTCCTCATAGCTAAGAATATGAATAAGCCAATTGAATGGGTGGAGTAATTTAATTTCAAGAAGTAGCTCATGATGAAAGCATCAAAGAAGGAATCCAAGATCCAAGGTAAAGAGCTCATGATGAAAGCATCAAAGAAGGCATCCAAGATCCAAGGTAAAGTAAGGGAAATATCAGATAGTTGTATTGTATTTCTAGAGATTGTTACAGGAAGAAAGAAGTTTGGAAAGAAGAATCTAAAGGTTTATCAATTACAAAAAGGTGACATGAATTCTATTCCCCAGTTGAAGATGGACCTGTAACAACTGATCAACTCAAAGATGCAACTATTTATATTCCTAATTTGGATAAATACCAAGGGCTTCAAGGTGACTGGGAAAAGACTTTAGATAAATATGGAGAAGAATTAAATTCCATTAAGTTAAGAATAAATTTTATTCCAATCCAAGTCCAGGCTAACCTCGATAAGGTGCTTTGAAAGGTCAACAAACTTTCTAGAAGTGGAGAAAAAGATAAGGAGGATGACCCGGCTTGACTACATTGAAGAACATGCATACCACGTCAAGTTAGCTAGAGTTGCAAGTTGTCTATGCCTAGATTTTTGTGTCAAAACCTTTTATTTAATTATAAGATACTTTTTATGGCTGAATTTTGTAATATTATATTGTAAAATTAAATTAGGTGATTAAAACTGCCAAGGCCAACCTATTTAGCGGACCTAATGTAAACCCTAATTTAATTTCCTCCTTAGGTCGACATATCAAGTGATGTAATAAATATTGAGGCTCTCTCCTCATTTGTAAGGTTATTGTTGTTGTTGTTGTTGCTACTGGACATGAGATACTGGAATTGTTGCAATTTTTGGTGAAGTGAATACAATTGAAGACATTGTCTTTTGGTGATCTTCCTTGTGTTATTTCATCTTTGCATGGTTCTTGTGTTTCAAATTTGTTATGAGTTGTTTTGAGTAATTGATCTTTAAAGATTAGTATTAGAGCTAGTTTCAATTCATTCATATTTATGATAAAGTGTTTAAGGTGTTGAGGAATCTTCAGTCCATACTTTTAGCAATTTGTTGATTGTAAATTGTTGTGTAAAGCTAGCCTGGGCCTACTCTTTGTTGCACTCAAGTTCAATTGTGAATTTTTATGCATTTCATGCTTTTGGATGAATGTTTGAATGTTTACAATCTGAAAATATTTAATTCCTTTGGAGATTACACTTTTCTTGTGATATTGCAGATTTGATCTTGGTTAAGCAGGAATTGGTTTTGAAAGATTGGTCCACCTTTAATGCTTTGTTATTTTCATGAGTAATCTTAGGAATTAGATTAGGAAACATCTCTAAACCCTTATCTCTTTTAATATTTATTTAAATATCTAGGTCAGTTTAGCATTTATAAAACATCACC
The DNA here is from genome assembly GCA_007258455.2 of Sequoia sempervirens. NCBI lineage: Eukaryota > Viridiplantae > Streptophyta > Pinopsida > Cupressales > Cupressaceae > Sequoia > Sequoia sempervirens. The sequence continues at coordinate 1,013,362,454 of VDFB02271358.1, read as the reverse complement.
ACATTACTACATTGATGAATTTGAAGTTTCAAGCATTTGATTTGTAAGGCCCCTTGTGATTACGAACAAATCACATTTTCACTAAGTTGTTTGTTGCATTGTTAAGACCTAACATTAGAGACCATGGGGTTATTTCTTGAGGATTGCTGATAGAAATCACCTTTCAAGAGAGATAGGATACTTGTATTATGTTTATGTTGTTGTAGTGCTAAAAACACCATCAACACTAACCCAAATAACAAGACTTTTCTATTGGGGAAATCGTGGGTCATCTCAAAAAGAAACATCTGAGAATAGTAGTTCCTTCAGTAACCTCATTCTAATAGATTTCCTCAAAGACATACTACTATGCCATAAAGCAGAAAAAGACAGTTAATTTCCCACATTAATCCTTTTGAGAGAAAATCATGCTTAACCAATTTCAACAACACCATTAACAGATTCAATCACGTAGAACCAACAACCATGAAAGATGAAACATAAGACATGAACACATAGATATACGTGGGGAAAACCCTTTTAGGTAAAAAACCCCACACTCCAAAATCCTAGATTGACATTGTATTATTTAGCAACAAAATAGTTACAATACAATATCAGGCTCATGGCCTTTATAGAGTTTACATCTTGTTCCCTTCTAGATAATATCTAGTAGTATAACCCCTCGCGACTACCTCTCTCAGTGAGAGACATCTCACTTAGCTACACAGCCACATGGCTCAACCACTGACCTCTCGGCCTCTCTATCACATTGCCACTCAGGCTTCACCTTCTATGAGATCCATCTCTCTCCCGAATTCCCAACCTCATGGATAGTTCAGCAACCTGTCTTGCACCCAGCCTCACGGCATGCACCTAGCCTCACAGCATGCACCCAGCCTCTCGACATACACCCAGCCTCTCGGCCAGCCACTCAGCCTCTCAGCTTGCATCCAGCCTCTCAGCCTACATCCAGTACCTCAACCTATTTGACACATAGCAGCATGGTAACCACTGCCGGCACAGATTCCCAGCCTCTCCACCAGTTCAGCACCCATTCTCTCAGCTTGCATGGAAATAATCTCGGCTAGTTTGTGCCCATAGTTGTCATCGCTCTTCTCTGAGAGAGTAGAGAGATTGTCATTTTTCTCTCTAACTATTCAACTAATCTGCCCCTTTAGGGTTTCAACTCAATCTGCATGCCATCATCTTGCATTCAAACTTGGTTGTCAAATCAGTAGTCAAACAAATCTCCAGCGTTGAAGTTAGGGTTATCCACCTAACACCATGTCGCCCAATCAAAGAGACATTTATTACCATCTCACCAAAGTTCACTAAGCACATTATCCCACATGCCATCTATCCTCCACATTATCACCACCTATCAGCCTCCATGATCCACCATCCTTATCGAGTCCCAAGGGGTCCCTACAACCATCGGCATCCATGTCACTATATCCCTGGAAGACCAAACTTCAAAACCTCTTGACAAATATTGTGAAGTTTTCAAAACCCGCGACTCGTTGATATAGGGATTTCCTTGTTTCTCAAAACCTGAACTTCAAAACCTCATTTCAGAGGTTGTGAAGTTCCCAAAACCCATGACATGCCACTAAGTCGGGAGGTTAGGAAACTTTAGAACCTGTGAGATCAGTTAGATAAACTTGAAAATCAATGACTTAACTTAGGTCGATGGAGGAGAACAGAATTGCTCCAAGAAGTCGATCAAGCCAATAAATTTGAGTCACATTTCTCAACATTCTCCCACTTGACAAAGAACTTACTGGATCCTTCCAAGGAAAACACAAGAATCTTAAAAAATGCTTTTGCGCTCCAACCAAGAAACTTGCAATGACATCCAATATGTCCACCAACTCAGGAAAAAATTCCAACTATCCACCACAAGAAAAGGAATGAGCCAAGGTGTATATGCACTAGTCTCAAGAACACAAGCATCAGATCCTACAGACGGAAAGGGCACCAACACTGCAACCACTCCACTATGCTCACAAGCTATATAGAAGCAACACAACATCAACTTCAAACCCCTCAACATGAACACAACCATGAATCCATCCTCCAGAAAACAAGATAGAACATCAACAAGAACAACAACCAGAATTTGACTACTCACATCCAACTAATCAACCCACATGACTCAAAAATAGCACACACAACAAGTGCTAATCCATCCAATCACACATACCTCGAAGGTATCGACATTAGAAAACTCATACCACTTACATAGCCAACCCATCAACAGCAAATACAAGCTCCAAGTGCCAACTAGTCAAAGAAGACCAAACACATCCAGGAACTCCCATTGCATGGGTAATGCTAAATATAAAAATATCAAGGCATACCAATTCTACCAATAACATAACATAGAGAGATTAAACATGTAGTTTCAAGGAACCATCCACAATGATATGCACAACCTATATAGTCCTCACCACACATCTACATAATCAAGACCATAGAGAGAAAAGTATGCACATCATGAACCTGTAGAAAATCCTCCTACATACACCCCTAAATCCCAACTGTGTCAAGTACCACCAACACCTTGACCAAAGACTTCAAGAATCCCCCATGGCTATGAGATGTTGCACATCTTCAAATAGTTTCCATGCAAATCTGAAAGAACCCTTTTGTAGCAACAAGATCTAAGAGTCTCTCCTAGTAACATCTACAACACTAAAGAATACCATTCACCACCAAGTGATGAATCCACAGTCACTGCTAAAGCTCCCATTTAACCATGACACCGAGCTCTCCAAGCATCATGACCAAAATTCTGCTAAACTAAAAAATCCTCTAGGTCCACAACAATAACATGTCCATCTGACAACAATGCCAAGCAGCACCAAGATCTCCAAACCAAGCAGACAAAACCATCACTATAAAAAGCTTACACAAGGCAGTGTATCCAAGCTATCCATGACATCATGATACATGTGCTACAAGTCCCCATAACCAACTATTCAGGTAATCAACACCATCCATCCTCACATCTCAAAGCAGCTACACCAATGCACAAGTGACCATAGACAAGGCCATCTAACAAGTCTGCACCAATACTGAATCAACCTCGTGGATATACATAATCCACTTCCGAGTTATCTCACTGCAGCCAATGGGTAGCTAATCCACCAACTGCATAACTTGTAGATAAATCACAACAAATGTGCAAACCCATGATTGCATTGGAAACAACAACACTAAAATCTCAAAGAGAATATCCATGTAGACAACATGACTCAAACACCTGATCAAGCTCAGATCCAATTCACCAATCACATCCACAACAAGCACCATAGTCAAGGAACCCACAAGCACCACCACATGAATGTTGAGTGAAAAATCACATACCAACACTCCCATGTAGAGAAGACATCACACCTCCTCAAACCATGCCAAACTATCATCTAGTCACACCCCAAAAATCTAGGGTCTAGAAAATAGATTAACAGCTACTCCACATAACCATAAGTTTTGCTTGATTGTGTAAAACTTACAAAACCACATAGCTATGCAAGTACAAATAGCAGTTCAAGAACTCCAAGCCCATTTCAATCCAACTCCAAAACCACCAACATGCACATGCATTTGAGAGAGAGGCTATTTCAGAAGCTTCCAGATCATCCAATGATCAACTCCATAGCCTTCACGCAACCGAGATACCAAAAAAAACTATGCCTTCCAATACTAGGACAAACCACCCATCATAAGCACATTTCTCCACAGCTGAGAAACAACCCAAGTTTCTCCATATCATTAGGGAGCCCCTCACATAGACACCCAATATGAAAGCGTTGTTGCAACACAACCATAGAGAAAATAATATTCCACCCCATGCATCAGAATTATATTGCTGCCAACTCATGAGCTTTAGGTCACATCATTTAAATATGACCAACTCAAGTTTCTCCATCTTCACCATCCTTCATGTTGTGTGTTGTCTCAAAAATTGAAACAAAAAATAAAGAACTTCTACTCATCAAAGGATCAATACGTCAGTCGATTCCTCCAGATTTCCTCAAGCTTGACAGACTAAGAAATCTTCGTAGAAGGAATGCCCAAAACCAACAACACACTAGGAAGAAACACATTCCAGAAGAAGGAACAGATAACACTTGTTGGGGAAATCATGGGTCATCTCAAAAAGAAACATCTGAGAATAGTAGTGCCTTCGGTAACCTCATTATAATAGATTGCCTCAAAGACACGTACTACTATGCCATAAAGTAGAAACAGACATAGCTCATTTCCCACATTAATCCTTTTGAGACAAAATTATGCTTAACCAGTTTCAACAACACCATTAATAGATTCAATCAAGCAAAATCAAGAGCCATGAAAGATGAAACAAAAGGCATGAACACATAGATATATGTGGGGAAAACCCTTTGAGGTAAAAAAACCCCACACTCCAAAATCCCTGATCACCATTGTATTATTCAGCAACAAAAATAGTTACAATACAATATCAAGCTCACAACCCTTATAGAGTTTACATCTTGTTCCATTCTGGAGAATATCTGGTAGCATAACCCCTCATGACTACCTCTCTCAGTGGGAGACATCTCACTCAGCTACATAGCCACATGGCTCGACCACCGGCCTCTCTGTCGCACAGCCACTCAACCTTCACCTTCTTGAGATTCATCTCTCTTGGCTTCCTAGCCTCATGGTCAGTTTGGCAACTCATCCTGCATCTAGCCTCACGGAATGCACCTAGCCTCTCAACATGCACCCAACCTCTCATCATATACCTAGGTTCTCACCCAGTCTGTGCCAAGCCACACAACCTCTCTGCTTGCATTCGGCCTCTCGACCTGCATCTAGCACCTCAACCTATTTGGCACCCAACAGCACAGTAACCATGGCCAGCATGGCTTCCTAGCCTCTTCACTAGTTCAGTGCCAAGCCTCTTGTCCTGCATGGTGAGATTCTCAGCCAATTCACACCCATAGTTGTCACCTCTCTTCTCCAAGAGAGTAGAGAGATTGTCATTTTTCTCTCTAACTATTCAACTATCATTCCCCTTTAGGGTTTCACCTTGAACCACACATCATCATCCAACATTCAATCTTGGCTATCAAATGAGCAGTCAAACAAATCTCCAGTGTTGAAGTTAGGGTTATCCACCTAACACCATGCCACCCAATCAAAGAGACATTTATTACTGTCTCACCAAAGTTCACCAAGAAAATTGGCCTACATGCCATTTTTCCTCCACATCATCACCACCTATTGACCTTCATCATAATCCACCATCCTTATCGAGTCCCAAATGGTCCCCACAACCATCGGCATCCAAGTCGCTATATTGCTGGAAGATCGAACTTCAAAACCTCTTGACAAAGATTGTGAAGTTTCTAGAACCCGTGACTCGCCAATACAAGGATTTCCCTATCACTTAAAACTTGAACTTTGGAACCTCATGTTGGATGTTGTGAAGTTCCCAAAACATGCAACATGCCAACAAAGGGATCGCTCCATTGCTCAAAACTTGAACTTCCAAACCTCATGTTGAAGGTTGTGAAGTTCCCAAAACCCACGACGAGTTGACAACAAAGGAAGTAGCCTTCCCTCCATAGTCGCTAAGTTGGGAGGTTAGGAAACTTTAGAACCTTGTGACATAAATTAGATAAACTTGAAAACCAGTGACTTAACTCAAGCCGATGAAGGAGGAGAACATAACTGCTCCAAGGATCAAACCATTATATTTGAGTCACATTTCTCAACATTTTCAATAGGCATATACTAATGAGGCTATTCAATACCCTAATTATAGGTTAGAGGTGAGTGATGTCCACCTCAAATTAGGGAAAACATTGGCTAGACCTTCATCCCCTCAAATGACTCAGTTGGTAGATGAGGAACCCTCAACAGAGACCTTAGACAACCCACCTATGGAGCCTGAGTTAAATCAAGTTAACCAAACCAATTCAAGTCAAGAGCCTCCATTCCTTCAATGAGTAACTATTCAAAAACATCAAACACAAGATGAAACTAACCTATTGGGACAACTTAAGGATGTGTGTATAAAGATACCCCTCATCTAAGCCATCAAGTAGATTTCTATCTACACTAAAACAGTATGAGAACTTTGCCTTTAAAATCTAGGAAGGAAGAGAAAATTCCTTTATACTATTCATGTCTTAGGGTCCAAACTTGCAAACATTATATTGGGAAACATGACTGTCCTCGAGTATGCAGATCCTAGGATTCATGTAGTGGATGTAAGGATAAATGGAACTTTCATTAAAAATACCTTGATTGACTTGGGAGCAGTTATTAATGTGATGACCAAGGAAACAATACAACTATTACAATTAATAGATCTTAGACTGATTTGATGTTAGGATCTATGACAATTGCATGTGAATGCTTGACTATTACAACAATTAGATTGAAGGTCTTGAAAACATAATTAACATAATTTAAATGCTTAAATGAACATAGAAATAATAAAGTGATGAACATAATAGAAGAGAGATAAAAGATAGAAGATAAAACACAATTTGATAACAGAGTTCGCCAAGATGGTTACATCTTCATGCCCCTCTCCAATAGAGCTATTGATACTTGATTATGCTCTAGAAAATGGTTTACAAAGCTCTTCAACTATTACAAGTCTCCTCCTAGTTTTGCAATAGATAAAAAGTTCCTCTCCTTCAAGTGTGGCAGAATAACACTTCTCTAAAGCACAGAGTTGAACACTTAAACTCACCAAGAAAATTCTCTCACAAAAATCACCACTAACTCAACTCACATCCTACCCCATCTTTTATACACAAAATTTATCCAATATGACCCATAACCATATGATTTTGAAAAATCTACCCTATCTCCCATTTCCAAAAACCCCCCCATAATTACATGAGAATCCTTATTAACCTTCATAAACCCCTTAAAATATCACTTAATATCTTTTAAATATAATTTAAGCCCTTTGAAAATACCATTAATCAATATTTTTAAAACCTTATTCAATTTTAAGGAGATTGATTTTTAAATTATAGGGGTTATTCATTTAAAATTAGGGAGTATTTGAAGCAGAGCAGGGGAGATCTCAAGGTTCAACATCACAAAGAAAGATTTCAAATTATCTTGTTCAAGGCCACCATTGATGCAAACTAGGTCCCATCCCTATAGGAATCCTTAATGCTTAAAATAGGTTTTTCAACACCAGGAGGGTCCTAAATAGACTTAGAATGATGCAATTGCACAAGAACTTAAGGTTAGAAAATTTTAATGGTTTCCTAGCCAAATAGACTTTGGGCCTACTAGGACAACAAAATGAGTTTTCTTGACATGAATTGAAGGTAAAACCTCAAAACCACAACCTAAAAGATGTTTTAGATACCCTTTTGGGAGTTCTAAAACATATTAAAAATTTAGGGATGGTTGTTTTGGAACAACAAAGCCAAAATTTGACTGTCTTGCTTGATAATAAGCCTAATTAGGCTTGCTCCATTAGGTCACAACAAGGTTTTCACACTCCAAGGTTCAAATATCCATTCCAATGGATCAGACCTATCTTATGAAATATACCAACACCATTCCAATAAATTCCAACCATTGTTTAAGATTCCTACTTCGAACCCTAACTCCTATCCACTTCTATGCCAAATACATGACGTTAGATGGACTAAGGCATCACCAAATTTGTACATAACACCATCCCCTACTCCTAAAACATTGGTAATACTAAATATACCCTACCTACATCTATTTCACCAAGTTAGAGGTCTATTCACTGGTGGAATGGGAAGATATGCATTATTTTCAGTCAAGGCACACCCTAGTGAGGGTTTCAAACCACTTTCAATAAAACTGCTCTAACTTGTTTCAAACTAAATGAAATCAGATGAAACCAAATGTAAAAGAATTAGTATTCAAGGCACCATCAATTCTAGTCAATTTTTTATCACTTCCATGCTGTACAGATCTATACAATATGGTTTAGCAGCAATTTAGGCTTTCAAAACATAGAAACATGGCACCTTGTTATTCAAAATTCAAATTTTACAACTTCTAAACCATGTTCCAACATAAACAAGTGATTTTTTAAAACATTACCAAGCATAACCAATCATTTTACCACAAAAAACCAAATCCTAACCGATCAACTTCCCCAAAAATGCAAAAATACAAAAGTTACTTTGACAACTTTTTTCAACATTTACAAATTTTACCAAATTGACTCCAGAATGACTCCAAACCACTTACAAACATAAGAAATGGTCTTAAAGACCTTATTAAAAAAAAAAGTGACTAAAACACACAAAAAATAACATTTGACCCCTTTTACATCATGAAGACCAAGGTGCCCTGCACCATACTCCCCGAGCAAAATGAACTCAAGTCCCATTGAGGACAGTGCTACAATAGTAGATTCAGGCTTGATCAAGTCATTCTATGACCCCCAAGTGACATCCTCATTTTTTAAACCTTTCCAATGGACCAAATACTGGAAATAGGCACTATCCCTTGTCTTTTTGAATTTTTTGGAACTTAGGATATGCTCCAACTTCAGAGGCCTACTTGATGGATGATCTCTGACCTATTCTTCACTTGAGAATTTTGTTGAACCTGCAACATTATCTACTACCATATCTCCTCTATCCTTGTAATGAACTTCCTTCTTCTTCACTTTAGGTGTATGCTCAAGCTTGTCCACATTCCTTTTCAATTTATCCTTGACCTCTTCACCATTGCTTCCTATCTCTTCCATCTGTTGTTGTATCCATGTGAGTGTTACTTGATCATGCATACTAACCTCTGACATGAAAGGAATGGAATTTCCAATATCCCCTTTAGAAAAAAATGTGTGGAACACTTCTCCTACCATCATGGCAACATACTTCTTGAGCCAATCTTGGATCTCCATAATCAAGTCATCCTTCATTTTTTTCGCCATAATATTTCCAAGTCTAGGAGTGGCTATAAGATCCATGTGCTTCTCTTCTTCTACCTTTATGAACTCTTTTCTACTTACCATCATCACATTAGGTCCCATGGTTTGTCCTTTATCCTCCTCTTTCAATGGTGTCAAGGTATAGGATACCCCATCTTTTTCTATCTCATAAGTATTCCTCCTTCCATCATATATAGCATGTCTATCAAATTGCCAAGGCCTCCCTAGCAGAAAATGGCACACCTCCATGGGTATTATGTCATATAAAATTTTGTCTTTATACCCTCCTATGTTTAATTCCACCCAACTTTGTTCATTCACCAAAACATATTGACCCTCATTTAACCAAGATATTTTTTGATGGTCAAAAATAATAGAGAAATGTTAAAATAGAATATTGCTACTCTATTTGTCCTAAAAAAGATAAATAATCTAAAACCATCTATCTTCCAAGGTCTCTATAGTTGATTCTCAACTATTTTTTCATCATTTAGTCGACTATGCAACTGTAATGTTCAAGGGGCCTGCTAGTAGAGATTACAAACTAAATAGTATGAACTAATCTAGCACTTGGGGGTGTAAATAAATGGAAAAAAGATAGTACAGGGCTCAGGACAACAACATATGAACACATATTTCTTTTTAATTCAAACATGCAAACTTTGTAATGAGCATTTTCTTAACTAACTAAAACCATAGAATAACATAATCTACAGAATAATCCATACCATTGCATTCATTCACAGTGCAAATTTAAAGCATACAACCATTCTTCATCACATTTTTTTTTAAACCTTCTATTCAAATAACAAAATATCACAAGCTCATTACCAAAATTAATGGATCAATAAATATAGAGAAACATCATCCACAGATAATTCAATGAAATGGTTTCAAATTTAGAATATTCTATCAATTTTCATCAAATAAGAGACATTTATACATAGAAAAATTCATTGGCATACGAATGACCATTGTTCATTAACATTATCGTTAAACTAAAAAACTTCTGAAAATAAAACAAATTGCATTAAAGCTGTAAAAAGTATTTTTTAGTATCTTTGCATAAAAAGTTGTAAAAATAATAAACTATATCTAATCTCTCGTTTAGGTAGCTAATTTTACTTCAATTAGCCAACCTTTACAATGAAGGGAGAATTTTTACATATAGACCACTTTTAGTATCAATTCCTCCTATCAAAAATTAAGATCCATAATCTAGGGCCCAGATCCACAATTATAGGGACGCCCAGTTAACTCCAAGTGTTTGTCTCTACTAAAATTGTTGGAACTGAAAAGGTATACCATCTACTTCTTTAATCAAAATCTAAATTGTAATTCTCAACTTAGTCCTCTGCTAATCACCACATGTTAGTCTTGACCTATCAATCTTGACCCATAGTCATCCACCTACTCAAAAACTGCCCTGAAAGTATTGTTGTCAAAAAGATAATTGAAACATTCTCTTCACTTGTCACCCTCCTAAGAGGCCCCATGATACTCATCATAATTGGAGAAAACTTGTTTCAGGGTATCATCATCAATTCCGTTAACCCAGTCAACTTTAGATTTTGATTCTTCAAATTTTCTCTCTGTTACAAAAATATTTTATCTTAACTAAGTAATGTCTATGACTGCCCACTGCATGTCACACCTGATATCTAATAGCCTATCCATAAGTGTTAGCTCAGTAGTATCTCCTTCTTTCATTATCCTATAATCCTTTCCTCCCAAGCATCTTTTATATCCCGTAATGATTCAATTATGTGATCATTAACCTTTAAAATAATATCTTCAAAAATGTCTGCTTGTTCCCATATATCATGAATGCTTTTAAGCATGGCTATTCTTTGTTCAAGAATATTATGTGTTTTAAAAATAAACATGTTAATAGACTTTGAAATAAAATCAGGGCCTTCATGACCCAAAATCTATGACTAAACCAATTCCTCATTAGAAATCTTGTCAATCACCCTCAATTTACCCAAATATTGTCTGAGCTTCTCTTATTCTTCCCACCATTATTTTATAAATTCTTTAATGGTTTTAACCAGTTGAAGGCCCTTGACATAATGTTTAAATCCTTCATCCAAATTCTCATCCATGTTAGATTTAAAAGTATAAACCAGTTATCAAACCATGTGGCCTTCTTCTTCATTTCATTTAGACCATCCACCTCTTTTCTACTCATCAAAATAGGGACCTCTGATGGTGCAGGTTGTTCAAGAGTAGAAAAAATTAGCTCCTTCAGAAAATTCTTCATTTTTCCCACTTCTTCCTTAAGCTCATCCTTGGCCCGCTTATCCTTAATTAATATTCACTTGGTGGTGGTGGAAACAATATCTATCAAATTTATTTGTTGATTTCTAGTATACTTTCCTAGATTAACAGTACTTATCTAATAATCTTCGGGCTATAATTCTCTATCATCTTTATTAACAATTGGGGTAGCAATTTCCACTACCAAATCTCCTTCATCAGCCAACCTAGTTGAATGTACAACACAAGGATTTTTCCTTGACTTTACCTTATCAATTTTTTCTCTCATCTCATCCCACATTATTGGTTGAGCTTGTACTTGTTGCCTCTTTTCTAAATTTAATTTTAGCCAAGTGGGTGCAGCTAGCTAAGTGGATACTTGTTGGACAATGGGAGGTGTTGAGGATGGAGGTGTAAAATAAATTGTTCCAATGGTTTGCTGAGAAGAATCCTTTTGTAGATCCTATTGCTCCTTCTGTAACCGTTCAGTTGCTTTCTCTCATTCTTGGCTCATCTTTTTTATTTCTTCCTCTTCTCTAGCAGCCTCCTCTTCATCCTTCAGCCTCTGCTACTCTAATTATTAGCCCAAAGCTCTTCCTCTGCTACCTTTTCTTGTGCAACCTTCGATTCTCATTTGAGAGCTTCTTCTTCTGCTTTCTTCAGTGCTTCAGTTGCTTCCTTCTCGAGCTAGCTTTTCAATTTTCATCCTTTGTACTTCTTCTTCTTGGGTGGCTTGTTTAGCAGCTAACTTTTGGGCACTTTCCATCAATTCTTCCTATTCTTTTTTAGTCAATACATCATTTAGCTCCACTTATGCACTATGAAGACTACCAACTTCAAACCCAGTTTCTTCTTCTCCTAGTTCCTCATCAACTTTCCTCAAATATTCTTCCCATTCAAGTCCTACTCCTTCCTGAGATGGAGTTCTTTCATAATCTAAAGAACTATCTGCTACATCAACCACAGGAGGCCTTTCCTTTTCAACAATTGCAGATCCCAAAGTTGATGGCATGGTAGGATAATTTTCCTTAGTAGGTAGAGGAATAGCAGCATGTCCTTCTCCATAAATCTCTTCACCAAGGTGAACAACAGCTAAGGGTGTGTTAGCAAAACCTGAAGTAACCCTAGCAGTAGTCGCCTCATAAGTAATCTTTACTTTACACAAAGTATCATCAATTTTTTGTAAAGAAACATTTTCTTCTATTTGAGGAGGCTCTTTTGTGGCTACTTCCACCATTGCAACACCTTTTTTCAAACTTTTATATTGTTTAGTCATTGTGGAGGAAGTGGGTTCACTGCTAGAACCTCTTTTCTTTGACAACACAACTCTTAGCTATTTTAAGCAGAGTTTAATCCATTTTAAGCTCCTATTCACCACTTCCCATGACACTTTCCTAATCTTAGTTTCTTCCTTTTATGCCCAATTAATGGGCTCCAAAATCTTTGTGAACACTTTTTCCATATCATACCTAGGATCAAGTGTGACCCCATCATCTTTAGTGCCTTCAGGAATATCTATTTTAAGATCAAAATCCCTCATCTAGGGAATTGTTAATCTCTCGTAAACCCTTTTTCCCTACTTCAAACTAATCTTGAAGGTTGGCCCAAATATCCTCAAGAAGTGGAATATGCTAAGGAAACTGAGAAGGGTACAACTCATACATTTTTCTCTTAGGATCAAATTTTTTCCTATAAGTGTGATGATACAAATTTAAAGCCTGAAATTCCTATGTTGTTGGCTTAGCCATTACTGAAGAAGAACAAGAATAGAATCCAAATTTCAAGGGAAAAGAATGTGCAACAATCTTATGTTACGAGGAGACCACAAAATTTACTTCTACAGCTTATCTAAAAAATTCCATTACAATCCACCTATCACCACATCTTGGAAACTTAAAAGGGTGGCCATCAAAACCAAATAACCTAAAATAAGTAGTCTTGGGATATTGAATAAACCAATACCCCTATTCTCGAATGAACTCCATAGCTTCTCGTAACAATCTAAAACCAATGTCACCTATGAGCTGATTTATAACAACATACAGAAAAGCATCATTGACTCATTTAAAGTGTTTCTCTAACTCCTTAAGCTCAAGTTAGTCATAATGTTCCAAAACTTTCTTTTAGTCTAGGCCATCATCCATTGACCCTTGAGTGTTCAATCCAGGAAACCATCTAATCCTTGTTGCAATGTACATGACATAAGAAGACATATAAAATGTCTTAGCTTGTGCTACTTTAAGGAGATTGTCACAAATGTTATCTAAGATGATATGTCCCCAATCTAAGTGTTGCTTTCCATCTAGAATCAATTGGATGAAAGGAAACATCTAGTGTTCAAAGACACAAGAATTTGGTTTTCCAAACACTATGGCCAATAGTGTGATAATATCCCCTATATCTTCAGAAAAATTTTATTGCTTGGGATTATGTGGCATTTTCTTCACTGACTTCTTTTCTTTCTTTAGCCATTGTTTATTCATAAAAAAAAAAATTCCTTCCACATCCCTTTCCCATAGTTCAAGTGCCTTAGCCTTAGTCATAATATTAAGATCAAGGTAAGGAGGAGGGTCAAAAACATGTTTGATCATGGTTTGGGTTAAATCAATGATAACATTACCTTGAGCATCAATGCATTATCTCTAAGTAGGATTCTACATTTGCACAATAGTTAGAATAAACTTTGGACACTGTACATCAATAGGAAAACTAGCTACATGAGCTAGCCCTGATTTTGCAATTCTTCTTGCTCTTGGGGAAGCATCCTCTGAAAATGTATCTGTGCATAACTGCTCCAAATCCATATGTCCCACCAATGTGTCAATTATATTCATGACTTTAGAGTCAAACTTAGATTGAATTGGGCTCCCCTAGAACTTATACTTCATAGTGAGGGGCACTTGTTCTAGTTTTAATCTCTTAGCTCTTTCTCTCTTTGATGTTCCTTTAGATGTTCCCTCAGCATGCACCTCCTTAGTAGGTACTTCCCCTTCGGAGTCATAAATTTGTTAGTTATCCTACAACTTTTCGTTATTAGGAAAAAAGAAAAGATATATGACAAGTAGTTTAAACATATGCATTCATATGAAAGCCACATTAATCCAAGCTAGAATCCAATTCAATAAGTTAATTCATCATTTTTGGGCTTCAATTTCATAATAGAACCTAGAACTTACCCATTTTAATCATAAACTGAATTCTATTGGGAGTCAGGATCCAGTCATGACTAGGTACCAAACCTATGTTTAGAAAGAAGTTCAGTGCAATTCCATAGTCTGACCCTGCAGTGTTTAAGAGTCAAGATTGGGATCGGGTCTTGGCCAAGCACTTAGACATATGATGGTAAATAATTGGAGTATCAATCCACGGTCTGATCTCGTAATGTGTTCGGGAGTCGAGATCGGGTCGCAACTAGGAAGTGGTAGTTAGCCAACAAAATTGATTAAAGGGATCTTGCAGGGTCTCGATCCCAATGTTGAATCGAAAGTTGATATTGGGTTGTCATTTGGAACTGGACCCATTCATAATGGACAAGTTTCAATAGCTTCTTGAGTTCCAATCTTGATAGGATATCAGGAATCAAATTCGGTACCCTGTCATGAACTAGGCCTTAAATATGCATATCATGAATAGGTCAACTCTGAGTTTTGATCCCAATTAGATATTAGGGGTTAGGATCAGGGTGTTGCTAGGTCAATGTATCAATCGATGTGTTAATGATTTTGTGTCAAAACAACTTCCAATCCTTATGGTAATGTGAGGGGGATCAAAAGTGGGACTTGGAATAACACTTAGTCAACAATTTAAATCAAACTCATGGTATCAGTCTAACGCTCAATCCCGATATTAATTTTGGGATCAGAGAAGTGGAGGAACTGAGACCGAGTAGTGGACAAACCTAAGTGTAACTTCAATTCCTGACCCTAAAGTACATGTGGGAATCAAGGAATCTTAGGGTGATGATAACAAAGGAAATAACAAATATGACAGTATCTTAGAACGTTCCTTCAAGACCAAGTTATGTGTGGGATCAATAACTTTTGATTTTAAATGATCAAGACTTCAAATTTGGCCTTTCAAACCAATTTGACTCGAATTTAGAGAAAAACCCTAGAAAAATAGCACATAACAAGATGGACAATCCCACCACCAAAACATAATACAACAACACAAGAAAACAAAACAACATGCAACAAACCCCAAAAACATTCAAGAGCGAAGGAAAATGCACCAAACGGTGTGAAATAAAATGTAGACAGACAAAACAAAGTGAATAAGAAAAGAAAAACAAAAAACAAGAACAAACACATGAGATAAGAGCAACCAAGACGAAAGCAAGAACAAAGAAACAAGGACAAGAAATGCAAGAAAGAACACCTACCTTCAAACACACCCAAGAATTCTGGCAACACATTGACAAATTGCATCAAATTCTTCAAACCCTAGCTCGACGTTGCTCTCGATCTAGTCACCAAACTCTTCAAAGAAAAATGGATAGAAATCAAGGAGTGGCAAGATAAAAATCCGTTCATGTGTGTGAACAGTTATGGCATTACTTATAGGTGGTCAGGTCTCATAATTTGAGCAGAGTCATAAATACGAGGTTGCAAGAATGACGGCAAGTGGGACTCGAGATCAGGGAATGGACTAAGACTGAGCTTTCAAAAGGTGTAAAGTTCATTCGATGGCCAATGGCTTGAAACCCAACGAATAGACAAAACATGTGAATCAAAATCAAGTCGAGAGATGAACCCAGAACTTCAAAAAAGTTCAAAGTGCAAGTCATGGTCTGAAGTTTGATCCTGAAAGAAAAAAGGAAACGGGAACTAGGATCAGGAATCAAGAAGAAACTAGAACTTTCAAAAGGTGCAAAGTTCAAGTCATGGTCCTAGGTTCGATCCCAAAGTGAGCAAAGACAATAAGGAGTCCGATGTCAGGATTGGGCCAGAAATATAAACAAGAAATTTGAAGAGTTCTTGGTTCTGGTTCTGGTTCGAAACTTGACTCCAACACAAGCAAAATGCACAAGGAAAAAGATGTGGTTGAGATCAGGCCAAAAGCATGAACCAACACCCAAGAAGGGTGCACAATAATGGTCCTAATCCAAAACCCGACTCCAACATAAAGAAAAAAAGAAAAGACAAAATGTTGGACTGAGACCGGGACATGCACATAAACTTATACTTCACAAAGAAACAAGTGTGATTGTCGGTACTCAATTTGAACCCAAAAGAACAAAGAAAAGACAAGGAAAAAGATAGGGTCGAGACCGAGACATGAATAGGGACTTGAACCTTGTTTGAAGTAACAAGTGCATATTCCTTCCCGAAACCTAAACCTAAAAAATAAAGGAAACAAAGAGTTAGGAGGAAAAGAACAACTCCTCAGACCCAAACAAGAACACCAAGAACAAAAAAAACACAAGGGGGACCCATTTTGACCAAAAAAAAAAATGGGCTAGTTATGCAAGGCATAATAATTAGCAACTTAGTTGGGAAAATGGTTTACCCATTTTCAAGATATTGAAGAATTCAGTCACACAGAAACTCTAGTTCATGAATGTTTTAACTCAAGTATGATCAGTCATGGAAAACAAGGTTGAGTCATAATCTCAAACATAAATCAGAAATAACAACTTTGAATTTGAGTGTGTACATGTATGGTGCATCTCTCTCCCTAAAGGCTCTTCCTACCCTTGAACAATTTTATTTAAGATTCAAGCTATGTGAGTTGAGCCATTTTGATTGTCGTGCAATGATATCCTGGGCATTTCTCCACTGCTAGCCAGGAATCTATAGCCTTGATGGAGATACCTCTAGTTCTCTCAAAGCATTTCTCTACTGCCATCCAAGCATCCATACCCTGGGTAGAGATACTTGAATTACCCTTCTCATATTGAGTTTTCCATCATTTAATGGTTCTCTTTTCTTTTCCTTTGTCCAGGCTTTACTTGAATAAATTCTTTTTCTTATCTTTTCTCAATACTCAGATATAACAACCTGAAATTTGGGTTGAGAACTACAATGGACTTCATGACAGTGTTAGGAATTGGATTTTTCACCTGAATCTAAAATACAGTCACCCTAAGACAAATAGGCCTTGTATGTAAATAGATGTTTCTATCTATTTTTTGGCAAATTCTACCATGGTTTATGATATCACTTACAATATACATGTTTGTTCATAACCTTTGAGATTGTTATTAAACAATAACACAAGACATAGGTCTTCAAATGAAAAATTTCAACAGACATACCTAAAAATACCTAAACCAGTTTCTCTCCTAGTACCTTCAATATACTTTGAATAACTACCCCTTCACTCTGAAATGGAGAAAATTAAGGTCCCCCAGAAACAAAGGAATAGAAACACAAAAAACAACAGCGAAAATAAACAAACCAACAAACCAAAAAATAAATAATTACATATATACAATCAAACAAAGCATTAGGCCCTCATGAGTTGAAATAATGTTTGAGAAACTATCCATTGACAAGCAATGGAATAGGTTCTCTTGTTAAAGTACTTAGCTAAAAGGAATTCTCACCAAGGATTTTGGAAATCTGATATGGACCCAACCAAAGTTGGTCAAACTTTTGGTGATCCCCTTTCCTTTCCCTAGATTTTTCCCACAGCAGCATAAGGTTTGATATTCTAAAAGCTTTAATTTTGTCTCTTTTGTCAAACCAACATCTGATAATAACCTAATGTTTGGAAAACTGTTGGAGAGAAACATCTATTTTTTCTTCTAGATTAAGTAAATTAGTTAGTCAGACCTCTATCATATCGTCATTACAGTAAAACTTTGCATGAACTGTAGAATGGGTATTTGTATATGAATAGAGAAAACAAGGTCTTGGCCATAGACTAGCTTAAATGGTGAGTTTCCTAAGGTGGATTTGATTCTAGTTCTATCTTCCCATAAGGAAAACCTTAGTTGTTTGTTCCAATCCCTAGGATTACTCTCTAATAACTTCTTAATTACCTCCAATATATTTTTATTAGTAGACTCTACTATGCCATTACCTTGTGGATAGTAATTAGAGGAGTATTTCAATATAATTTTATGCTCATAAGCCCATTGAATAAATTTTGTAGAAGAAAAATCAGGGCCATTATCACATACCAGGGTGAATAGTGCTCCAAACCTAGTAATGATGTATTCATTTAGGAACTTAATGAAAACTTCAGTGGTGTTTTTCTTGCATGGTTAAGCCTCAATCCAGTAGGTACAATAATTTGTTGCCATCAAAATAAACTTGTGACCTACAAATGAATTCAGATTAATTACCCTAACAAAATATAATTCCCATTGGGAAAATGGTCTTACCTCGTATATTGGTTGTAGGGGCATCACCGGATTGTGTTTTCTAGATGTTTAGGTCTAACATGTATGACAAAATATAATAGCCCAATCTTAGAATTTGGTGTGCCATAGAATCAACAAACTCGTGCCTAGTACCATGTCTACCATGAAACTCAGCAATGGCCTATTTTTCTTGCTATTGTTCAAGGAAGCATAGATAAACACTCTTTAGTCTCAATGCTCTCCTCTAGGTGGTGTTCATTCCATCTAGGTATTTTTTATTCAGCAACAAGAAGATCAAATCTACATACCAAGGATCACCTTAAATGATTGTACAGTGTACTATTGGCAAGTAATCTTGGTATCAATGTCTGCCATAGCCTTGGATAAGCCTTGTCCTCTAACCAGATTCATCGGGTGGATTTCAAGGTCAAATTCTTATAGAATTTCCATCCATTTTCCTCATCTTTCTCCTAGCTCACTCTGCATAAGAAGAGACTTCACTGTAGGATCAAGAACTATGGCAGTGATCTAGTTACAGAGGATATAATGTCTAAACTTTTTAACTACTCACACCAACACGAAGGCCTATTTTTCCAAGGATGGGTATCTAATTTCACCATTCTTAAATGGAGAACTCATAAAAGAAATTTTAATTTCCTCCCCTTCACCTTTTCACTGCATCAAGACAGCAGCACATGAATGATCAGATGCGAAAGAATAAATGTAAAAAGGCTTTAGATAATCAAGACTAGTCAAAACCAGTGCCTCTAAAATAGACTGTTTGATCTGTGAGAAGGAAGACTTAGACTCATTGCTCCACTCAATCTTTGAATCCTTCTTCATCATTTCATTAAGGGGTTTGATGATCTCTACATACCCAATTATGAATTTCCTTACAAAATTTATCTTTCCAAAGAAATATCTCATCTCCTTTTTGTTGCCTGGCATGGTGAGTTTTAGAATGGACTCCACTTTGTTAGGGTCAATGGATATCCCTCTTTCTGATATGATGTGGCCCAGTAATTTCCCTTCTAAAACTTCAAACACACTTGGGGTTAAGGGATACACCATAACTTATGCATTTTCCAAGGACTTTTGACAAATCTATATTGTGGTCTTCTCTATTCTTGGATAATACAATTAAATCATCTATATATATGATAATACACTTACCTACCAAATCCTTAATTGCCACATCCATCACGTTCTCAAAGGTGGGTCCAACGTTGATTAGACCAAATGGAATCCTCTGGTAGGAAAATGTCCCCCACTTGGTAGTGAAAGCGGTCTTCATCATATCTTCGTAGTTGACAATCACTTGATTGTGCCTTGAATATCCATCTAGGAATGACATCAACTGGGAGTCGTTAGCTATCTGTAGCACCTCATCAAGGGAAGGAAGATGGTAATTTTCCTTCTATGAAGCTTTGTTGAGGTTTCAAAATTTGACACATTATCTGATTTCTCCACTCTTTTTACAAACAAGGACCAAATTAGCGACCCAGGTCGAATGCCTCACTGGAAAAATTATTCTTGCTGACAGCAACTTCTGCACCTCTTTCAAAATTAAGGGCTCAATCAAGGAATTCACTAGGAATTCCTTTTGATAGAAGGGCTTTGCTTCATGTTTCAAGGGGATAATATGTGTTATTACCAAAGTATCGAAGGTTTTCAAATCTTTGTATCCCCAAGCAATCGTTGCAATATCTGCTTTTAGTACTTTCAAGATTTTATCTTGAACGTGTTTCAGGAAATTTTTTCCAATAAATATGTTTCTCTCAAGGCTTGAATCTACCAAGTTGACTGACTCATACTTCCCTCCATCACTATCTATAGGTAACCTGTCATGAGCTCGAGGATCAGAATTGAATATTCTTTCTAGTGCTACCATTCCCTTGGGAATGTTGTTGGTTTTCAGGTTAATTATTCCCTTTGTGTCATAATTTTTAGGATCCCAGTCTCCTTGATCTCTATCCAATTCATCAATAATTTCCCCTCAAAGACATTTGAACCTGCCAAGAAGGCAAGTATATGTTGATCGTCCTCAAAGACCTATAAATTTTAGACGTTGTCTTGAATGGTTAGGATTGATACTAACTCCACTAAGAATCTTTTTAACTTAGAATATTGCATGGGCTCCAAGGTACTAGCACCAACAACAAGTGCATCTACAATCTAGTTATCTTCATTGGGAATCAATTCTATCCCAAAAGCATCAAAGTCTTCTATCAGATTCCATATCTTGTTCTTGTATGCAACCAACCTCTTATTATGGCATGTTTATTAACTATGAACCTGATTGACAATCACCTTAGAATCTCCCATGACTGTCAGAGTTTTAACCTTCTTCTGATGCCCAAACATCAGTCCCTTGGCAAGTGCTTTGTACTCCACAACATTATTAGTACAATTGAACTACAACTTGTAAGAAGCAAAGTATGTTTTACCTTTCGGGTTTGTTAGTTCAACTCCAGCTCCACTCCTTGTTTTGGACTTGGAACCATCAAATTTGAGGATCCATAGTTGATCTTGGGCTAGGATTTACTTCTTAGGGTGAGCTATAGGTGATTTCTTGCAAGAAATAGGTGGTGGCTCAAACTGGTTCAAGATGTCCAAATTTGGGGATTGTTGTGAATGATCATCAAAAATTTCACTCAAATTTAGAACATGTGCAAACACTACTTATTGCATTTGATCTTGATTAGCGGTTTTATAGTTAGCTATTTTTTTGAGCAACCCCTTGGGAATTGGAAGGTTAGCAAGGGTAGGTGTGTCAGATAGCTTATGAGATTCCTCAACCTTATCTCCTAGATCAGAAAATAGAACCTAAGTCTGTCTAGTTTGGGGAAAAACTTCTTCCTGGGTACTATTGATCTGTGTCAAAATGGTGGTGTCTCTATCCTCAAATGGAAATTGATTCAAAGATGTTTTGAGATGGTGTTCATAGGTTTCTCCTAACTGACAAACATGGTTTAAAATTTCTATACAAGGTTGACACGTCAGCTCATAATGACTTTGGTAATGTACCATACACCAATTCAAGAGTAACAAACTCCATAAATCAACCTCCTCTTCCAAAACTGATGAGGGCGCAGCCCAAGACTTAGAAAATAACCCACAAACAAGAGAAATTTTGTTATTCAGAAAATGGAGCTTCTTACATGCAGAGGATCTCAAATCCCCAAGTTCTACAACACATGCAAGTTACAGACAGCTACAGAATAACCCTTTCACAATATGCGAGCTTGTCCCCAAAAAGTTACCCAAAAATTAGAAACCCGCCCATAAATAGAGCTCCTCATTATTTTGGAGCCAAAACAACATTCAAATTTGAGTTTAGGCAGTTTGGTGCCAAAAATTTACAACATGAAGTTCAGATTTCAAAAGAACATTTGCAATTGTATCTTCTAGAAAGTGCGCCAACTTCCCGGGGCCATAACTTTTGATCCGGGACTCCGATTCGCAAACCGTTTGAACCGTTGGAAAGGTCTCGAAGTCAATAACGCACTCAAATCTAAGTGCCTTAAATCTAACTCAGAATATTTTCAAGTGCAAATCTGGGAAACTAAAACTGCTATATCTTTCAACCCATGAACAAAAATAAAAACCGTAAATTGGGAATTTCATTATGACGAAAAGGGTATCCAAAAATGTAAAAACATCTAAAAACTGAGAAACTTGAAATTTAACTATTTTTGGGTGATGCAAGATTGCCCTTACACCACTGGATGCTCCTACATCAAAAACCAGCCTATCTTGTTGCAATTTTTTGATTAAAACTTGTTGGTTGACAATGGTCATAGGGTCACTGTGCTCTAAAGGTTGTAGACTATTAATGTTAAACATTGAAAAGGTCATTATTTCTTCCCTCCTATACACTCCTATCTCTTTCAAAGTAGGCTACTTCATTAGGACAATCATACTCTATGATCATATGTTTTAGATGGGGCTCTCTTTTGATCCTAATCTGAGTTGCTACCCCTTTCCATGGGAGCCACATGTGTGAGAAATCCAAGGATAAATAAACCCCCAATGCTTTTCATCAAGTCCCAGCTTTCCAAGGATAAATAATCCCCAATTCTTTTCATCAAGTCCCAACTTAAGAGCATGTTGTATGTCTCAGGGATATCAACTACCTGAATATCCATATAGGTCTAGATCCGCAGGTCTAATCCAATATGCACATGCACGTTCTTTAGTTCCCCTACCATGTTAACCTAAGTTTTGTCTAACTGTATTACTTTCTTATGAGTCTGAATGGGATTTAAGCCCAACTTTTTGCAAATATAGAAAGGCATAATGCTACTTGAGGCTCTGGAATCCAAGAGGCAATTATGTAGATTATTTCCAAAGATTCTTAGGATTAAAAGGAATGGGGGGTCCCTTTCTTACCTTTGTACAGGACCGCATTCATGTCAGTAGTTGGAATTTCCTTTTTCTTTCCTTTCAACCGATCAGCCTCTTCCAAATATCTCAACACAATGTTGTGTTGGGAGGGGCACCACTTTAGGATGTCAAAGAATGATAGAGAGGTCTTTTTTTTCTGCATTTGTGAAATGAAATCAAATTCCATGTCATTATTCATCTGATATTTAGGAATAAAAGTTGAGTTACCTTTGTTTTTAAATTCAGGTGGGCCTTTCGGTGGAGGTGGGTTGTTGTCAACATTCTAGTTAGGGGTAACCATGGTGTTAGGAGGGGAAGATGTGGTGAATTGCCCCTTATTCTGATTTCTCAGAAAATGATCTCCTTTGGTTTGGAAGGCCTAAGTGTCATATATATCCTCTTCTAGTTCATTTTCCTCTTCCCTGTGGAAAGGAGATCCCTCTTCATAGACCTCATAAGCCATGGATATATCCATGGATCCACCACTTTTATTAGGAGCACCCTGTTGTGGGGCATCAGCTTGTGAACTTCAGAATGTGTTGCAGTGTCATGCAACCTACACGAGTTAGTCATGAAATTTAGATCTGTGATGTTTGCAATGTTTGGCTTATCCTCAGTAGATTGATAATTGTGGGGAACTCCCCCATTGTTTGGTCCAATGTTCCACTACCTCTTATTATTAGACCTCTGGTTGTATCCCCTATTTTGTTTCTGAAATTTTTTGTTGGGGGAGTTCTAAATTTGAAAATTCCTTTGATTTTGATTAGCGTTCTAGTTAGAATAATTACCTTGGTTGGAATACCTTCCCTGATTTTGATAATTTTGGTTATGATTCTAATTTTGAGAGGGGTTATACTTGATTTGTGTCATCTCATTGGTCACGTGAGATAATGTTTTCTTCATAGTTTCTAACTTTTTTGTCAAATGAGTCATACACTCACTTTCTAAAGTAGCTACAGTAGATGAATGTGTCATAGGGTTGGATCCTTCAACATGATTATGAGAATTTTTAGTTTGCTAGGAGAATCTAGAGTCCCACTATTAAAGAATGGTAGTGGGAGTGGAGTTTGTAACTTAGCCAAAGGCCCATATGTAGACTAGGACATCCTTGGGACTATATTAAAAAGAAGAGTTTGATTAGGCATCTAATATCCTAAAGAAGGAAAAACCCCACCTAAACTCCCTGCTTGTGAACTTATCTACTCCTACAATTTAATGGCTAGGTGATACACTTTAGGCAGGGAATCAATATCTGGTGGAAGGTAGGTTCTTTACAAAAATAAACTGACCAGTGGGTCTATGGCCTTTAAGCATGCTTAGATGGAAATATTCTTTTCCACCAAGTACAGGTCTTGTAAGAGCTTGTACATCCTCTAGAATCATGTATTAAATAGAGGCAACGATTTGTGTGGTTCCTTCCTGATTGTAGAAAATTGGTGGTATAAGATAATAGAGTCGGCATAGACCCAGAATTGGTTAATAAAAGCATCTTCCAAATTTTTCCAACTCAGGATGGATCCAGTAGGTAGGTTCAAATACCAATTGTAGGCCATATCCCCCAACGAGTAGGGGAATAGTATACATGCAACGTCATGGTGTTCAATTTGAGCCCGAGTACAGGAATCTTTGAATGCATGTATGTGCTCTTCAACACTTTTTGACTCTCCATGAGCATACCTATGGTAGAATTTCTCTAGTTTTTTAGGCATTTTGTGTATGCCACCAGGAATAGTTCCCCAGTGGTGAAGGATTATTCACAAAGAATTCCATGGGTGCAAGAGGATTTGGTTGTGCTGGCTATGGGATTAATGGAAATCTAGGTGGAGTGTGTGGTGCTATTAACGGTTGCAGGATCAAAACCCTATGAACTTTGGGTCTGATAGGGGATTGGAGTTCAACTAATGGTTTTGGATTTGTAGTGGATCTAAGAACTCTTTCAAACCTATTGGGTGAAAAGGACCCAATTCACTCTAGTTTGTTCCTTTCGGCCCTCCTTCTAGCGCCAATTCTATTGATGGTCAAAAATAACATGGCAACATTGAAAAAGATAAATAATCTAAAACCATCTATCTTCCAAGTTCTTTGTAGTTGGTTCTCAACTATGTTGCCATCATTCAGTGGCCTGCTGGTAGAGAGTACAAACTAAATAGTACGAACTAATATAGCATTTGGGGGGTATAAATAAATGACAAAAAGATAGGACAAGGCTGAGGACAACAACATATGAACATAGATTTCTTTTTAATTCAAACATGTAAACTTTGTAATGAGCATTTTCATAACTAACTAAAACCATAGAATATCACAATCTACAGAATAATCCATACCATTGCATTCATTCACAGTACAAATTTAAAGCATACAACCAATTCTTAATCACTTTTTTTTAAACCTTCTTTTCAAATAACAATATATCACAAGCTCATTACCAAAATTAATAGATCAATAAATATAGAGAAACATCATCGACAGATAATTCAATGAAATGGTTTCAAATTTAGAATCTTCTATTTATTTTCATCAAATAAGAGACATTTATGTACAACAAAACTCACTAGCATACGAATGGCCTTTGTTCATTAACATTATCGTTAAACTGAAAAACTTCTAAAAATAAAACAAATTGCATTAAAGTTGTGAAAAGTATTTATGAGTATCTTTGCATAAAAAGTTGTAAAAATAATAAACTATATCTAATCTCTCATTTAGATAGCTAATCTGACTTCAATCAGCTGACCTTTAAAACTAGGGGAGAATTTTTACATGTAGACCAATTTTATCATCAATTCCTCCTATCAAAAATTAAGATCCATAATATGGGGCCCAGATCCACAATTATAGGGAGGCCCAATTAACTCTGAGTGTTTGTCTCTACTAAAATTATTGGAGCTGAAAAGGTGCACCATCTGCTTCTTTAATCAAAATCTAAATTGCAAGTCTCAACTCAGTCCTATGTCGATCACCACATGTTACTCTTGACCTGCCAATCCTGACCCACAGTCATCCACCCGCTCAAAAAATGCCATGAAAGTACTATCAAAAAGATAACTAAAACATTCTCTTCACTTTTCACCCTCATGAGAGGCCCCATGATACTCATCATAATTGGAGAAAACTTGTTGCAATGTATCATCATCAGGTCCATCGACCCAGTCAGCTTTAGATTTTGATTCTTCAAATTTTCTCTCTATTACAAAAATAATTTCTCTTAACTAAGTAATTTATATGACTTCCCACTACATGTCACACCTAATATCTAATAGCCTATCCATAAGTTTTAGCTTAGTAGTATCTCCTTCTTTCATTATCCTATAATCCTTTCCTCCCAAGCATCTTTTATATCCCGTAATGATTCAATTCTGTGATTTGGAGGTAAAGTTTTATCAATAACCTTTAAAATAGTATCTTCAAAAATGTTTGTATGTTCCCATATCTAATGAATGATTTTAAGCATGGCTATTCTTTGTTCAAGAAGATTTTGTGTTTTAAAAACAAACACGTTAATAGACTTTGAAATAGAATCAAGGCCTTCATCACCCAAAATATGTGACTAAACCAATTCCTCATCAAAAATCTTGTCAATCACCCTCAATTTACCCAAATGTTTTCTAAGATTCTCTTCTTCTTCCCACCATTATTTTATAGATTCTTCAATGGTTTTAACTAGTTTAAGGCCCCTGACATAATGTTTAAATCCTTCATCCAAATTCTCATCCATGTCAAATTTAAAAGTATTAAACCAATTATCAAACCATGTGGCCTTCTTCATTTCATTTAGACCATCCACCTCTTTTTTGCTCATCAAAATAGGGACCTCTGATGGTGCAGGTTGTTTAGGAGTAGATGAAATTAACTCCTTCAGAAAATTCTTTATTTTTCCCACTTCTTCCTTAAGCTCATCCTTGGCTTTCTTATCCTTAATTGATCTTGACTTGGTGGTGGTGGCAACAATATCTATCAAATTTATTTTTTGATTTTTGATATGGTTTCCTATATTAACAGTAATTATTTGATAATCTTTGGGTTGCATTCTCTATCATCTTTATCAATAATTGGGGTAGCAATTTCCACTACCAAATCTCCTTCATCAGTCAATCTGGTTGAATGTATAGCACAAGGCTTTTTCCTTTACTTTACCTTGTCAATTTCTTCTCTCATCTCATTCCACATTATTGGCTAAGCTTGTACTTGCTACCTCTTTTCTAAATTTAATTTTAGTCAAGTGGGTGCAGATGGATAAGTGGCTACTTGTTGAACATTGGGAGGTTTTGAGGATGGAGGTGTAGAAGAAATTGTTCCAATGGTTTGTTGAGAAGCATCCTTTTGTAGATCCTTTTGCTCCTTTTGTAACCGTTCATGTTCCTTTCTCTCATTCTCAACTCTTATTTCTTCTATATTTTGTATTTCTTCCTCTTGTCTAGCAACCTCCTCTTCATCCTTAAGCCTTTGTTGCTCTAATTCTTTAGCCTGAAGCTCTTCCTTTGTTTCCTTTTCTTGTGCAACCCTCAATTCTCATTTGAGAGCTTCTTCTTCTACTTTCTTCAGTGCTTTAGTTGCTTCCTTTTCCTGAGCTAGCTCTTAAGTTTTCATTCACTATGATTCTTCTTCTTGGGTGGTTTGTTCAGCAACTAACTTTTTGGCACTTTCCATCAGTTCTTCTTGTTCTTTTTCAGTCAATACATCATTTATCTCCACTTCCACACTATGCAAACTACCAACTTCAAACCTAGTTTCTTCTTCTCTTGGTTCCTCTTCAACTTTCCTCAAATATTCTTCCCATTCAAGTCCTCCTTCCTGAGATGGAGTTCTTTTAGAATTTGAAGAAATATCTGCTACATCAACCACATGAGGCCTTTCCTTTTCAACAGTTTTGGTTCTCAAAGTTGATGGCATGGTCGGAGAATTTTCCTCAGTAGGTAGAGGAACAACAACATGTCCTACAAAAATCTCTTCACCAAGGTGAACAATAGCTAATGGTGTGGCAGCAAAACCTGAATTAACCCTAGCAACAGCCGCCTCATAAGTAATATTTGTTTTACACCAAGCATCATCAATCTATTGTAAAGAAACATCTTTTTCTATTTTAGGAGGCTCTTTTGTGGCTGCTTCCACCATTGCAACACCTTTTTTCAACCTTTTATATTGTTTAGTCTCCATGGATGAAGTGAGTTCACTGCTAGAACCTCTTTTCTTTGACACCCCAACTCTTGTTTGTTTTAAACAGAGTTCAATCCATTTCAAGCTCATGTTCACCACTCCCTATGACACTTTCCTAATCTTAGTTTCTTCCTTTTCTTCCCAATTAATGGGTTCCAAAATCTTCGTGGCCACTTTTTCCATATCATACCTAGGATCAAGTGTGATCCTATCATCTATAGTGCCTTCAATAATATTTATTTTAACATTGAAAACCCTCATCTGGAAAAATTTTAATCTCTCGTAACCCCTTTTCCTTACTTCAAAATAATCTTGAAGGTT
This sequence comes from Sequoia sempervirens, assembly GCA_007258455.2. NCBI lineage: Eukaryota > Viridiplantae > Streptophyta > Pinopsida > Cupressales > Cupressaceae > Sequoia > Sequoia sempervirens. The sequence continues at coordinate 1,013,334,114 of VDFB02271358.1, read as the reverse complement.
GGCCCAAAAATCCTCAAGAAGTGGAATATGTTGAGGAAACTGAGAAGGGTACAATGCATATATTTTTCTCTTAGTATCAATTTTTTTTCCTATAAGTGTGTTGCGGAAAATTTAAGTCCTGAAATTCCTATGTTCTTGACTTAGCCATTACCGAAGAAGAACAAGAATAGAATCCCAATTTCAAGGGAAAAGAATGTGCAACAATCTTATGTTGCAAGGAGAACATAGAATTTACTTCTGCAGCTTGTCTAGGAAATTCTATTAGGATCCACCTATCACCACAACATCTTGGGAACTTAAAAGGGTAGCCATCAGAACCAAATAACCTAAAATAAGTAGTCTTGGTATATTGAATAAACCAATACCCCCATTCTTGAATGAATTCCATAGCTTCTCGTGACAATTTCAAACCAATTTCACCTGTGAGCTGATTTATAACATACAAAAAAGCATCATTGAATCCTTTAAAGTGCTTCTCTGACTCCTTAAGCTCAAGTTGGTCATAATGCTCCCAAACCTTTTTTTGATCTGGGCCATCATCCATTTACCCTTGAGATTTCAATCCAAGAAACCATCCAATCCTTGCTTTATAGTGCATGACATAAGAAAACATATAAAATGTCTTAGTTTGTGTTACTTTGAGGAGATGGTTATGAATGTTATCTGAGATGATCTATCCACAATCTAAGTGTTTCTTTCCATCAAGAATATATTGGATGGAAGGAAACATCTAGTGTTCAAAGACGTGAGAATTTTGTTTTCCAAACACTTTGGCTAGTAGTGTGATAATATCCCCTATATCTTCAAAAAAAATTGACCTCTTGGGATTAGGTGGCACTTTCTTCACTAACTATTTTTCTTCCTTCAGCCACCATTTATTGATAAGTTGTTTGTTTCCTTCCACATCCCTTTCCCATAGTTCAATTTCCTTATCCTCATTCATAATATTAAGATTATGGTAAGGAGGAGGGTCAAAAACATGTTTGATCATGGTCAAGGTTTAATCAATGATAACATTACCTTGAGAATCAATACATTGTCTCTGAGTAGGATTGTACATTTGCGCAGTAGTTAGAATAAACTTTCAACATTGTACATCAATAGGAAAACTAGCTACATGAGCTAGCCCTAATTCTACAATTCCTCTAGCTCTTGGGGTAGCATCCTCTAAAAATGTATTTGTGCAGAACTACTCCAAATCCATATGTCCCACCAATGTTTCAATTATATTCATGACTTCAGAGTCAAACTTAGATGGAACTAGGATCCCCTAGAACTTATACTTCATAGTGAGGGGCACTTGTTCTAGTTTTAATCTCTTATCCCTTGCTCTCTTTGATGTTCCTTTAGATGTTCCCACGGCATGCACTTCCATTCAAAGTTAGGCATTTGTTAGTTATCTTGCAATTTTTTCTTATTAGGAAAAAAGGAAAGATATATGAGGAGTAGTTTAAACATAGGCATTCATATGACATCCACATTAGTCCAAGCTAGAATCCAATTCAATAAGTTAATTCATCATTTTCGAGCTTTGAGTTCAGAACTAGCCTACAACTTAGCCATTTTAAGCATAAACTGAACTTTGTCGGTAGTTGGGATCGGGTCATGACTAGGTTCCAGACCTATGTTTACAAATAAGTTTAGTGCAATTCCATAGTCTAACCCCACATTTTTCAAGAATCGGGATCAAGATCGGTTCTTGGCTAGACACTTAGACATATGATGGTAAATAACTTGAGTATCAATCTATGGTCTGATCATGTAATGTGGTGAAGAGTTAGGATTGGGTCATGACTAGGAATTGGTAGTTATCTAATGGAATCTATGAAGGGGATCTTGCAAGGTCTTGATTTTGATGTTGAATCAGAAGTTGGGATTGGGTTGTCATTCAAAAATAGAACCATTCATAATGGAAAAGTGTAAATAGCTTCTCGAGTTTCGATCTCGATAGGATATCGAGAATTGAGGTAGGGACTTCATCATGAACTAGGCCTTAAATATACATACTAGGAATAGGTCAACTCCAAGTTCTGATCTCGATTAGATATCGGGAGTCAAGATCATAGTGTCATTAGGTTAATGTATCAATCAATGTGCTAATGATTCAGTGTCAAAATAACTTCCCTTCCCAATGGTAATGAGGGGGGGTCAGAAGTGAGAATTGGAATAACACTTAGTCAACAATTTAAATCAAACTCATGGTATTGGTTTGATGCCTGATCCCGGTAGTAATTTGGGGATCAGAAAAGTGGAGAAATTGAGACTGAGAAGTGGACAAACCTAAGTGTAACTTTAATTCCCAACTCCAAAATGCATGTGGGAATCAGGGAATCTTAGGGTGACAATAATGAAGGTGATAAAAAATATAACAGTATCTTAGAACATGCCTTCAGGACCGGGTTATGTGTGGGATCAAGAAATTTTGGTTTTAAATGATTAGAACTTCAAATTTGGCCTTTCAAACTAGTTTGACTCAAATTTAGAGCAAAACCCTAGAAAACTAGGGCACGACAAGATGGACAATCCTGCAAACAAATCACAACACAACAATACAAGAAAACAAAACAACATGCAACAAACCATAAAAGGATTCGAGAGCGAAGGAAAACACACCAAATAGTGTGAAAGAAAATGCAGATAGACAAAACAAAGCGAACAAGAAAAGAAAAATGAAAAACAAGAATAAACATGTGAGACAAGAGCAACCAAAATGGAAGCAAGAACAAAGAAACAAGGACAAGAAACATAAGTAATAACACCTACCTTTGAACACACCCAAGAATTCTAGCAACACATTGAAAAATTGTATCAAATTCCTCAAACCCTAGATTATCATCACTCTCATTCTCTTCGCCAAACTCTTCAAAGCATAATGGATAGAAATTGAGGAGCAGTGAGATAAAACATGTTTGCATGTATGAATGGTTATGGCATTAATTGCTGGTCGGTCGGGTCTTGAGATTCGAGCAGAGTCATAAATATGAGGTTGGAGGAATGAGGGCAAGTGGGAGTCAAGATCGGGGAATGGACCAAGACCGAGATTTCAAAAGGTGCAGAGTTCAATCGACAGTCTGTGGCCCAAAACTTGACAAATAGACAAAACAACACATGAATAGGAATCAGGTCGAGAGATGAACCCAAAACTTCAAAAAAGATCATAGTGCAAGTCATGGTCTGAAGTCTGGTCCTGAAAGAAAAAATGAAATGGGAACTAAGATCGGGACTCAAGAAGAAACTATAACTTTCAAAAGGTGCAAAGTTCAAGTCATGGTCTGAAGTATGATCCCAAAGCAAGCAAAGGCAACAAGGAGTCAGACGTCAAGATTGGGCCAGAAATAGGAACAAGAACTTTGAAAAGTTCTCAGTTTTGGTTTCAATTTGAAACCCAACTCTGACACGAGCAAAAAACACAAGGCAAAAGAGGGGGTCAGGATTGGGCCAAAAGCATGAACCAACACCCAAGAAGGTTGCAAAGTAATGATCCTGATCCAAAACCCAACTCCGACATAAAGAAAAAAAGATAATACAAAATGTGGTATCGAGACCGGGACATGCACAAAAACTTATACTTCACAAATCAACAAGTGTGAATGTCGGTAGGTGATCTGAACTCAAAAGAAAAAATAAAAGACAAGGAAAAAGATAGGGTCAGGACGAGGACATGAACAGGGACTTGCACCTTGTTTAAAGTAACAAGTGCATGTTCCTTCCCAAAACTCGAATCCGAAAATCAAAGGAAACAAAGACTTAGGAGGAAAAGAATAATTCCTAAGACCCAAACAAGAACACCAAGGACAAAACAAACACAAGGGGGATCCATTTTGACCAAAAAAAAAATGGGTTGGTTACAAGGCATATCAAGAATTTGTAAGGAGTAGTATGTGGTATCCTTTGCAACTTAAGTTTTTCAACCATCTCAAGTGAAACCATATTATATGTACTACCTAAATCAATTACAACTTTACAAACCTTACCCAAGCACTTACAAGTTTTCTTGAAGAGAGTCTTCCTTTGTGGTGGCTCCTTCTCTACTGGTACCTTGATGAGAGTTCCCCTTACCATGAGTGATTCACCAACTTCTGGAGTAGCATGTTGTGATGTTGAGCTCGCACTCTCATAATCATCTCCTTGAAAAATCTAATGTCTCCTTTCTCCACCAGCTGAAGTAGTTGCTTGATCTTCCATGCATTGACATGCTTGATGTCCAAACTTGTTGCATTGGTAACACCTTCCTGTGAATCCACTAGATCATCTTCCTTGACCTCCAAATCTACCTCTAAATCATAATCTACCTCCTCTAAATCCACCTCTTGAATCTGCAACTTGGTCTTGGACTTTGCTTGTATCTTCTTGGCTCTCATATGAATGCCTTGGATTAGAAAATGACCCTCTTCCTCTAGAATTTCTTCCTTTTCCCCTATTTTGTTTGTCTTGCCTTCTCTTTAGCTTTTCTTTAGTCCTAATTTCCAATTGATAGCATTCCTCTACCGTCCTTGGTTTTATCAAACTTAACTCATCTTGAATGTTAAACCTTAACCCACTGAGATATCTAGCCACCTTCTCCACATCATCCTCCATGTGACCTACTCTTATACTTAGCTTATAAAACTCATCAGTATAGGCTTTGACATCCATATCTCTTTGTTTCAAATTTTGAAGTTTCCTGTACAATTAAATTGCATAATCAACTGGTAAGAACTTACCCTTAAGCTTGGCTGCCATTCTTTCCCAAGAGACAATTTTTGACTTGCCTTTCTTCCTCCTTTCTTTCTACTCATAATCCCACCATAGTAGGGCATGACCCTTCAATTTTCTTTTTGCCAGCTTGACCCTTTTTTCCTTAGGTATATCTTCACATTCAAAGTAATTAACAAGTGTTGCAATCCAATCCAAAATCTCTTCATCATTCAAGTTCCCTCCATACATAGGTATATCCATCTTTACCTTGTGTTTATCTACCTTGACTGCCTTCAGTAGCTCAACCATCCTCTACTCATCAGGATCCAATTCCTTTTCTTCTTCTCCATTCTCCTCTTCCCCTTCTTCTTCAGGGTCACTCTCATCACCCATGACCATACCTCTCCTCTACCTGGTTTCAATAGCCTCAAGCCTTGCTACCACCATATCTTGTAGTTCCTTCAATCTTCTAATCTATTTTCCAATCTTCCCTTTCATCTCATTCATTTCCCTAGGGATAGTGTTACCCTTTGGATGCATCTTGTTCTCTTTCTCACTTCAACCTTTCTTTATTATAGACCACCCTAAGCTATGATACCAATTTGATGCAGAGCAGGGGAGATCTCAAGGTTTCAACATCACAAAGCAAGATTTGAAGTTATCTTGTTCAAAGCCACCATTGATGCAAACTAGGTTCCATCCCTATAGGAATACTTAATTATTCAAATAGGTTTTCCAACACCAAGAGGTTACTAAATAGACTGAGAATGATAATCAACAAATGATGCAATTACATAAGAACTTAGGGTTAGCAAATTCTAATGGTTTCCTAGCCAAATGGACTCTAGGCCTAGTAGGACAGCAAAATGAATTTTCTTGACATAACTTGAAGGGAAAACCTCAAATCCATGACCTAAAAGTTTTTTTGGATACCCTTTTAGGTTTTCTAATACATATTCAAAATTTAGGGATGGTTGTTTTGGAACAACAAACCAAAATTGGACTGTCTCACTTGACAACAAGCCTAATTAGGCTTGCTCCAGTAGGTCACAACAAGGTTTTAACACTTCAAGTTTCAAATCTCCATGCCAATGGCTCAGACCTATCTTATAACATCTACCAACACCATTCCAAGAAATTCCAACCAATATTTAAGAGTCCTACTTCAAACCCTAACTCCTATGCACTTTTATGTCAAATACATGAGGTTAGATGGACTAGGGCATCACCAAATTTGTACATAACACCATCCCCTACTCCTGCAACATTGTGAACACTAAATATACCCTATCCACATCTATTTCACCAAGTTATAGGTCTATTCACCAGTGGAATGGGAAGATATGCATTATTTTCAATCAAGGCACACCCTAGTGAGGGTTTCAAACCACTTTCAATAAAATTGTTCTAACTTGCTTCAAATTGAATGAAATTAGATGAAACCAAATGTAAGAGAATCGGGATTCAAGTCACCATCAATTTTAGTTGATGTTTGATCACTTCCAAGTCATACAAAATTGTACAATAAGGTTTAGCAGCAATTTAGGCTTTCAAAACATAGAAACATGGCACCTTGTTATTCAAAATTCAAATTTTACAACTTCTAACCCCCATTCCAATGTAACAAGTTCTTTTTTAAAATATTTCCAAGCATAACCAATCATTTTCCCACCAAAAACCAAATCCTAACCGATCAACTTCCCCAAAAATGCAAAAATGTAAAAGTTGCTTTGATAACTTTTTGCAACTTTTATAAATTTTACCAAATTAATTCTGAAATGACTCCAAACCATTTACATACATAAGAAATGGTCTTAAAGACCTTATTACGAAAAAAAGTGACTGAAAACACGCAAAAATTAACATTTGACCCCTTTTACATCATGAAGATCTAAGTGCCCTGCACCAATATTCGGCTTTAGCATGTCTTCAAAACATAACGAGCCCTTAATATCTCTCAGAATCACACGATAGTGTAGTGGTGACGAAGGTATTTAGGGGCTGGGTGGTTGGGTGGCCGACCCCTACCCCTCTATTTTTCACCTCTGATTTTCAATTTTAAAACAACAAAAGAAATCGGAATGCTATTTAGAGTAAGCGCATGATGTGCGGCCGAATTGTAGAAGCTTTGCCTTGCAATGTGAAGGTTAGGGGATCGAATCCTCTACCTAGAATTTATCTATAAACTATTTTAATAGCTAGCCTATCAGAGGAGAATAGGGGTGCCATGTGGCACCATCTCATTAGGCCATGTGGCATCCATTCATTCACTGTTAAAGACAACTCGACTGCCACCTCAGAGACTAGATGCTAACTCAAACACGTCACCGCCAAGTGTCACCTTAGGAACCTACCACGTGTCTAGCCATGTCATTGTACGGTCATGATGATCTCATACTAACATTAGCATCTATATGATCTAGTCAACCTTGATTCCTGCAATCTTTGACTAGACATATCTCTAGCATACAAGCTCTAATTCTAGCGAAACAAGCAGCATTGGGATCGTGGAAACAAGCTCTTCATTTTGACACCAATTAGTAGAAGCTTTTCCTTACATTGTGAAGGTTAGGCGATCAAATCTCCTACCTATAACTTTTTGGTAAATTGTTGTAACAACTCAACACCGAAGCAGAATAGGGGTACCACATGGTGCCATCTCATTGGGCTACGTGGCATCTGTTCATTCGTTTCCGAAGACAACTCAACTACCACCTCAACTAATTGATGCTAACTCAGACCCCACATCACTTCCAAGTGTCACCTCAGGAACCTACCATGTGTCTAGCCATGTCATCGTACAGTCATGTTGGTGTCATGCTAACATTAGCATCTATACGGTCTAGTCAACCCTATTGCCTGCAATCTTTAACTAGAAATATCTTTGATGTATGAGCTCTGATTTTGATGAAATGAGTGATGTTGGGATCATGGTGATGAGCTCTTCATTTTGATTCCAATTTCAATGAATTTCGGAATGATCATTTTTTTTTCCTTTTTTCACCGGCCTCTGGTACCTATTTGATCCAACTTTGACCAAGCTTAACTTGAGCATACGAGCTCCTTTTGACTTTGTTCAAGTTGCGTTGGATTTAGTTTTTTGAGCTCTTCGACATGGTAATAAATTATGGAACATATGGAACACTTCAAATTTTGACACAAGTATCCACCTAGATCAATCCTCCCCACTCTAGAGCTTTTGGACCTCTGAAAGCTTGATTACTTAGAATTTAAGTGAGGGTATGGCCTCCCCACTTGTCCTACATTATCTATCCATCTGTACACCTAGCTCATCACCACAATCAAGACTGCAACAATATTGTTGAACATATACACTATTCTGTCACTTCCATAAGCATCTACATCAACTGTTACAACTATTAACAATTAACCACTGACTAGCATCAAGCTGAATAACAATGCAGATAAAAAAGTGAATGATGCATGGCTGAATGGTAGAAGCTTTTCCTTGCAATGTGAAGGTTACCTAGAATTTTTTAGTAAACTATTGTAATAGCTCACCCATCAGATGAATAGGGGTGCCACATGGCATAGTCTCATTGGGCCACGAGGCATCTGTTCATTTGCTATCGAAGATAACTCAGTTGCCACCTCAAAGACCAGATGTTGACTCAAATGCCACATCACCACCAAGTGTCACCTTGGGAACCTACCACATGTCCATCCATGTCATCATACAATCATGCTAATGTTAGCATCTATACAGCCTGGTCAACCCTGTTGCCTACAATTTTTTACTAGATACATCTCTAGCATACAAGCTCTGATTTCAATGAAACGAGTGATGTTGGGACCATGGCAACGAGCTCTTCATTTTGATGTTGATTTTGATGAATTTTGGAACAATCATTTTTTTCCTTTCTGACCGGCCTTTGGTACTTGCTTGATGCAACTTTGACCGAGCATAACTTGAGCATACGAGTTCCTTTTGACTACATTCAAGTTGAGTTGGATTCTTTTTTTTTTAGATCTTCGACATGGTGATGAATTATGGTATATATGGAACACTTCAAATTTTGACACAAGTATCCACCTAGATTAGTCCTCCCCATTGGAGAGCTTTTGGACCTCTGAAAGCTTGATTACTTAGAATTTAAGTGATGGTATGGCCTCCCCACTTGTCCTACATCATCTATCCATATGTACACCTAGCTCATCACCACAATCAAGACTACAACAATATTGTTGAACATATACATTATTCTATCACTTCCATAAGCATCTACATCAACTGTTACAGCTATCAACCAATAACCACTAACTAACATCAAGCTGAATAACAATGCAGATACAAAAGCAAATGATGTGTGGTCGAATGGTGAAATATTTTCCTTGCAATGTGAAGGTTAGGGGATCGAATCCCCTAACTAGAATTTTTCGGTAAACTATTGTAACAGCTTGCCTGCTGGAGTAGAATAGGGATGCCACGTGGCACCATTGTTGAATCTCAGTTGTGTTTACAGTTTGTCCTTGATGACAAAATCCTTTTCAGTATGTTCTCATTGATGATCTGTCTCAAGATGGTTCTCCTTGCATATCACAAGTATTGGTTGTTTCTCTTTTGGGCTTACTCATATCGGAGTGAGAATGGCAGGGTCTCCCTGATCCACTTTGAAATGTTTGAGTTGCCTATCGGCAAGACATTTCAGATGTCATGGCGATTGAATTTATCTTACAATTTGTTGTCGGCAAGACTTCTCTTTTGTTTCGGCGACAGAAAGTGTTCTCTATCAGCATATGTTATACCATCGGGATAAGGTCTTATCGAAAATGAAATGTCACACTGACCCGCTTCAGAATGAGCATATCGGCATAAGTTTGGTCGTCAGGCTAAGGTCATAGCGAAATCATAATGTCTCCCCAACTAGTGCATGTGGAAGTCTATCGGCAAAGTGTAATACCATCGGTATGAAGTCACAGCGAGATTACAATGTTACACTGACCGATGGTGGATGGATGCGTATCGGCAAGAGTCAAGGTTCTTGGAATAGGTCTCAGCAAAGTGGTTTTGTCTCACCAACATCACATCTAGGATTCACTTCGGCCTGAATTATTGCTTTCGGCATGATGTCATAATGAATGTTCAATGTCACACCGACTGTCGTTGAACAATTGCCTTCGGCAAGACATTCTGGAAGTCTCGGTGAACAGAAATGGTCACGTGGTCTTTCAGTGAAACTAATGGCTATTGATATAATGTCTTGGCGAGGTTTTCTTGTCTTGCCGACTAATGACATAAAGGTAGCCTCTTCGGTAAGAGCTAGGGTTTTCGGCGAGAGGTCTCAGCGAGTGACCTTCGGTCTCGCTAATGGATCATAAAGGGACTTCGTCGGCATAAGATCTGTATTGTCTCAATGACTCTGAGTGAATGAAGTGTTTCGGTATGACTCAATCTTTCTACGAGAGGTCTCCTCGATGACGGTATGCTATAGCGACACTCATAAGGGAGAAGGTTGCATCGACGAGAGAATCATAAAGTCACAGCGACTCAGAATGACTTTCGGTAAAACAAAGGCCTGTCTACAAGATGTCTCCCCGATATCATAATGTTATAGCGATGCACATAAGGAAAAAGGTTTTTGTCAATGTGAGAATTTTATTGTCCTGGTGACTTGGTAATGAAAAAGGTCTTCGGCATAGGTATTGAATTGTCGCGGCGACAATGTGTATCAAGTGACTCTCGGCAAAACATTATGAAGTCTACAAGAGGTCTCTTCAATATCGTTTAGTCACAGCGATAGTGAATGAAACTAAAGGAGATCTCGGTGAGAGACTTGCTGACGTCTCAGTGAATGAATAATACTTTAAGGAAGCCTATCGATGAGACATGATGTATTCGCTATGTGGTCTTCCTGACTTTGATGGGTTATGGCGAAAGCGTTAACTACGAGGAATGTCTGGAGGTGCAATTGCTTTCGATAGAACTATTTGAATGTCTCAGCGAGTGGTTAATGAAATATCAAACTCTGTGGCCGTTATGAAAACTTCAAAATGTAGTTGCAGGCTGACATCATTGATTGCATCGAATCTCAAAACCGTTTACATGGCAGCATATTCATTGAAGTTTCTCTTTGAGCAGTTGCGTTTTTTAAATAATGGATGATTTGCAGCTCTCTAGATAAGCATTACTCTTGATTTATATCATCATCAACAGACTGTTAGTATTCAGCTTTATAGTCAAAAATCAGCAAGAGAATCTGAGAATCTTGTGAAAAACATTTTTTGAAGATTTCTTCACAACATTCATACTTGAAATATAAATACCAGTGTTGAAATCTGTAAGGGTTGTTGGTCATAATTCTAAGAGTATCATTCCTTGTCTGTATGGAAATGAATGAATGAACTCTGCAATAAAACAGAGAGTTATGAGCTTGACTGAAAACAGAGAGATCCTCTGAGATTTATATTTTATTGTTCAAATGTATAATTTGAGGGGCTGGTACTCCTTGAGATAGATATCTCTAAATGAGGGGTTGGTGCTCCTTGAGTGGGTGCTCAAAAATCAGCCTATAAGGCATTGTGAACTTTTGTTTAAAAGATTAAGCCTAGAAGGCATTTTGGGAGTGGTTTTTATACCCCAGGAGGGTTTTCCACTCGGTAAAATCTAGAGTCTTCTTGTTCTTCTGAGTTCCCTTTGCTTTACTGTGTTGTTGATTATTTCAGTTCACTATTTGGTTATTACTTTTCTCAATTATGTTTATAAAAGATTACATTCAACTCATGAATGCATTAATCAAAGTATATTGAGATAAATATCTGAGCTGTGGTTTTTTAAATTTGTGAAAATTGGTCAAATCTGTTAAGACACTGATTCACCCCCCCCCTCTCAGTGTCATTTTAACTCCAACAGCCATCTCATTGGGCCATGTGGCATCCATTCATTCACTGTCAAAGACAACTCAACTTCCACCTCAGAGACCGGTTGTTCACTCAGATGCCATGTCACCACCAAGTTTCACCTCGGGAACCTACCATGTGTCCAGCCACATCATCGTACAGTCATGCTAAGGTCAGCATCTGTACGGTCTAGTCAACCCTGTTGCTTGCAATCTTTGACTAGACATATCTCTGACGTATAAGCTCTGATTTTGATGAAACGAGTAGCATTGGGATAGTGGCAATGAGCTCTTCATTTTGTTGCTGATTTTGATGAATTTTAGAATGATCATTTTTTTTCCTTTCTAACCGGCCTCTGGTACCTATTTGACCCAACATTGACTAAGCATAACTTGAGCATATGAGCTCCTTTTGATCTGTTCAAGTTGCGTTGGATTCAATTTTTTGAGCTCTTCGACATGGCGATGAATTATGGAACATATGGAACACTTCAAATTTTGATAGAAGTATCCACCTAGATCAGTCCTTGCCATTAAAGGGCTTTTGGACCTCTGAAAGCTTGATTACTTAGAATTTAAGTGAGGGTATGGCCTCCCCACTTGTCCTGCATCATCTATCCATCTATACACTTGGATCATCACCACAATCAAGACTGCAACAATATTGTTGAACATATACATTATTCTATCACTTTCATAAGTATCTACATCAACTGTTATAGCTATTAACCAATAACCACTGACTAACATCAAGTTGAATAACAATGCAGATACAAAAGTGAATGATGCATGGCTGAATGGTAGAAGCTTTTCCTTGCAATGTGAAGGTTAAGGGATCAAATCCCCTACCTATAATTTTTTGGTAAATTGTTGTAATAGCTCGCCTGTCGGAGTAGAATAGGGGTGCCATGTGGTGCCATCTCATTGGGCCACATGGCATCTGTTCATTTGTTGTTGATGACAACTCAATTGCCACCTCAGAGACCAGATGTCGACTCAAATGCCATGTCACCGCCAAGTGTCCAGCCACATCATCATATGGTCATGTTGACATCAACATCTGTACGGTCTGGTCAACCCTATTTCCTACAATCTTTGACTAGACATATCTCTGGCGTACAAGCTCTGATTTCAGAAAAATGAGTGGTTTTGGGATCATGGAAACAATCTCTTCATTTTGATACTGATTTCAATGAATTTTAGAATGATTATTTTTTTCACCTTTTTGATTAGCCTCTGGTACTAGTTTGACCTAACTTTGACTGAGCATAACTTGAGTGTACGAGCTCGTTTTGACTCTATTCAAGTTGTGTTGGATTCAATTCTTTGAGCTCTTTGACATGGTGATGAATTATGGAAGATATGGAATACTTCAAATTTTGACACAAGTATCCACCTGGATCAGTCCTCCCCACTAGAGAGCTTTTGGACCTATGAAAGCTTGATTACCCAAAATTTAAGTGAGGGTATGGCCTCATCACTTTTCCTACATCATCTTTCCATCTATACACCTGTATCATCACCACAATCAAGACTACAATAATATTGTTGAACATATACACTATTCTATCACTTCCATAAGCATCTACATCAACTATTACAGCTATTAACCAATAACCACTAACTAAAATGAAGCTAAATAACAATGCAGATACAAAAGCGAATGAAGCAACAACATGTCTATTTTTCACAACAAGAACATTTTTACCCAAGGGAAACTCCAAATTCCCAACCATAAGTTGAGTACTTGGTCCATCAATGCTTTCATTTACTAATTTCCTTATGTCGTACTATTGGTGTATCCTACAACAATTGATCATGATTAGCCTTGATTTCTTCAAGTTCATGTCTAGAACCACCTAACTTGACAAACATAAGAGATAAATATTTACTTGCATTAATCACCATTTTCAACTTCCCTATGTTTGCAAAAGACCTACCAATCTTGATCCTGTGAGAATGTATAATATACTTGATTCCATTTTTAAAAAGATGATAATAATTAAATTCCCTGTAGAAAGTAGCCTTTGGAACATACAACTATGAGCTATCCAACACTATCCCATGGACATCTGGTGGAACCACATCAAACTGCACCTCATCAACATACTTGCTTGTGATTGTGAATCTTAAAGTACATTTCCTTGTTACTTGCAATTCATTGTTTTCACAAACCCAACCTAGTGGATAAGTTCTCTGATGAGGTGCAGTTTTCAATCCCAAATTCCTTACAACATCTTCTAAGATTAGATTAATTTGAGATCCACTATCTATGAGTGTATCAATTTTAGTGTGCTTAGCAACAACCCTTATGTGAAATAGCTCATTTATTTTCCTATCTTCAAGGACATCATAGTATTGAGGAGTAGAAGTATAAATAGCAATAGAAACATTGGAAATACCTTTTAATCCCATTATTTTTATCTTAGTTTCATCTTCAGACTCTAAACCAAGATCCATAACAACATTTTCAGTCTTGTTCTTACCTTCTTGTTTACGAGCCCATTTTGGCTTCAATTTTGGATACAATTTCCAGCAATGTTCTTCATCATGACCTTTCCTGCCATAATGAGAGCATGTGAACTTATCATCCTCTTTCTTAATGGTAGTTTTCTTCTTCCCCTTTTCTATATCTTTGGATTTACGTTCAGGCTTAGATGGCTTCTTGTCAAACTTATCAATGAAAGTACTCTTACCTCTTAACTCTAGGTGTGTGGCTTGTACACATACTTCATTCAGATTACTAGGATTCAAAACCAAAATAGAATGTCTTAGATAAGAGTTAAGACTAGCTATGTACTTAAGCAATGTGCCCTAGGTGTACAATGGTACATTCAATGCAATAGCCCTTTTCCTGAATTCATGGGTGTACTCTTGGGTAGTTTGACCTTTCCCTTGGCTAAAATTTTTCTAGTTCATCATTAATTGTTGCATATGGCCTAGGGGATAAAATTGCTTCTTAAGAGCATTAACAAATTATGCCCAAGTTAAATTGACTCTACCATGTTGTGAAATTTTTTCCCAAGTTCTACTCTCCCACCAGATGAGTTGTTTCTCCCAACCGAAGAGTAGCTAACTAGATCCTAGAAGCATCATCTAAGAGACCTTGAACTCTATAGTACACTTCTACTTGTTGAACCCAGTCATCTAATTTCTTAGCATTTAATTCCCCACAATACTTAGGTAGATCAAATTTTACATCCATTTTAATTTTAGGCTTATGTGCACCCCTGAAAGGATTAGCAGAAGTAGAATTTGTAGAAGGAGAAGATGTAGAAGAAGGAGAATATGGAGTTGAAGGAATTTTTGGAGGCTCCCGATCACCTCTTGGTATTTTCCCTTTGTCCTTTCAATATTCCTGCTTTGATGAGCCTTCTTTCTCAAGCCACTTCCGGTCTTGCCTCTCCTAAAAAATTATTTCTACCATTTCCTTCATTTCGAGGAAAGCTTGTTGAAAACTCTTCTCTTCAAGCTCTAAACTCTATCTAGCTTCCAATTCTTCCATCTTTTGCAAAGTTTTTTGTTTACCAATCTTAGGATTGTATTCTGCAAGCATTCCTTCACCTTGTAGGCTTCTAGATTGCATTAGCATCCACTTCTATAATACTAGTCAAAAAAATATTTGATACCAACTTGATATGATGTTAGGATCTATTACAATTGCACTTGAATGCTTAACTATTACAATTATTAAATTGAAGGTCTTGAAAACATAATTAACATAATTGAAATACTTAAATGAACATAGCAATAATAAAGTGATGAATAGAATAGAAGAGAGACAAAAGATAGAAGACAAAACACAAGTTGATAATGGAGTTCGCCAAGATGGCTATGTCTTTGGGACCCTATCCAATAGAGTGATCGATCCTTGTATATGCTCCAAAAAATGGTTTACAAGGCTATTCAACTATTACAAGTCTCCTCTTGGTTTTGAAAGAGTTACAAATTTCCTCTCCTTCAAGTGTGACAGAATAACACTTGTCTGAAGCACAAAGTTGAACACTTAACTCACCTAGAAAATTCTCTCACAAAAATCACCACTAACTCAACTCACATCCTACCCCCTCTTTTATACACAAAATTTACCCAATATGGCCCAACCATATGATTTTGAAAAATCTACCCTGTCTCCCATTTCCAAAAACCCTCCCATAATTACATGAGAATCCTTATTAATCTTCCTAAACCTCTTAAAATATCACTTAATATCTTTTAAATATAATTTGATCCCTTTGAAAATATCATTAATCAGGATTTTCAAAACTTTTTCATTTTTAAGGAGAATGAATTTTAAATTATAGGGGTTAACATTTTAAAATTAGGTTGTATTCAGCTTTAGGATGTCTTCAAAATGTAACAAGCCCCGAATATCTCTTGGAACCACATGATAGTGTAGTGGAGGCGAAGGTTTTTACAGGCTGGGTGGTTGGGTGGTCAACCCCCACCCCTCTATTTTTAACCTCTGATTTTCAATTTTAAAACAACAAAACAAACTAGTGTGCTATATAGGGTAAGAGTATGATGCGCAGCCGACTGGTAGAAGCTTTTCCTTGCAATGTGAAGGTTAGGGGATTGAATCCCCTATGTAGAATTTTTTGGTAAACTATTGTAACCATGTGGCACCATCTCATTGGGCCACGTGGCATCTGTTCATTTGTTGTCGAAGACAACTCAGCTGCCACCTTAGAGATTGAAAGATGACTCAGACACCACGTCATCACCAAGTTTCACCTCAGGAACCTGCCACATGTCCAGCCACTTCATCATACGATCATGCTGACATTAACATCCATACAGTCTGGTCAACCCTATTGCCTACGATCTTTGACTGGACATATCTCCGACGTACGAGCAGCATTGGGATTGTAGCGATGAGCTCTTCATTTTGACGTTGATTTTGATGAATTTTTTAGCAATCATTTTTTTCCTTTCTAACCAGCCTTTGGTACCTATTTGATCCAACTTTGACCAAGCATAACTTGAGGGCATGAGCTCCTTTTTACTCTATTCAAGTTGCATTGGATTTAGTTTTCTGAGATCTTTAGCATGGCGATGAATTATGGAACATATGGAACACTTCAAATTTTGACACAAGTATCCACCTAGATCATAGACCTACACCCACTGTCCTATAATTGGAAAATAGGTCAACAATTAAAGTTGAGGGCATCATTGAAGACTTGGTCATAACATTGGATTTATGTGAGTGCCCTATTGATTTCATGGTATTACAACCAAAGGCTAACCTTGTAGGTTATCCCCTCATTCCAAGAAGACCATGGTTAGCAATAGAAAATGTATTTATAGGTTGTAGTTCTATAAATATGATTAGCTCAAATGGAAATGTGACTAAGAAATTAGTCCTTTATCCACTAGCCCAACCTCATGTACACTTAGAGTAGACCATTTGGCCTACCCTAGATGAGGAAGACCAGTACTCCTTGCAGACCCTCATGACTATTGAGAACATCCCTTTGTTAAGCAACCAAGATGAGGATGATTTGATATCACACATCATATAGAATAAATGTGGTAGGGATCCACAACAACAAGATTGTCTGACATGTCTACAAGATCCTCTACAAAATTTTATACCTTTCAATTCATATGAGTCAATATCCAAAAAAAATCATACTTTTCTACTACAAAAATGTATCCAAGACATAGTAGGACTTGACCTATCATCCATTCAAACAACATCCAATACCTTGGAAATCATGCCAAGTAAAACGTTGAGTGTTAGCAGTGAATTGGCTGCTACATAGAAGACTTCCTTGACCACTATGTTGAAGGAACATGCAACATCCTTTACATGGGAGTAAACCATGACATGAATGGGATTGACCCAGCTTTGTGTATGCATAGGATATACATTAATGATGGTTTCAAACCAATAAGGCAACCTTGAAGGAGAATGAACCCTGCACTAAGAGACAGTGAAAATAGAGTTACAAAAATTGCTTGATGCAAGCTTCATTTATCTTATTTCTGGAAGTTAATGGGTTTCACCTCTATTAATTGTCCCAAAGAAAGGAGGAAAGTGGAGAGTGTGTGTGGATTATAGAGAATTAAATACAACAAGTAGAAAAGACCACTTTCCACTAATATTCATTGATCAAGTGCTTGACTCCCTAGCAAGTAAAAAGTACTTCTCCTTTCTAGATGGATTCAGTGGCTACAACCAAATTATAATAGCTCTAGAGGACCAAGATAAAATAACCTTCACATACCCTTGGGGCACATATGCTCATTGTGTCCTATTTGGGCTATGCAATGCTCTATCCACTTTCCAAAGGGTAGTGTTTAGTATATTCTCACATTTTGTATATGACTCCATGGAAATCTACATGGATGATTTCATAACTTATGGGGACAAATATGATGAAGCACTTAATAATATAGAGGTCTTAAAAAGGTGTCAAGAACTCAATTTATCCCTTATCATGAGAAATGTTTCATGATGATGACCTAAGGGATTGTGCTAGGACATTTTGTGTCAAAAGATGGCATTCAAGTGGATCAGGCAATAAAATTGAAGTAACCTCAACACTCCCTGTATGCCAAAAACAAAAAATATGTTAGGATTTGTCTAGGACATGTTGGGTACAATAGGAGATTCATACAGGACTTTAGAAAACTTGTAGCCCCTTTATTTGTTTTTCTCATAAAAGATGTATAATTTGAGTGGACAATAGAATTGTCAACACTCTTTTGAAGCACTCAAGATGGAATTGACCAAAACACCTATCTTGAGAGGACCAAATTGGAACTTGCCTTTCCACATACATAAAGATGCTTTTGATTTTTCAATAGGAGCAATGCTTGGATAGAAGGAAGGTAATAAAGAGTATGTCATTTATTACATTAGTAAGAACCTACAAGGGGCAGAACTCAATTACACAGTAACAGATAAAAGAGATGTTGGTAGTTGTATGTGCAATCAACAAGTTTCAACACTACATCATAGGGTATCTAGTATTCATCCACATTGATCACACAACAATAAGGTATCTAATGAATAAACTAGTGGTTGGTGGTAGGCTTGTCAAATGGTTGTTATTACTTAAAGAATTTGACATCATCATAGTAGATAAGCCAAGTAAAGCAAATGTAGTGGTAGATTTTATGTCCAGATTACCAACTCAATTAGCAAAAGATGTTGATGATTATTTTCCATATGAGAATTTATTTTCTCTATCTCTACACACACCTTGGTTTTATGATATTGTCAACTAACTAGTAGCAGGACATATACCACCTCATTTCTCCCATAGAGAAAAAAGACAATTGGTACACAAAAGCTTTCCCTACTCTTAGATAGTTGGTTATTTATTCTACATAGGCCCAGATAACATTATGAGAATATGCATCAGAGAAGATGACGTCTATGATATCATCATATCTTTCCATGATGAACCTTATGAGGGAAACTTTGTAGCAAAGAGGATTGCACTCAATATTCTCACCACTAGCTATTACTGTCCTACTCTCTATAAGTATGTAGTAAAATATACTTGGAGTTGTGATAGTTTTCATAGAATGGACAAGGCAACTAAAATAGATGAGATTACTTTGCAACCATAGTTAGCACTAGAACCATTTGATAAATGGGGGCTAGACTTTATTGGCCCAATATCACCAACATCAAACAAGGAGTATATATTAGTTTGCACAGATTATCAAACAAAGTGGGTTGAAGTTAAAACATTGTTGTTTGCAAGAGATGGAAATATGGAAAAGTTTATATATGAAGATATATTTAGTAGGTATAGAGTATCAAGAGAAAGTGTCACAAATCAAGGTCCCGAGTTTACATAAGAACTCGTCAATAGACTAGTAAAATAATATAAGATCAAGCATAAGAAGTCAACACCCTACCACCCTCAAGCCAATGGGAAAGTGGAAGTAACAAATAGGGAGATTGAAAACATTCTGACCAAAACAATGCAAATTCACAGGAAGGATTGAGCAGCCAGGTTGCTTGAGGCAGTATGAGCCTATAGGAAAACTTGGAAGAATACAATAGAATTTACACCATATGAGTTGGTGTATGGAAAAATAGTAGTACTTCCTATTGAATTTTGAATACAAAACATTGAGGACAGCAATACAACTAGGACTAGACTTGAAAGTGGATCAAAAGGAGAGATTACATAATTTGAATGCATTAGATGAAATAAGGATAGAAGTTATGCACCACATTGAGGTTGTTCAAAAACAAAGAATTAGATGGCATGATTAATTCATCAAAACTAAGGAATTCTATGCAGAGGATTGGGATTTTCTCTATGACTTGAGGTACAAGGACTATAAAGGAAAGTTACAAAAAAGATGGTTAGGTCCTTATAAGATACATCAAGTATTCCCAAATGGTGCAATACAGTTGCAGATAATTGATGCAGACAAATTTTCACTACTGGTTAATGGACAAAGATTAAAATTTTATAAAAATCGAATGCAAAAGAATGAATTTATTCTTTCCTTAATGTACCAATGTGGACTAGTGAGTGACTTTAACAAAAAAATTATACCAGACATCAAATATTCAACAACAGATACAACAAGATCTCCACATGACTCAACAGATGAGCTACATAGCTCACCTTCTTAGGTCATTCAGGTATAATTTCTTACCTCATTCATATGCACAAATAGCATAGTGTTGGCAACACAAGGGCGGTCAACTAAGAGGGGGTGTGAATCAATTGTCACTAAAATTATACAAATTATCAAACTTATTAATCTTATTCTCAAATCTAATAAATAACCATGAAAGCATAAATCATCACCACATCAAAAACACATAACACCAAGATTTTTATGTGGAAACCTTGCTAGGGGAAAAACCACGGTGGAGGTTAGTCCACAAAATTATACCTTGTTAAAAGTATAAGAGAATAAATGGGCAATGCACATGCATTAAGGCGCACTTCCTAGAGCTCACTACTCAATTACAACAAGGCTTACTACCCAAAGGAAGACACATTTTCTTACAAAAAGATTCGGATTAAATTTGCAAGATTGAACTGAGAAAATAGCATCTGCCCATGCCTGATTACAGTTTCGGTTAAGCATAGAAAATCTGCTCACTCTTCACACTTCACTTCTACCTTTGAATGATTAGAACTTTATTTGCACACAGGACTCACACACTTCACTTCCTCATGCCTTCAAATGATAAAACAATCACTCTTATTTATCCGCAACAAGTGATAACATCATTTACATGATAGTTTCAATAAAATATGAAATGAATACAAATCGTCGGCCCAAAACATAAGTAAATTACAATCTGAATCAACCAAAGTTAGCCACAACATAGTGATGACCCAAAACAACATCCTCGAATTTGAAACACCTTCAATAATTATTCCTCGAAGATCCACAACATGCTACAATTACCCAGTCAGCCAAGAACATGAAAAAATGAATATGCAAGAGAAAATCATCAATCGTGAGCACAACAATCAATGTGGACAAACAAAAAAGATAGAGCATGAACTAGAAACATCCACAAGCACCATGAAACACTAGAGAAGCATCTGCAATAACTCATATTACTAGAATCATATCATCTTCATTCAGGAACACCAATTGAAGCAACAGAAAAACTGTCAAAACACTAATACTCATAACATGATCAAATCTTCATTCAAATCTCTAAAAATTAACATGGATAGACTAGATATACTCGACAAGAAACCATTTAATCCACAACCTATGGTCATCAACATACTGGGCTAGCCAACATAATGAACTTCACTTCACCATTAACAACCTGCAATGCACTTTATTACAATTTTATCAATATCCTCGACATATACAACCTCAAATGACATAAATGCTAATAGTTTTGACATCAATGACAACCACATATCAACAACATCCAACAACCTCCCCCTTTGGCATTGATGGAAACACATGATGTAAAAATCACCATCAACCCAACTTACTCTTAGCACTTTCTCCTTCTTAGATTTTGACTCTTCTCTTCTCAATTCTTCTCCCCACAAAGTTTTTCACATGACTCTTCTCCCCCTTTGACATCAATGGAAAAGATAGACATTAAAATCTTTGAAATACATATCTGAACATCTGACTACTCCCCCTAAGTAGCAGCCACCACAACACCAATCTGGATCAAGATATGACTATGAAATACACGGAATGATGCAATTCAATGCACCTTAGTTTTTATTAGGATGGGTAATCACCCCTAGCTTCCCTCTGAGATACTCAAAAGTATCCTTAGGAAAAGGATTAGTAAAGATATCTTCAATCTTTTCCTTAGTAGGCACGTATGCCAATCCGACTTGCTTTTCACTCTCCTTTTCTCTCAAAAAGTGAAACTTGATAGATATATGCTTGGTCTTTGAATGCAACACCAAATTCTTAGAAATATTAATTGCACTTAAATTGTCACAGAATATAGCAATAGGCTCATCATACACAACTCTGATATCTTTCAACATCTACTTCATCCACAATACTTGAGTATAATTGTTAGTAGTAGTAATGTATTATGACTCTATAGTAGATAAAGAAATGGAATTCTACTTCTTACTTAACCATGAAATCGGCATCTTTCCCAAGAAAAATGCACCACCACTGGTACTCTTTATGTCATTCACATCTCCTACCCAATCAACATTAGTAAAGGAACTCAAAGTAAAGTCATCTTCTTTAGGATACCATAGGCCAAAATCAATTGTCCCCTTCAAGTATCTGAAAATCCTCTCCACAATTGTCACATGAGATTCCTTAGGATCAACTTGATATCTTGCAACAATGCATACAACATTCATGATATTAAGTCTAGTTTGATTCAAATAAATCAATCCACCAATCATGGATTTGTATCTAGTCTGATTTGCTTTAGGAGAATCATCAACTTGTGTTGACTTACATCCAGTCACCATAGGTGTACCAACTGGCTTTGAATCTTTCATACCAAACTTCTTCAGCAATTCTTTCAAATACTTGGACTGAGATATAAAGATCCCTTTTTCTAGCTGAACAATTTGCAATCCCAAAAATAATTTCATCTCTCCAATCATAGACATCTCAAACTCACTTTGCATCTCATCAGAAAACTTCATGCACAAACTATCATCTCCTCCAAAAATGATATCAT
Source organism: Sequoia sempervirens (assembly GCA_007258455.2). Classification (NCBI taxonomy): domain Eukaryota; kingdom Viridiplantae; phylum Streptophyta; class Pinopsida; order Cupressales; family Cupressaceae; genus Sequoia; species Sequoia sempervirens. The sequence goes on along the minus strand of VDFB02271358.1, from coordinate 1,013,311,443 downwards.
CAACAAAGACTTCAACAATTAAATCTCTATCATGATCAATCTTGAAATACAAGTTACCATCAATAGTACCTTTGTTAAATCCAAGCTTCAGTAAATATTTATCTAATTTGGCATACCATGCTCTTAGGGCTTGCTTAAGTCCATACAATGCTTTCTTCAACCGACAAACCATATCTCCCTAATCAGTCAATTGAAATCCATCAAGTTGTTCAATATACACCTCTTCTTCAAGTTCACCATTTAGAAATGTTGACTTCACATCCATCTGATAAACCTTGAATTTTTTGTAAGTAGCATAAGCAAGAAATATCTCATAGCTTCAATCCTAGCAATAGGGGAAAAATTGTCTTCAAATTCAATTCCTTCCATTTGTGAATATCCTTTACATACTAGTCTTGCTTTGTTTCTGACAACTTCACCTTGCTCATTCAATTTATTCTGAAAGACCCAATTAGTTCCAATTAAATTTTTGTCCTTAGGTCTAGGAACAAGAATCCATGTATCATTCTTCTCAATTTGTTGTAGCTCTTCTTTCATTGCTTCCATCCAATGTTCATCTTTGCATGCTTCATTGACATTAGTAGGCTCGGTCTTTGATATCAAACAGTATTCCTCTGCAATTCTTCTCCTAGTTTGAACACCTTTGTTCTTATCACCTATAATCTTATCTTCTAAATGATTCATTCTTACATACCTTGGAGTCTTAGGATGTTCTTGAATTTTAGGCTCTTGTGATCTCACTTATGCACTTTCACTAGTTCCTTCCTCTTGGCATTGTTGATTCACTAGAATGATTTGCACTTGATTCTAAGTCTGAACTATACTAAAATTCTGATCATCTAAATCATATCCACAGGTTTTGGATGGTCTAAATGTGTCTTCATCAACCTTGACATTAGCACTTTCAACCACTTTCCTCAATCTCTTATTGAAGCACCGGTAGGCTTTACTTTTAGTAGAATAACCAAGAAAGATACCTTCATCACTCCTAGCATCAAACTTTCCTATATCTTCATCTCTTTTGATATAGCATTTACTCCCAAAGATTTTGAAATATCTAACTATAGGCTTATGACCAAACCATAGCTCATAAGGGGTCTTACAGATATCACCTTTGATATGTACCCAATTGAGAGTGTACACAACAATACTCATAGCTTCTCTCAAGTAGATATGAGGGACATTTCTTTCTAGCATCATAGTCCTAGTAGCATCTAGAATTGTCTCGTTCTTCCTTTCCACAACTCCATTTTGCTGAGGGGTCCACGGTGTCAATAACTATCTCTTTATCCCATGTTCTTCACAAAAATAATTAAACTCGCCATAAATGAATTCACCACCTCTATCTAATCTCAGACATTTAATCTTTAGACCTATCTTTGTCTCAACCTTAACTTTAAAGATCTTGAATTTATCAAGAGCTTCAGATTTTTCCCTTAAGAAAGCAACCCACATCAATCTATAATAATCATCAATGAGTAACATGAAATGCATGTCTCCTTGTAAACTTCCAACTCTTGAAGGACCACATAGATCAGTATGCACAAGCTCCAACACTTCATTTGAACAATGTTGTTTGCTCTAAAATGAAACTCTAGTTTGCTTCCCTAACTGAAATTCCTTACACATGGTATTAGTAGGCTTTACCAACTTAGGAAGATCTCTCACAGCGTGAGTAGAAATTATCTTGATAATATTGTCAAAGTTTACATGACACAATCTCCTATGTCACAACCAACTTTCATCAACTTGAGCAATCAGACAACTTTTACTAGTAGCATTCAAGTGAAAGATATTACCTTTTGTTTTTGTACCATATGTAATCACATTTCTAGAATTCCCCAATATTCTACACTCTCCATCCTTGAATTAAAGATTGTATCCCTTGTCAATCATTTTTCCAAAACTCAAAAGATTATTCTTCAAACCTTCCACATATAAGACATCATCAATATTATTCTTACCATCAAGAGAAATGGATCCTTTGCCATGGATCACACTAGCTTTGTCATCACCAAATCTTACAACACCACCATCATACTTTTCTAGGATCACAAATTTACTTTTATCACATTTCATGTGATGCGAGCATCCACTGTCAATCACCCATTCATCCTTTTCTTCAATTTTGGCTGCAAGAGCTTTCTCCACATTCATACAACTAGCAGATTTAGTAGGTACCAGATCATTTTTCTTGATAGCAATAAATACCCATTCATCTTCACTTGCACTTCCTTTATTAGATTCATCATATGTCACACCTTCATCAGCAATGTAATAACATTTTCTTTAGAATCTAGGCTTGTTAGTTCTTGGCTTAGGAACTCTTTCAGGACACCTTGAGGCAAAATGACCTATCTTATTGCATGAAAAAAATTTAAGAGGAAATTTTCCTTTATACTTACCTTCTCCTATGGGTACTCTCTTGAAAAGAAGTGCTTCAAGCTCATCTAGCTTTCTCTCTTCTTCTTCAATACCTCTCATTTCTTCCTCATACTTAAACACTTTTCTAGAAGAACTTTCTCCCATATCATATATCTGCTTATCCCTTCCCATGGTAGTAGCTTTGAATGCAGATTCTATCTTAGGAAGAGTATCACAAAACTCACTTAACTCAAAAGTAGTAAGCTTACCAATCAACATGTCTCTTGTTACATTTTTCACAATTCAGATCTCCTCAATAGCAGCAACTTTGTGTTTGTATGTAGTAGGCAAGGATCTGAGCACTTTAGCAACAACCTCTAATTCATCCAATGTTCCACCAGCACATCTGATATTACACACAAGTTCATTCACTCTCTGCATAAAGGCAATGATGTTCTCATTTTTTCCCATTTTCAATGTTTCATATTTCCCTTTCAAACTTTGCAACTTAGCAATCTTCACATGTGCATCACCTTCATACAAAGTTTCCAACTTTTTCCATATCTCATAAGCAGTCTTCAAATCCATTACATTTGTCATCTCATAATCAATCAGTGCACTCAACGATGCTTCCTTAGCCCTGATATTGTACTTGAAATCTTTGATCTCACTTGCAAAGGAAGGACCATTTTTTGCCCAATGATATATATGTCCTTTGTAATGTTCCAAAAAGTCTCACCAATGCATCTCAGATGACACTCCATTCGAGTCTTCCATAGAGAATAATTTGTTCCATAAAATCTTAGACTATCCTTATTATATGTCGCTATCCTGAATCACTTCAAGCTATTAAAATTCTTCCAAGGAACCTGCTCTGATACCAATTGTTGGAAACACAAGGGCAGACAACTAAGAGGGGGTTGAATCAGTTGTCACCAAAATTATACAGATTATCAATCTTATTAACCTTATTCTTAGATCTAATAAATAACCATGAAAGCATAAATCATCACCACATCAGAAACACACACAACACCAAGATTTTTACATGGAAACTCTGTTAGGGGAAAAACCATGGTGGAGGTCAGTCCACAAGATTATACCCCATTAAAAGTATAAGAGAATAAATGAGGAATGCACATGCATTCAAGTGCACTACCTAGAGCTCACTGCTCAATTACAACAAGGCCTACTGCCCAAAGGAAGACATGCTATCTTACAGAAACATTCAGATTAAATCCACAAGATTGAACTGAGAAAATAGCATCTGCTCATGCCTAATTATAGTTTCGGTTAAGCACATAAAATCAGCTCACTCTTCACACTTCACTTCTACCTTTGAATGATTAGAAATTTATTTGCACATAGGACTCGCACACTTCACTTCCTCATGCCTTAAAATGATAAAACAATTTCTCTTATATATCTGCAACAAGAGATAACATCATTTACATGTTGGCTTCAATAGAATATGAAATGAATACAAACTGTCAGCCCAAAACATAAATAAATTACAATGCAAATCAACCAAAGTCAGCCACAACATAGTGACGACCCAAAACAACATCCTCAAATTTGAAACACCTTCAATAATTATTCCTTGAAGATCCACAACACACTACAATCACCCAATCAGCCAAGAACATGAAAAACATGAATACGCAAGAGAAAAACATCATTCGCGAGCACAATGATCAACGTGGACCAACAACAAAAATAGAGCACAAACTAAAAAATCCACAAGCATCATGAAACACCATATAAGCATCCACAACAACTCAGATTACTAGAATCATACCATCTTCATTCAGGAACACCAATTGAAGCAACAGAAAAACTGTTAGAACACTGATACTCATAACACGATCAAATCTTGATGTGGATCTCTAAAACTGAATGTGGATAGACTAGATATACTCAACAAGAAACCCTTTAATCCACAACCTCTGGTCATCAACATACTGGTCTATCCAACATAATGAACTTCACTTCACCACCGAGAACCTGCAACTTACTTTATTATAATTTTTTCAATATCCTTGACATATACAGCCTCAAATGACATCAATGCTAATAGTGTTGACATCAATGACAACCACATATCAACAACATCCAACACACAGGTGGTAACAATCAATAATCATTTTTAAGCATAGTCCATGATGTAGTAGGGACCTATAGCCTCATGCTTATAGGTGCCAACTTTAGAAAGTGACCTATTATTGAAGGCACTCGTAGCATTTACCTAGAAAAAATTTCAAAATTTTAGCCGAATTAATTGCATATCCATCCATATACACTTTATCCTTTTATACATGTAGCCTCATAACTATCATTTCACTATATGTCACTTCATCCACCTCATCCCATGTCCTATTCATATCAAATTTCTTGATTTCCATGTGTTGTACCATTTATTTTACATTGCATCATCATGCATCCTATAGCCTTTCAAAAACATCATTCACCATGCACCATACAGTTATATCATTTATCACCAATTGCAAGTATGACTTATCACATCAAATCTCGTTGTGGGTAGTTTGAATCATTATCACACAAGATAAGTTTCAATTCACTACACTTCTACAAGTACACATTAATTTTCCATAATTATCATAGATGGAAATTGTTTTCTTACATGTTTACATATTAGATTTCACATTCTTCATATCATTTTTATTATTTCTAATACATCATTTCACCCTCCACCAAGTACAATGCAATTAAGTGAGAACACTTAATTCCTTTAGTTGGGGGAGAAGCAATACTCTTCATTTTTATTTTCTTGATTTATAAAACCCACACTTTTTTGCAAATCCTTTGCCATTCTATTTTTCCCCATTTTGTATACAATCCTACCATCCAAGCTAAAATTCAAACTTAGAAGGAAAGGAGAAGGGGTAGAATAGATACATTGGGAAAACACAAGTACACAAGCAGAAAGGGATTGGTGTTGTTAAAGTGATAAATAGAGAAATTGAGCACAAACAAAGAAAATTGTCACTATCTGGGTGGTGATATAATCTAAAGAGAACCATTTGCACACAATCAACTAATTGAAGATAGATTGGTGTTACCTATTTTTTAGCATGTTGGTTGGATAGACTACTTCTTGAAACACAAAGAGTTCAAAAAAGTTATGAACTAACAATTTGTTACTACTTTACAACATGATGAGGTGAATGTAAGAGAATTGAAAGTGGATGCTTTAGACGTCGCTATTACAAAGGTTTCAAGATTTCCAAGAGAAGGGGAGGATTTTCCAGTCAGGGAAAATGTTTTTGCTGCCAAGGATGAATTCAAAGAACATGGAAAGAACTTGGACTCATCCTCCCAGGGTACTAAAATATTATCCTTTCCATGGGTTTGGGCTTATGTTGCTTAATATATAATTAAGTATCTCACATGTGATGGTAGGAAGTATATGTTATACAAAGTCTCTTTCAAAAACTTAAGCCACCTTCGCCATGACAAGCATGTAGATGTTCCTAATTTTTTTATAACCTTTTCAAAAGAATGAGTTATGAATACAAAAGGAAGAGAAACAACACTGCATTTTCACATTACTTCTTAGTTACCCTATTTATAAAAAGAAGTATGAGGGTTTATTTCCCACATGTTTCATGGAATACTTTTGTAAATTATAGGCATGTTAATAAAATTCTTGAGGAACCTATTGTTCTAGAAAATATGGAATCACCTACTGTATCAGGAAGAGAAATTCCCTCTAGCTCCCCTGCTACTTAACCTACCCATAGCAAAGGAGAGCCAAAGGAGTAGAGCCTGCAAGACTCACCACCTATAGCCTCTGAGCAACCTACAACAAAAGAAACCCAAGAAACCCCCACTTTTGCTAAAATACCAAAAACCAGGAAGAGAAATGATGAATCTTCTGCTACACCCACAAGGAGGCAAAAGAAATTCACACAACCCAAGCATTCACACCACTTGAAGAATAAAGGTGTTATGAGGGGATTAATTAAGTAGGAAAAAGATGTTGTGATAGTAGAAACTAATTCATAATCAAAGGGGGATACCCTTGGTAATATAAATTTACCAATTAAACAGCAATGGTATTCAATAAGCACCTTTGAATTTAATTCAAAGGATACCTTTGTTGCTAAAATATGAGAAAGAAAACCCCACAAGGCTTTGATAGTGAGGGTTGTTATTATTCCATGAGTGATGTTAATGAGTTTTTAGAAAAAGATTAATTTTTTTTATTGAGGAAAGAAATGTCAGAAAGGAATTACAAGAGGCACTTCATAGAATAAGGCAATTGGAAGACTTACTAAAAATTTATCAGTCAAGGGACAATGAGAGGGACATGAAAATTAAAGGATTAGAGGAAAAATTAAACAAATTTGAACATGGGTGCAAGATGGATGTTCTTGCACATCTTTCTCGTGTGGAAATAGGGAATAAAGAACCTATGGTTAAAGGTAGACCTCCTTTTATTAGAATCCCAACTAGCCCCACTGTTGTGTCCCTAGGGTATGATCTTTGGAAAATAACTACTAAATTCTCTTAGCAAAAGGAAGAATGGGAAACAAAAAGAGAAAAAATGAAAGCTAACCTTGCTAGGGTTCTTGAGCAAAAGGAAATTGAATTGAAGAAGCCGATAGTCAGAGTTGAGGAAATTGTAGACAAGGCTACACAAATCCTCAAATGTAGGCCAATTGTCAGGGTGTAGGCGTTATTTTTGCAAGATATTTTTTTGTGTTTTCAATTCAAATAGCTAATGAGTAACTTACCATTTTCCCTGGGCAAAAAAATTGAGTTTTTAAATATTTTTGTTGATTCTACACTAGATGTACAAGATCAACTATGTTAATTTTACCTGCATAGCTTGCTCTATTAGATGATATAGAATGGAACCCATTGATGTTTGTGGGACATTTATAGATTAGAGCTTCTTACTTTGGGAACAAGCATTAGAGGGGTGAAATAATGCAATATTATGTTGAGAGAGAGAAATCCATTTCTCTCTAGATTAGGAACGAGTCAAAGGACCCCAGTATAGTCATAGAGGAATGCACAACTCTCCTAATGTGTAAGGGTGCAAGTAGAAGAATCATAAATGTTATAGAGAATGATTATGTCAGGATGTAGCAGCTAGCTTTAGGTCTCATCCATCATGCTTTTAATTTTATGAAAGGAAGTTGGGAAGAATTGAATCTTGAATTATAGAAAAAGGAACCACACTCTTAATATAATTTTGTAGCCATGCTTGACAGATCATGTAGGTGTATAGAGATTTCCAAATATAAATGACTTACATGGGTACCTCTTACCTTTCATCCACCAATTCTCCTATATCCAGTGACACATTGGATAGGAGAATAGAATGTAGAAAGGGAAGAGGAAAAATATTTCAAATGGAAAAGACTCTCAACCTATGGAGGCTACTACTTGAAATATGGAAAAGGATTGGATGTGGTTACAAACTTCAAGGAAATGGCCTTGTAATACAACCTCCAGTCCTAAACTGATTGCTTGAGGACAAGCAATATCATAGTTGGGGGAAATGATGAGACCAAGTATTAGCTAGTTTTATGTTGTTTTATTTCATGCTTTTAGATATTTCTAGTTACTCATTTCATATACATTCCTAAACTTATCTATATTTTTATGTCTTTCATACAACATTAAACCAATTTTTGATGTATGGAATTATGATAATGATATAATGGTAATTGCATAATTAGATGTGAGTGTGTATGGAATGCAGTATGGATATATGTTTAATTTATGGTTATTAGTATTTGTATATGTTATATGAATTAGCTCCTTGTAGCTGAGAAGCTAGAGTAAGTAGAGTGTAACCCGCAACAACGAGGAAGTGCAGCCCGCAGCTAAAGGATTTCAAATAGAGATGTAGGGGAGATTCTAGAATGATAGGAATGTGATAGTTACATAAGTGGAAGCGCTCATTAATGAGGATGATGAATCACTAGACCATTGAATAAGATAGTTGAAGGAAGAAGGAGTCTACAATGATTGGGAAGCCAATGTGACTGTTCCCACAGTACATGTTTTTGTTATACCACTAAAACAGAGTTCTAGTCCTAATCATCTTCTTCCATCTTTTCAGTTGTGTAGAATTTGTCACTCTCTCTTTCATAGGGGAGTGGTGATTTGCATTTAAGTTTTATGTTTTGAGTCCTCATTCTAATAAACCTCCCTTGAACCTATATAGTTGGCTCAATGGTTGAGGAGTAGATATAGCATATGGAAATGTTTAGATAGTTATTTTTTCCATTTACACGAACAACACTTATTTTCTAGTTATAATTTCATGAATAAGATCTTTAAAGATTCTTGTGAGATTGTGAAAAAAATTTATATACAATGAAGAGGTTCTTAGTTTATCATTATGATCAGTTGATTTAAGAAGTTAGATTTGAGCTTATTTTGTGGATACAATAACTTGAGCAAGGGCCACATAAGGTAATTGTGCTCCACCATTAATTTTTATTGTTACAATATTTTTTTTCATTATTGCATTTATCTTAATTAGATTATTCATGTTTTGTATATGAATGAAATCATGAATGAGATCTTGTTTTATACTTTATGTTTTATTTTTCTTAATGCATTATCCATCAAAGTGATACAAGTATTTAGAATTATTTAGGAGTGATTCTAAGTTAGTAGTGTTAAGTTAATTACAGAGTTTAGGTTTTACTAGTGAACTAATCATAGTCTTAAGTTGTAAGTACTCGTAGCAATAGTTCTAGATTTAATCCTTTTTTCTTTATTTCTAGTTTAAGCTTTAATTCATTTTGAATATGTGTCAATCACGTATACTATATGATATAGGTAGTATAGAATATTTGGGTGCACATATAGTTCTAGAATCATCACAATCTTACGTTAGCCCTAGTTGATAATTAAATGGAGTATTTACAAGGGTTTAGTAGACTATTTAGTTAGGAACTACCTCTAAATTGTGTGTTTTTCACCAAGTTTACTAAGAATTAGTTGGGCCTTACAATAGGCATGAGGATTCCAATAATTTAGGAGAGAAAAAAATAAAGGATGTACATAGAATGTCAAAGAAGTCAAGGTTCAAGAGCCGCATTCATACGGAAGGCTAAAGAAGTTGAGGAAGTGAAGCATGCATAGAGACAATGTAGGATAAAGAAAATAAAGAAGTATATGAGGAAATAAGAGTGAAAGATGGCATAATTTGGGTGTGTAAGGATGAACCCAAAGATAATGATAGGAGGATACAATTGCAAAAATAAGAAACACATTGAAGAAATGGGGAACCTGACAAGGACAAATGTATTGTTAATTAGAGACCTAAAACCTAGAGATAATGAGAGAACTAATGATGGTGGAGATCTATTTATTGTTGGGATCTATTGATGAACAAGTGAATGGATTTTAGGGAAAAAATAAATATAATGAAACGATGGTAATCTAAGTGAGGAGGAAACATAATAAATTAGAAGGAATACAATATTTTGATATCATAGGGTATGTGGCCATTAAGAATAATCTTAGAAAGTAGTAAAGAAGAGGTTAAAGACACAACTAAGAGGTTATTGGACTAATGACCAAGAGGAAGGTTATAGTAGGAAGCCAAGATACTTGTCAATTGTAAAATTATAGAGACCACTATAATCTATGAAGATAATCAAGTGGCATAAGGGAAAATACCAACTAAGTATTCATGTTACAAGAGATAGTAGATCAATAAACTAGGTAAGATAATGTGTACATTATGGAGTTTCTAAGGAGGGATTTTATAGAGGTGTAAAGGGAATGTTGGAGGATTAGGATCTTTGTAAGGATGATGAGATAATGTGATGAAATGAGAAGAAGGTGGACACTTTTGAGTGGGCCATAAGTATAGGAGTTGATGAGTTCATGTAGGAGAGAGTGTATTATGGCTATAGTTCCTTGTTAAATGTATTGGTGTAATCCTTCCATGAAATCAATAAAATATGCATGCTTATTACACTAGTTTTATTTTTATGTCCCTTGAATGTGTGACTGTGAGTGAGTGTGGGTATGAGTCCACAAATTGAACTATTGGTCATGCCCTAATTAGGACCCTTGACTTGATATATATATCATTTACAATATTGAATTCAAGGTTCATGATCTATAAAAGCATGGGGTGGAGAAAAATGTTCCTCTAATTCCAACCAAGGGATGATGACCAAAAGATTCATTATCTTCTAAAATGGAGAATATTGTTAGAAGGCATCACAAACATCTTTTGATGTTGAAATTATCATATATAAGGAATATAGGTAGAGAGAAAAGAGGTATTCAAGGACACAATGGATAAGAATAGTAGAAGGTAATATAACAAAGCTATAAAAGGAGGAAGTTGGGTCAAGGGAATCCCACAAGGAGGAAAAACAAGTCCAGGTGAAAAATTGAAGGGGAATACCTTAACATAATCATCAACAAGAGTTAGTTAAAGTTGGTGGTGAGAAACACAAAGACAAAGCGCTAAAAAACATCTAATTTAGAGGTAGTAGGGTAGAGTTTTTTACCTAAGGTACAGTTGGATATAATCATTGAATGCAAAGGTAGTTTAATAGAGAATCAAACATGAGGTATCCAAACATATTAATTATACTACAAGGAATTCAAACATAAAAAGAGGGGGCACATATTCTAAAAGGGAGTGTTGAGCATGAGGTGTTGAATTAAAAGAGGGGTATGTTCTCCACAAAGTGATGGGTAGAGGACAAGGTGGAGGAGAGTGTGGTATGGCACAAAGGATGCATTGGTATAATTTTTTGTAGGAACTCAAGGACCTACAAAAGGAAGAGCTTGGAAGGAGGAAAGTATCTCGTGACATAGTAGGAAATGGACATTGAAGTATACCTAAGATAACTATAAGATCGAGAGGCTCAACTATGTAATAATGCACATTTGGAATTAGAGTAAGAGAAAGAATTGGCATAATTTTATTAGAAGTAATAATGAGGAGAGGGAAAAGTCACCACATGGAGGAGAAGATTCATTTAACAACACCAACTTTATATGTAGGATGAGAAGGATTTGATTTCATGCGAAGGGAGCTAGAGGAGGGTGACGTGGGTTGGACATGACCCTTAAGATACACAAGAAATTAAAGGACTCATGGTATGAGACACCATTGTGTAGAGTATAATTCAAGGAAGGAATCAAGTGTGTGAAGATACCTAGGAAATGGTGGGTTCCAAAGAGTTCAAGTATGAGACTTAATTGAGTCTCTAGGAAGAGTATGTCAATGAGGTGAAGTGCAAGGAGAAATGGAGGTTAGAAATCAAAGCCATTCCCAATGAGGGTGAAAAAAATGTACATGAGGAAGCATCCAAATAGTCAAATCTAAATTAGAAGATTTTGAAAAGGTGGTACTCTATGATGAGGAGAAAAGAGGGTGAAGAGAATCAATAAAAGTATCTATCAAAGGTAGTCAAGAAGAAAGGAACCCAGAAGAAGGTTGTGTTAGTAGAAGCACCAATTGGAGGTAGCTAGATACATGGGGAGGAACTTGTAGGAGGGATGTATTTTTATAAGTATCAATTATAATTATTCACATGGGATTTTAAAAGAATATTAAAGATGACAAGAAGAAGATGTAAATGAAGGAGCATTAAGGAAGACAGGGTGAAGAGATGGGAAAGTAAGGAGGCCCATAATATGTGTTAAAAAATATTTTTATTTGATGTAGTTGGGTATATATTTTGATTTTTAGGTAGCCAAGAGAAATGTTGACCTATAAGATAGTTTGATAGATCAACAAACTCTAGAGGTAGCTAATAGATTATCGAAGTATTAGTTGAATGTGAGAGATGAAGATGATAACACAATGGATGATGATATAAAATGTGTTTACAGTAGTCACGCCTAAGATAAGAGATGTGAAGGAAGAATATAATATATCTTAGTTAGAGAAAGAGATTGAGGATAACAAGGTGAGACTACACTAAAATCATGCAGGTTAGAGAGAAAGGCCTAGGAGTAGGAAAATTAAGAAGAAAATAAGATGGATCGTTTATCTTCCTAACCTAGAAAGTATGATGCAAGAGAATCTCAAATTAAAGTAAGCCAATCACAATCAAAGGTTGAAGGGAAAGAGGAGTTCAAAGATTAGACAAGTTTCCAAAATAATGTTCATGCATAGAGGGGATTTCCTAATGAGGAGGTGGCCATTATTGAGCTGAGAATCTAAAGGATGGAGAAGGTGCATTGACAAATGAAGCACATAGAAGGTGCACACATGATTAGAAATTATATTGAAGAGGAAAGAATAGGATAAATATAGATGCCTATATCGATATGAATAAAAATAATCATAAGATCTTGAGGAAGCTTAATAGAACATTGAACCAAGGTAGTCTAATTGAATTGTTAATCATGAGATAGTTAAATAGATGTGACAAACAATAGGTAGTTAGGTAGATCAATGAACCTGTTGGATCTCAAAAATGTAGGTTACAAATCCTAAGAGGATGCCAGGCTCTATGATCAGACTTGCAATGTTCTTGAACCAATGAATGGAGATAACCTATTCAATTGATGACTCCATGCACTTCAGGCTCTGCTAGACCTAGTTGGGTGGACCTTTATAATGGAGCAGATTATAGGAATGTATGATTTGGTTGAATTCATGGATCTATCCACAATGGAAAATAGTGTGGGATAGATGAAAGCTTACTAACTACTACTGAAATTTGAAATTTGAATGTATGGATAAGATTTTATGAAATTCTAAAATGGAATTGGTATGACTAGTGCCTACTTCTATTGGGATAATTGAGTCAAGAGGTGAAAGGTATGTGACTTACTTATTGGCTACAATTCTGATTGTTTGGCACTTGTGATTGTTTATACCTTATATAAACATGAAAAAATGTGACTGATAGACTCTTCTTATTGATCCAATTGATCCTATCAGGTTACTGTGATTTATTAAAATGGTTTCAATCCTTCCTTGAAGGAACCAATTAAAAGAATCACATAATGACAGCAAATGTGTATTGACAAATGAAATATATCCTCAATTTGAATAACAAGACAACATCAATGTGGAGACAGCTTGACAATATTATCAATTACCTAACTCTTCTTACTGATCCAAATGTTACCTCCAAGTTACTGTAATCAATCAAAAGGATTTTAATTCTTTAATAGAAACCAATTAACTTGATTGCACAAAAATAGCAAGTGTGTCTTGATGAAACTAAAATATCAACTTGGATACACAAGTTCAAACAACAGAGAAATAACAATGTGGAGACAACCAAATAATTGTTTAACTCGACAAATAATAGACACCAGATTAATACTTCTTCTTCATTTTCATTATTTCAAAAGATTTTGCAATACACATCATAATGTTTTGTTTCGGCAACTATTCCACCTATCCAACTACTGATGATTTCCTAACCTATTGCTTATACTTTTTTTATTTTATTTCATCTTACATATATACATTATATTTTTAGGGTTATGACCCTTCGTATCTGTTTGCTACATCTCTTTAGTATTCTTTTTCTTCCACAAAAATATTTAATTAATTTCCTTTAGCAAATTAAATATTTTAATCTTTAATTCTCATCTTTGTGAAAATTGAGTTAATAATAATCTTTTGTTGCTAAAAACTTCACTTTTCATCCATTAAAAATAATCACCTAGTTTATAACTCCTTGGGTGAAAATATTTTCATCCTCGTGAGAGTATTATACCTTACATTTAACTTGTGCGTCTTCCCCAGGTGTAATATACTCGTTGAATAAAAATAATCACCCATTATAAAGTTTTAAATTATCCTTTAATTGTCTTCCTGAATATTTTCACTCTTATTAAAATATTTCCCAGGTAAAGTAGTTACCTCTTTGTTAGTAAAAATATTTCATCTTGCATTTACCCACATGTATTTTCACCACTTTCTTTGAATAACTATCATTCTTGGTGAAATGCACTTTATAATTTTCACATCAATATGATCATGGTGAAATTTTTATTTAACCCTTTCTTTCCTTTTACGCATTTTGCTCTATCTGAGGGACTTCACATTAACTCCTTGCCAGTGTTGATTTTTCCTCTTGATAAAGTTTCCATCGGTGTGACCAACTCTGTCAGAGAGAACTGTGGGATTCACCCCAATTGATCATGTTTCAGTGTTTCCTCAATGCACCTCCTTGTAGCTTCATCCTGGAGGAAATGTTCATGTGGCAAAGATTTTCCATTCTTTTCCTTTGTAGCATACACCTCTTGTTCAAGCTTATCAAGAATATAGATTCTCTATAAGGGAAAACTTCATCATTTATATTTCTGGTCAACCTTCGGTCTATTCTTGATACTCTTATCTCAGTGAGTATAATCCAATGGACTTGATAGTTTCTCTCAGATCAGGTTGAAGGTGAAATTGTATAAATATTGCTAGTCTTTGTTTTCCCGCCCAAAGAATCTCTTCAACAGTTTTGTCAGTTGGATGTCTCTATAGGACAAGTGGTCTTAAAGAAACATATTGTTGGTCGTGACATATATCAAAATATTGGCATTTAAAATCTTTATCAAATGTTTTCTTGCTAAAGGAGGATTTTGCAAAATGATGACATGTACTTCTGAGACATGTCTTGGCTATGAAGCTTTAAAAAACGTATATATTTGACACCTTCCAAATGTGTCCTTTTAGGAATTTTTAGGGGTTTATAAATTTGTCTTCTCAATTCTATATATAACTTTATAGTGCATCAATTTCATCATCTACTCCAATTTAGTGCTTGAAGTAGGCATCTGAGTTAGTAACTAATCTATGGTGCAAGATGATAATGGTGTTCTAGGAGAGATTTATACAACCCTAAACAATAAAATTCCATAATACCCTATTCTTTTCCATTTTTTTATCATATTTTGAAATGCATTGAAGTGGGTATTCCTCATAATTTGTTTTTTTGATTTTTTGCTCAGTGGCTAAAATAGTTCAAGTAGCCTCCAAAATCGATGCGAAAAACTGATCAGAATTTATCCTAGAGCCACAAAATTTTACCAGTATGTTGAATTATGATAGAGGAGTACGTTCACAAAATGGTTTGGCATGAAGTTATTGGAATTTCAAATTGTAAATGCCCAAAGTTACTCAGCATTTTCTGAAAAATTACCACTATCAAATTTAGTTGAAACCCACCACTTTACCTCCTTGAAAAGATATTAAATTTCTTCCTATGAAGCCGTAACTTTGGAGATTAGTTCATTTAGGTGAAATGAATAGGTGTGCACAATGGTTTTTCACCAAAAATCTTCAGTCACAATATATCAAACATCAAAGTTGACCCTTTTGCAGCTGTCCTAGAAATGCAGTATCAAAACTGGGTAAAATCTATTTGGATTTGATTTTGAAAAATTACCAAATGATGTCCTAAAGTTATAAAAATTGACATGGATGCACATTGAGATGGGGAGAATCAAAAGCACCAATCATTTTTTCATGAAACTCTTCCATCTGCTTAATATTATCCTCCAAAGTTTCCCACTTTGATAGATTTTACTGTGTAGACAGCAAACCCTTGCAGAACCCTTCAACTTGGCCTTTTGAAATCTTGTTAAAACTGATCATACGAAGCTGAAAATCAGCGTGCGTGCTCATATATGTCAAATAAACATGTTTTCAAGGTGGTTTTGCATGAAACTTCTCTAGCTTCAAATTATGATTTTTTAAAGCGGGCCTTTTGAGTAGATTTTTCAACTATACTTATGAGTGCTGAAATCAAATTTTTCACATGGGAACCTAAAATTTGCATGAAATTTTATGCTTGAACAAAACCAAGGATAAAGGAGCACAACAACTAGGCCATAAAAGGAGAGATAGAAGAGGGAGATAACATGGCCAAGGTGCTAAGGAGGTTAGAGGAGTGAAATATAATGGAATAAATATGTTAGGAAGACAAGAATTATGATGAGGCCAAGAATAATGGAGCACATAGAAGAGATATCACACGAAAGAGGCCAAAGAAGTTGAGGAAGAAGAGAATCATGCATATAGATAAAATAGGATAAATAAAAGGAAGAATTGCATTGAGAAAGAAGATCAAAGATGACATGATGTAAATGCATAAGGAGGAACTTGATAAGAATAAGATAGGAGAAGAAAACACACAACGAAGAGACAAAAGAATAGGGGAACATAAAAAGGATGTATGCATGACAATTAAATACTTTGAGTTTAGATTTGATAGGTAAATTAGTGAGTGTTAAAGATTATATTATTGTTGACATACATTGATGGACAAGTGGATGATATTTAGGGTAAGATGAATTATCATAAAAATTTGTATAGGTAAAAGAGAATGAAACATAATGACCAAGGTATATTGATTCCAAGTAAAAGGAATACGAGATTTTAAAATCCTATGGATGTGACCATAAGTAAGAACTAAAGTGTGTAATGAAGAAGAGGCTAGAGGCATGATTGAGAGGATACTAGATTAATTACCAATAAGAGGGGTACACTATAAAGCTAAGGTAGACCAATAAATGAAAGGACCATCACAATCTATTAATATAATAGATGTCATTATGGTAGATAGAAACTAGGTATTCATGTTAACAAAGAGGACATATAAAGGAGCTAGGCAGTAGGACATGTACATTAGGGAATGGTCAAGGAGGCTTCCCAAAGAGGTGCAAACGGAATTTCAAAGGAGTAGGTGCTTCAAAAGGATGGTGAAGTAGTAAGATGAAATGTGAGGAAGATAACCACTTGCAAGTGGATCATAAGTGTAAGGGTCAAGTATCTCATGTAGAGAGTGAATATTATGTCAATGATTATATTTGTGTGTCTATTGAATGTGTGACTATGAATGATTGTGGGTATGAGTCAATGAGCTATGAGATAGAGCATCCCATAAGTAATTCCCCTATACTTGACATCTACATTAGATCCTTGATTCCTAAAGTGGTTATATTCTCAACACATTCTACACAAAATATAAAGAATATTGTCACACAATTGTTCATACTCAATTTTTGGTATTTCCTTTTCAACTAACACATGAAGGTCTATTATAGAAAACATTGATCATGTTCTAGATCCATGCTTACATGAGTTATTTTATGGCTATGTATAAAATATTTAGATTGGATTAAATCCCACAATAATTCAAATGGTTTAGTGATAAATCATGTGTAAAGGTAAGGTTCCAGACCTACTTCTTAGACTTAATGCTTTACAAGGATGTGTGACTGATCTAGGAGGAGCTAGCAAAAAATTTCTCCTATGGAAGCACTAAAAGAATTTTCATGTATTATATTAATTATAGAACACTTAAATGGCTTATGTTACACCAAATAACATCTATAATTCTCATTAACAGAAGGATCATCCACCCTCTCTAGTAAATCCCACACATACTCCAACAACAATGTAGATAAGAGCACTCTACATAGGGGTGGACACTCCTCTAGTAAACACAATTTTTCCAAACCTTCTACCATTTCTACCACAAATTAAATAGGTTATAACATACCTCCAAGCAAAACCATAAATTCTAATTCACACTCCTCATTATTTCATCACTCCAAGCATCACACTTTAGACTTTATATGGTGTATTCAATGGATTAATCTAGGTGGCACCTCTAAATTTTGAACATGTTAGGTCATCTACCTATAGTGTAGGAAATTTTACTTCCTTATAGGTGATAGTACAATTTCACACTTAATTTGGACCTATTTTTATATAGCAGGAGCACCTAAGCTAACCTCCATTTTGTTGTGCAACATTTTGGCTTGTACTGACTTTAGCCAAGTCAGGGGTTTTAGATGTTTGTTTTAGATGGTTTTTTTGTTGTGTGAGATGAGTTAGTCACTAGGATTAACTTCATCTTTTCCATTAGGTAGTCTAAGTTGTTAAATTTTGTTTTATTTAGCTTTGGACAGCATGTACATCATGTTACAAAACACGTAGTGGATTAAAGCCACACCTTCATTGTTTAAAAGATGATAAATACCAGTTAAGGAGCTGTTGGCACGAGTTAAGGAGATCAAGGTCCTCTAATTAAGGTTAAAGGTGGAGTGGTGTGATTGCATGAGAACTGGTTTTGGTTACATGCAAAGTTACTTGGCATTAAAAATCCCTTGAAATCAGGGAAAATCCGCGTGCCACTGCCCTTGAATGAAGGTAATGGCATTCCAAATATGGGGAATGATTCGTAGATGAGCTAGTTAGCATGATTGTAAATAAAGTTTTGTGGTAAATGGAAGACAGTTCTGAGTTTTAGTTATTTTCTGCGTTTTTCCTGAAAACATCATGTGTTTTCAGAACAGCGTGGTTTTCTATGTTAATGCATTGTTTTGGCAGTGATACGCGTGTCTACAGAGTAGATAGGATACTTTTAATTGTATAGACAATTTCTTAAGAGTGCCGAAAGTGTTTTGTGACCGTAGAGTAGGTTATAAAAGTTTTATTTCTGGTTTTCTTTGTGTTTTGTGTGTTACCCGCGTGTAAGGAGAAACAGCAGCTAAAATGACTTTATTTAAACCGTTCGCTCACTGTTCTTAGTCTCTTTGGATAGTTTTCAATGTATTTCATTTGGTAGATAAGAGAGGAGATTAGATTTAGTGTTTGTATTCATAGTTTAGAGTGGTATAGATTTATTTCTGAAATCTCAGTGTGTTTTGCAGCAGAGTTGTTATAGGCGTCATTTGATCAGATTTAACACTGCATTCTTGTTTTTGTAGTAGATTGGAGTTAATTTGTATTGTATAAATATTGTGAGTGGAGTGGAGACTTTCCTTTGAATCCTTAGATCAGGAATTAGAGGTTGACAGGGTTAAATTGTTGTATCTGAAGAGTTAAATTCAAAATGGCTTCCCCATAAGCACTGCCTGCGGGGGTTTCCTGAGATTAGGTGAATATGGGAGAGGAGCCATTCCTATGTATATATTTAGTGATAGGGAGCTTTGAGAATCAAGCAAGGAACCACAATACCAAACCCTAGGCGAGTGAAGGCTACCCGGTTAGGAGTTTGGTGAAAATAGAGATGAGAACTGAGGCAGGGGAAAAGTGCAACTATACGGCAGTGACAGAGGAAAGTTTAAAGCTCTAAAAAAGGTGCTTGAAAGTGCCTTTTGGTTGGAAGGTTGTTTGTCAAAAGTGAGAGGAAAAGTTAGAGAAGTTTGGGCCTACCAAGGAAATCTCTTGGAATCAGGCATAGCAAAAGCTAAAGAATCTCCAAAATGGAACAATTTGAATGCAAGGAGCATGAGGACAGTACCTTTAATTCCCCTACAAACAACTCGAGATTGGTGATGAGTTTCACATCTAGATTCTTCTAGGTGTTTGAAGGAGGCAACAAATTCAAAAGGTGTTGAATCTTCCAAGGTTAAAGCACAGTGTTAAGACTCTTGGAATAGAGTTGTGACAGGGTTCAGTTGGTGAACCAGATCAGGACAGAGCCTAGAAGATTGTTAGGCTCATGGTGAAGGCAGGGTGATGTCTTCTTGATGATTAGGTGCAAGAAAACCTTGGAGGTCTTCATA